>OZ023281.1:2580037-3137499 GCA_964007245.1 Hypomecis atomaria
ACTTGTAATTTATGTGTCGGTTATCGGCGCAGGCGCATGCGGGCGCGCCTGCCTCGGTTAACATGCAGCACGCGACAGGACAACTGTTTCTTCATGCTATTTAGTTCTTTTACATTACACCTTTTTTGTGACGATAACTTAATGGTTGGCACGTTTTTCTTTCCTTGTAGCAAGCTGTAGGTTCAAGTCTTGACAAAAAGAACCAGTGAAGAAAACCAGAGGAAACTATAGCGTGGGAAAGGGTGTATTCGTAGCATTGTACCTATTTTCGGAATCTCACTTGTTTTACTAAAAATCTTTTATTAGGTAGCCAGCATAAATAAATGCGTATAGGCCGGGTGGATAGCCCTGGTGTCAGTCTAAAATGTCACCTAGAAAATAGGTTAACGTTTGACCACACCAAGTAAAAATAAAATTTTGCCGAATTCCTTTTAAAATTATACACTGCGTACCAAGTAATGTACTTGTCAGATTTGAAGATACTTTTATTGCTCATTTAAGAACTCTATTTGATCTAATTACTAGCTGAAACATTTTGCTGTTTTAAACTTTCACTTTTTATTTATAAGCAAATCGAGGAAAATAACATGCTCAAAATATCTATAACCCTTCTCACACCCCAAACCAATTTGTAAATTCATTTGAATCAGTAAAGAGGTATATTTTGCATAAACAAGGGCGCTCTTCGCCGTTTCCGCATAATTATGCCAAATATCCTAAAGAAAGAATTGAGTTATGGCAAAATTATACGAATCGTTTCATGTTATAACGTTTTAAGCTATTGTGTGCTGATAGCCATAAAATTGAAACTTATTGTAAAAAGAGATATTTTATGGAGTTTGATTTAAAGTAGAGGAAGAATAGTAAGCCGCCAAATATTTCTGATCTTGATTTTAGATCTCATTCATGAATTTATTTATAGGCAGTATTAAATACATTTTAGTTTTTTCTTTTTAACTGTAAAATAAAATAAATAAATAAAATAAGTTTTTATTTCTGTAACCAATAATTCCTTAAATTACTGTGGATTGGGGCATTCTATTAAGTATAAAAATACCTGTGTCAGAAGACCCCTGTAAACTGTAAGTAGGTACATGACACAGGCTTTGAAATAATTTTAGTGATAATATGTAGATAGTAGATACCTACTAGTAATTATTAGTTAGTTAGTGCTAGTTAGTTTAGTTAATGTTGCCTACGGAAAAATAAGTTATGATTGAGATTCTTATTCTGTTCAGCCATATTTCACAAGGATCGATGTAGAATTTTTAATTTTATTGTTGATTTATCAAAAATGGCTCCAACTTAAGTAACTTAAATAGAACCAACTTCGAAGTACTCTCTCCAATAAACAAAGAATTATTGAAATCGAACTACTACGTAAAAAGTTAAGCGTGGTTACACATAAAAAAAAAAATATACGCGTCGATATGAGTATCTGTTAAATTTGAAGATACTTGTATATGTAATCTATGACAAGACAAGACAAGACAAGACAAAAACTCTTTATTTACAACCACAATTTAAAAATAAAAATTATTTTCACATATACGACAAACAAAAAACAAATATGATTATAAATTGGCGGCCTTATCACCCATGGCGATTTCTTCCAGGCTATGTACTAGTTAAGCGTGGTTACACATTAAAAAAAATATACGCGTCGTTTTGAATACTTCCTCCGTTTAGTCGGTCAAAAATATTGCGTATAACATATTTGATGTAACATTAAAAACTTTCACACGTGTAATATTTCCAGAATGGATTGTTCATCGCCCTTTCGAATTTTGACGCGCTGGATTATTATAAAAGTAAGTAATTATGGCTCAGTGGTTAGCCATTTGACGCTCACCCCAAAAACAATGGCTACCCGTTACAGGCGGCGATGGGGGAATAATCTAATAAACGAATAAAGATGTTGCGTGATTTGGAGATATCATAACGTGGGAACGCACCTTGATTGATATTGTTAATTAATTGAAGCTTTAAGCTGATTCAGCAGGCGTGGGAAATCATATTTTCTGATTGAACTTCATACTAAGAATTTGAAATTCACGTTTTATAACATTAATCAATAAATTTACCAAGTATTATCGCAGACGACTTCACTTCATTCCCATTTCACTTCACTACATAGTATAAAATAAAGTCGCTTTTTGGCTGTTTGTTTGTCTGTATGCTTAAATCTTTAAAACTACGCAACGGATTTTGATGCTGTTATATAATGCGGTATGTATAATACACCTGTGCGAAGCCGGGGCGGGTCGCTAGTAAATAAAAATACTTAAATAAATAATTAATTTAGACATGTTTTATTTTAAAGCTGATGATTTTTGCAACGATGTTGCAAAAAGATTTTGTCTATTGACCAGTTTAAAATTGGCCCCGGTTGTTTCAACCGTTTAGCCATGTCAGAGGCCTTCAGGTGGCCTAAAAACTCTGACACCAGGGCTAGCCACCCGACCTATACGAACTTACTTAGTTTAAAATAACATGTTTTAGACAGAGCCACGAGTACATGGCTTTGTCTTGTCTCGATGGTTTACATGATGCAAATAGTTGCTGAATCTATATATATACATTTATATTTTGTATTTGTTTATTTCATTAGTACGGCATTAAACCACATGTAGTAGTTGAATTACAAAAAAGTCAGATACATAACCGATACCTAGGTACATGTTCACAAAATACTTTAACATAATAGTACAGCATCAGATCCACCAACCTGCACTGGGCCAGCGTGGTGAATGGCCCAATCACCCTTCGTAGGTAGGCCTACTTCCTGCAGTGTACTAAGTATTAAAAAGTCTGGCACAGACAGCATCAGATGTTTTAACGATGATTCTCCATCCAAGGATTATAGTTGTGATGCCAATAATCTCCTAATGATTTTAAATTACAAAGCCCGGAAATCCGATATTTCACATTTGCGCATTAGTATGAACCGAGAATGGATCCGGCAGACCATTAAATTTTATTTCAACCCGCGAGTGGCGAAGGGGGCCAAAACGGCAGGGCGTTGGACATAAATAATGGCGAAAATAAATAAAAAACATATTGGGACTGTTGCTCCACTCATTATGCGCAATTAGCTACGATTGTGACAGACACCACTCATGTGAACGGATTTCATTACAATCCGGGTTAGAAACCCACAGACATGGTACATTTTCGTTTATAAATCTAATTTTACATATCTTTACTTAGTAAGTGTGATACTTATTACCTAATACTTTACAGTTGTAGTTCTATCTATTAAATACACAGAGTATTCTTGGTATGGAAATTAATTAGTGTTCCAGATTTTTTGAAAATTCCGTTCAAAAATATAGGTCCCTTATTGTCCATATCGATTAAAAATAATTTGGATTAAATTTTCAATTAAACAGAAACAAACAAAAGAACATAAAACTGTAACACAATCCTTCTAATTTGTTAAACCCGAGGTTAAACAACGTTTTGGAGCGTTTATTTGCCGTGGTACTTATTGACCCCTCTGTCGAGGGAGGGTTAGTAAAATTAGAGCGGTGGGAAAGGGTTGCAGTCTCTTACGTACGCACTTTATGTTTATTGTTATTAGAACAATATTTGTATTTTTGAGTTGTACGGTTATGGTTATAGTCAATATGTCGTATCATATTTTTGTGGCATCCGCTAATCGACAACGTATATTATGCCATATTTATTTTATGAGACGTGCAGTTCCATAAACTATTCATGGGTATTGTTGAGAAATAAAATGTTTTCACTTCCCATTTCAAATGTTATATCCGGATTAGTTAAAAATTAACACTATTCTTCATATTCAATGATCAATCAGGCTCCCCTGTGGTCAGTTATCGGATAACAGATATAGCTGCAATTGTAAAAGTATTGATGTTCTTTTGACTGTGAATTTAATGTTGAATGGTCAGTTACGATGTTTCTATAGCTGCGACGCGTGCCAGGCCAGGTTCACATTGTTGGTAGATTGATGGTATTTTAGCACAATTATGTTTGCTATAAACAGCATGGTCAATGATTGTAGGTAATGTGTTTTAACGAACATAATTCTTGAGGATTTCAATAAATTTATACGTAACAAAACGTTTTTATTTCTGGTTTACCATCTAGCTACTGTACTGTATCAGCGTTTTTTAATAGTCCACTGCAGGACGTAGGCCTACCCATGAGGGGTGATTGGGCCATATCCACCACGCTGGCCCAGTAAGGGTTGGTGTATTCACATACGCCATCGAATTTCTTCTACGGACCTATGCAGGTTGTCTCACGATGTTTTCCTTCACCGAAAAGCCAATGGTATTAAATTCCATACATACATTCCAGAGAACTCATTGGGGATCGGAATTTGAACCCACGACCTCACGATTGTAAGGCGGGCTTCACTACCAACTAGCTACTATTACGAAAAAAATATTTTGTATTTAATCTTGGCGATTATAAATATACTTAGATATTTTTGCGAGTCAAATTTTATATCGGCTCAGCTGACAGTTTGGCGGCATGGCACATTACCCTGACCTCCGCTGACACACGTACCTATGTGTTAAGTACTGAGGGCTAAGTTGGAGTTTCTTGCTCGAACTCGATCGCATTAACGTTTGATGTGATTTCTATGGAAATGGCACAGCGCCATCTTGTGTCGCGTACAGAAAACTGAATAGCTAAGTGTGAGTATTTTTCACGGTAATGTAATGAGCGCCAAACCGATTCAACACAAGCGCGGCAACGTCAGTGATTGGCTAACTCAAGCGTGTGTGTCAATGTGCTCGCGTGTGTGCTCGGCGCGCTCGGTCAACGCGTCGTAAAAGTAATTCGATTTGATTTGCAAAACTCCAACTTAGCCCTCTACGCAGTGATTCGCTTTATGTCCCGAGCGGCCATTTAGTTTGAATCGTACCTACTATGATGAATATGAGCTGAAATTTTCGTCAGACATAGAAAATATATCCATCTAACGCTCGGCATTTGAACCGACTCCCAAAAAATAGGAGGTTCTGTGTTCGTATCTATGTATTTTTAGTGTATGTATGTTCATCGATATTTTCGCCAATATGAACCGGTTTCAAAAAATCTTTTTTAGTTCGAAACGGTGGGTATGCCTACTGCAGAGGTGTTTCCATTTAAATTTTGTCGCAATGGGTTGAGCCATTATTTTAAAAATTGTATGCATCGATTTGAGCGAAATAATCGAATTTTGTGCAAGATTGAAGTAGATTATGCCAGTTTTTGCGAAAAATAATAATAGCTAGATTCTGTTCGTCTGATTTTTTTTTCGTCGTTCGTCTGATATTTTAACCCTGTTTTCTGCTATTGAAGTCTATTGACAGATGATCAGTGCGTGCAAGAGTTATGTTCCCTTGGTTTCTCGATTGGCTCCGGTGATAAAGTGCACGGCTGCCACCACGATTACTGGTGCCTCGTAAACGCTCATTACATTCCATTTAAAATAGGAAGGGTTGATAAAGCTCGGTAGGTAGCCTTTTTGTAGATCCGATGAAAAATTGTGGCAACTGACTAACTGTCATATACACTGTTTTTGAAGACGTATACAGGGTTATCTGTTTGCCCTGTTCCAAGCAGAAAAGGTGTGATTAAGGCCATCGTTATGAAAAACTTTTATACTGGGGCTTAACTCGGAATTAGAGAAAAATATCTGCTGTCCCATACAAAATCGTACCTAGTTCGTAAGCGAAAAAGTGTATGAACCAGCTATTTTTTTTCGAATTCCGGGTTGGCTCCAAAGCAAAAGTTGTTCATAATGATGGTCTTAATCACATTTTGACAAAGTACCTACAGGGAAAACTGATAACCCCGTAGATAAAGAAATGATTGGATCGAGGCTCTACTTACTTATTTTTGTGTTTTTCTCTATGCTTAGTAAGTACATACAAAATTCAAGTAAGCGATTTTACTTATTTGTATCATTTCTATCTTTACATTGTTTACGGAGTTGTTCAGAGAATAAGAAAAGTAGTGATGTTCTATTTGCCTTTTAAATTTCTTTCATATTGCATTGTCTGAATTCACATCTATTTGAAAATCAAAAAATTAAGTAGATTTTTTGTCACAAAGTTAAGAATAATTATTTTTCGCAAAAAATGACAAAACCGCCTTCAATCGTATACAAAATTCGAATATTTCGCTCGAATTAATTACATTATTGTTGATTTTTCAAAAACGGCTCAGCCTATTTCTGTAAAATTTAAATGGGACCATTTCGGGAATATACCCTTTAGAACTTTTTTGATTTTTTTGATTCGGTTCACAATTGGCGGAATTATCGCATACTATAAATATACGCATACACAAAAAATCTCCTCCTTTTTGGAAGTCGGTTAAAATACCTAAAACAAATTATTTTAGCGCCACGACTAATTAAGCCTTTTTATGGCGCGACCCTCTCCCATTCTTTCCAAGTGACCAAACTAGCAGAGCCTATGGAAATTTATATCACCAATAATATTGGGCTCTACCATCAGATCTACTATTTCCTGATTATTGCGAGTCTTTTTCGCGCCAGGTAAAGATGAAAAAAGTGCGATCGGACTCGCGCGCGAATTTTTCCGTACCGTATTGGAGCACCTTTAGCCCCATATCTCTTGCCGTTACTAATAGCGAGCAAAAAACTACTGAAAGACTTTGTTGTATGGAAGCCCCCCTTAAATATTTGTTTTATTTTGTTTTTAGTACTTATTATATAGAGGCAACAAAAATACATAATCTGTGAAAATTTCAGCTGTCTAACTATCACTATTACGTTTCATGAGATACAGCCTGGTGACAGACAGACGGACTTCTGAGTCTTAGTAATAGACTCACTATTACTAATTTTTTAGTTATTATTAATAATTTTACTATTTAAAGTTAATCTATAGAATAGAAAGCTCTTCTGTGTCTTTTTCAATAGTTACTCACCATTTCGACTATCCCATGTGTAGCATGTGTGAAAAGTACATCCGGTGGCGCTAGTACCGCGCACGCGTCGCCGCCGTACCTGACGGGCGCGCGTGCGCAGCCGACCGTGCGCGCACGTGGGCCCAGCCACGCGCGGATCACGCTCTGCTGTAAAACGTTTGCCTTGTAAGTTCTGCTTAGTGGCTACGATGACTACTACTACTTACCACGGTGATGATTTTATTTGCTAAGCGTGGCTGAAGACTACGCTCGAAAGAGAACGAAAGAGTACATGTAGTAAGACATTTTTTAGTTAGAATACAACACAGATGTTCTCACTTGTCATTTACAGGGCCAGACAGCAAGTCTACGATAGTGTCGATCGCGTTTGGCTGGCTTTATCAAGATGCCTAGTACCTACTAGCGCGCAGACTATGCACTAAACACATAGCAACGAAACTGTAGTAGCCTTCCTGTCTGCCTTTATGTTATATTCTAATTAAAATGTACGAATATGTACCACGATTGTTCAAAGTCTATCCTCTAGATATCTTCTTACTTCTTTGCTTTTTAGGGTTCCGTACCCAAAGGGAAAAACGGGACCCTATTACTAATTCGACTTCGATGTCCGTCTGTCCGTCTGTATCTCATAAACCATGGCAGCTAGGCTAGCTAGCTAGGCAGCTGAAATTTTCACAGATGATGTATTTCTGTTGCCACTATAACAACAAATACTAAAAACAAAATAAAATAAATATTTAAGGGGGGCTCCCATACAACAAACCTAAATTTTTAGACGTTTTTCGCTCTATATTAAAAATGGTAACAGGTAGTTGCTTGAAATTTTCACAGAATATTTAATTTTATATTCACTTCAATAATAAAATTAAAATAAAATAAATATTTAAGGGGGGCTCCCATACAGTACGGAACCCTCCGTGCCCGAGTCCGACTCGTACTTGGCCGATTATTCAACTCCTTTTCCATGTAAACCTAGTGTTAAGCTCATGCAAGATTAAGAAATACATATGAGGTAAGATAAAACTATGCATTGGTCCTAGGCGGAGTCCTCCAGTTAGTCTGTGTAGGCATTACTAACGAGTGCTTTGGAAGCATCCAGTGACCACGATGCTCGTTTGCTGAGCAAAATGCTGTTGCGAAATAGCGATCATCCGATTTATTTTAGATCAAATCAAAGGACAATCGGAAAGTTGACAATAATCCGCCCACTCGGCATTTGTAGCTCTCAAAACGTCATTCAAGTCAACTCGCACAAAGGGATGAAACCTCAAATAAGCTTTGGTTGCGCCCGCGCAAACCGCTGCGCTCACGTAAATTTAGCCCGTCTTTTATTATTCGCGAACTCCGATTGTGGTCGAGAGCAATACTCACTGTTTTCCCTTCACCCCTCCTATTCACGAAGGATGATTGATCTACGGCAGATTGACAGATTTTTTTTTAAAACCAGTCGAGGGTCGGCTCGAATATTAAAGGCAATTGTTGTTTAATTTTTACATTGGTAGGGATGCGTTTGGAGTGTTGTAATAATGTTTTGATAATAGCAGTATCCGTTCAGCTCATATTTCTTATTCAGAATGCGTGGGACCGCCACCGCACGTCGCTTGTTCGGGTGCTCTCTTTGAATTTAAAAATAGGGACGTCCGTTAGTGGACACCTTGTTTAATGTGCACTTATTATAATATATTTTTAGTAAATACTAAGATTGGAAAATAAATAAAAACTTATAGGTATGTTGTTTCTGCAGAGAATTTAAATCTACAATCACCTGCCTTTACAATTTTCTAATGAACCATTTCTATTTATTTGCCGCGAATAAAGCTTAACTGGCATCGGCTAATTTTAATCTGTCGTCTATCGACAGCTCAACATTGAATTCTGACCCTGACGGGTGGTTGGCTTAATTTTTTATGTTCTTTTTTGTACCCTAGTTTCGGACAATGGCCCATTCGATGCTTTAGCACAATGTACCCACTGATCCTCATTGATCGCCAATTACTGGACATTAAGTACCTTAACCGCTTTTCATGTATAATATTTGTAGCAACAAATCAAATAGCTAAAGAAAAAACATACAATGGACGGTTCAAGATCTGCATTCAACGTTGTATTGAGGGCTTTTTCGTTTTATAAGGCTGTTTTTTCGGACATTGCAACAATGGTTTTATGTTTGAGCCAATTTCCTGTATTGAAGTGATAGGATTTCGTGATAAACGAGGTTGAAGGGCGGTTTCTGAACATAAAATAATGCTCAGAAGAGTTTTGGTTTTTAGTAGGTATATTTTGTAGAATTGTTCAAAATGTTAAAGCCCACTATGCCATTGGGAAGCCCACCTATTGCACACCAACGTGCTGGAGGTATTGCTACATTAAATTGCATTGCTTGAAACCTAAGGTTTTTTTGGTCTTAATTGGTAAAATTTTCCAAGCGCTGAGATATTAAGCTGATCTTCTGCTCACCTCTGTATTTCTGTGGCTCCGTACTAGACACCTATGACTAAATATCTGATAAGTGTACGGTTGTCAAGCAAGGTGTGCGGCGCACCGCTCGGCGGCGGCGGGTGCGCTAGCACGCGTCGTCGGCTCCATTGTCACGCCCGTCACGCTTTGTCCCGCGCCACTCTTGCGCACCCAACAACACGCATTATTGCATTTTTATTGCGCATCTTCAAATTGCGCCTTCCTATTGTTACCTCTATGTTGGCTTTTTATCAAAAAACGATGTATGCCTTCACGGTTTGATTCGTTCTTTATTAATATTTGTTACTTTTGGAAATATTTGTATGGTATTTGTAAAGAATAGAGAACTAACAATATAATTCTCGGATTTCTCGGTACATAAAAGTAGGTCAATGATTGCGCAGATCAATCGTGAAAATACAATAGATTGACTAATCTAAACTGATAAAAAAAGAAGTTATTGGTATGAGGAGCATTTTAATCTCTAAAAATCAGACACCAAAAGAAAATGAGGTTCTTAAGTGCACTCGTATTGACTTTAGGTAGGTATGAAGTTAGTAACTGTTAGATACAGTTCCGCGGTTGAGTCAGTCGAGTATAAGCGGATGCTGCGCTGTAGCTGTCGAGAGTGGATGTTGACTCACGTCTCAGCGGAGCCGCGCTGTCTGCAACTTACGTCTGGGCTTGAGATTGTACACTCAGGGATGCAAGTGTCTCTGTGATTTGCGTAAATTTGGGACCTACGTAGTTAGATTTGACTGTATCAAGTTGGTAACCGTTTGATATACACTGCGGTTGATTCATTAGAAGCTGAGTAGATGCTGTGCTGTAGCCATTGAGAATGGATGTTGACTCACGTCTCAACGGACCAAAATGCAAAGTTTTGCAATTTCGTGGCATATTGTTAGACTCTACTTACCTTGCATATTCATGCGTTTTCACCTTATGTGGCAATATAATATTTTGAGAACAAAATCAGTAGTAAGAGCAGTTAAATATTTTTGAAATAATAATTGTACGTTTATAGAAAAAAACTGGTTTAGGTATCTAATTTCTGATCCCATTTAGAGATTTCCCTCATAAAAATACAGATACTTAAATTCATTAATTCTTGTCTTTTCTGTATTTAGCCAATTTAGCCGTGTTTCTAGGCGTTCCGGTATATAAATACATATATAGATAGAATGTACTGTTTTCTCCTGAAGTGTACATCTTCTCGCAGACATGCGGGCCTCTCACTGGGTCACGCCTCGTCTGGTCACCACTCTCCATTCGCCAAGGAATCAGGCCATAATTGGCCCTAATGGGCCGCGGCTTGGGGTAGGTAATGTCTTAATAGCCGTGCCAGCCGGCCAATTGCTCATATCTGGCGTGACACGTCTATCTTCGTTGAGAGTGTTTGGGATGTTAATTGTATAATTGATGGGACTAAATGAAAATATGTCATTGACTTATTTCCTACATATAAAAGGAAATATATAGTAGAACTACATTCCTTGCCAGTCGCCCTAAATAATACATTGAAGATCTAGATCTGATGTCTGCTCTGATAATTAAAGACTAAAGAGTGACGTAGTATAGAAATAAATTATCATTTTCTGGGATTGTAGTTCAGCTTTTCTAGAATAAGCTAGAGATACTACAAAATATTATGTTTTGTCGTAGAGGCGTAGGAAACTTATAGAAGCGTACTTATACTACTTATACCTTGTATACTTACACAAAATAATTATTTTTCGCAAAAAATCGGAACACTGTTCCACCGTGTACAGAATTCGAATAATTTGCACGAATTGATGTGCCCTCCATGTACATTTTTGTTGATTTATCAAAAACGCCTCAGCCGATTTGAATTAAATTTAAATCGGACTACCTCGCAAGTATACTCTTTCAAACAATAATACTTTTTTAAATCGGTTCCCAATTGGCGAAATTATCGATGAACATACACAAAAATATACATAAGGACGAAAATAGTACCTCCTCCTTTTTGGAAATCGTCGCTTAAATGACAATTTATATTTCAACTCAATTTAAATAGACGCGGGGTACATACTTGGTAAGGATATACATGCGTTTATTTTCGATTTCGTATTCTACGTGGAGGTAGGTACATAGTACAACTTTTTGAGCGTAGCGCATACTCAAGCTTAAATAACTACAAGATCGTCAAGGAATTTATGAACGCTGATGGCCTCTACCCCTTACTAAAACTACTTCACCCGCTATACGTGTCTACCCTCAGCGATTGTGGGAAAGGGCAAAGACAATGGCGATTGTATCAGGGTTAATAGCTGGCATCAAGGAAGGGGTGGCTGGTTATCTGAGGGATTAGCTGCCCGGATAACGTATCTACGGTCATCTGTTTGCCGAGGTGAAGCTTAGCTTGGCTAATTATGGGGTGGAGATAGTTAACCATTGGGTACTTAAGTCGAAAAATAACTTACAAAGTATCTTGTAGCTCTACGTATCATAAAATGTACGTTCTACAAGATGCCCTCAAAAATGCACAATCAAGAACATTTGCCCTATTATATTTATTAATGACTAGCGGTCCCGGTGAACTTCATCTCACCATCTGTCAAGTGTCAATGACATTTTGTATATGCCGGAAAATTTTGTATAGGAAAATGTAATCCATGTTGTTCTTATTTTTCTCGCAACTGTTATAACATTTCTCACCGTTTAAACCTTCCCTTAACTTCCACAAATATTTCAAGACCAAAATTTGCCAAATCGGTTCAGCCGTTCTCGAGTTTTAGCGAGACTAACAACCACGATTCATTTTTGTATAGATAAGACTAGCTATTTATTACCAAAAAGCTCATCATCATCATTTTCTTTAAGCAGTACAATGGTAGCAGTACTTTAAGTTTGCCTATGTAGGTTCAATGTCCTTGAATTACTGTTGAGCTCAACATACTTAAAATGCATATCCTTGTTTTTTTAGCACCATTTTCTGATTAATAACTAGATAATACGTACCAAACTTCAAATAACGTAACAAAAATAGGCTAAGGTTAGTAGATTACTGGTACAATCAAGTCTAATACGCGTACAATAAGAACTTTTTAACCATATCAAAATCCATAACATGGAAACGGCATTCAACTTTACACTTAACAGTGATGATTACTAGATTTATTTTGGTGCAGCCGTTTTGTTTGCATAGAGCAAGGGGAGAAGCATTGTGTTAATATCACAATATGGTGCTGTCAGTTAATTGGAATAGATTATGGGAATGGGGAAGAAGTCTGTTTTGCTATATGGAGTGGTCTCGAGGGACGGCCGCGGTTTTTTATCAAGTCATCGAGTGACAAAGGATGATGGTCGGATTATCACAATATTTGGCGAGTGCCGTGCGCCCGAGTGACGGTAACTTGACACCAGCTGTTTTGACAAAGGATAAAATGCCTGCTCATGTGTAATAGGCGGTTTTGTGGTAATTATTGTCACGCTTCCTGATAAATGATCGTGCAATAGTTAAAAAAAAATTGATAGCTCCTGGCTCCTATCTAGTTAGTTGGATAATTGTACGTCTTTATAAGTGCTATTACCTACCTCTTACTGTTTTTGAAGAGTACGTTTTAATTTTGTGTTCGGAGTGATATTCTAATTCATATTTCGAATTAAAGTAAAATAAAGTACGCTTCAGTCAATCAATCAACTTTGTGCTTGGAAACAACGCACAAGAAAAGAAAGTATTATGAAGATGTAATCCATAAACTTTCACCTGCCCTTATCGACCACATAAAATAGTTACATTACAAGTAAGTAATAGAACAACCGCAATATCATCTATGAAATGCAATTTTACTTTAAAATAGCATTCGACTAAAACAAGCAGCTGCTTTGGTTTTAGCAAAGAAGCACACGTGTCCAATCGTACTCACGTAAATTGTCCATTACTTATTTCCCACCAACCGCAGGTATCGATACAATCAGTATCGATTTTAGCCAGTATCGATATATCGATGTATCGTAATGAGTGACGTTCTCAAGAGCCAGCGGGGTGTTCGGGGGTGACTCGTATCATCGTGTGAGATCAAATAGTTTTATGAACTTTTCCTAAGTCTATTCGATAAATGGCTGTGTAACAATTGCTCGCAAATTGTTAATGGTCGGTGGTTATGAATGAGGCAGCTTATAAAATGCTTTTGACTATTGTATTAGCTTTTCAAGAATGCAAGGCTCTGTCGTTGTTCGCTTTTGTTATCGTCGTTGACTAAAAGAATATTCACTTGTTTTGATTCAAGAATAAGGTTTTAAGTTTACTGAATTGTTCAGAGATATTTGGAACGTCCTACTAGATATTTAAAATATTGTAATTATTCGTTCTTTAGACCCGTATGATATTGTAAAAGCGTTGTTTTGCAAAAGAGGATATTTACTCACCGTTATGAACAACTTTTACTATGGTACCAATACCAACCCTAAACCGTGAAAAATGATCGATAGTGGCTCAGCAATTTACCATAAAATTGAAGTTGGCAGCGTCGTAAGTACCAGGAAAACAGCAATCTGATGCAGTCCCGCGGATGAAAGGGCGCGCAGGTGGCCGCAACACGATACCCCATTGATGGCCCAGACTCCTCCGATTGTCTCCGCTCAATAGAATTCCTCGCAGACAACGGCTCTCCCCGCTACTAATTAAACGATAGCAAAGAGTATGAAGCTACGATACGATTTACGCTACGATTCTGTGTTAAAATGATCGTTGCATTTTCCATAGAACATCGAGAAAATGGTTGGTACATTTTTGATAAAAGTTACGTTCCGGGAAAAACTCCTTTCACCCCTTAAATTTTAACAAAATGTTATGTTTTTTCAGAAAAGTTTTTAGTGTATGCTTAGTTTTTCAGCCAAGTTCTTGCGTAAAATATGACTTTTTAGAGGCTTATAACTTTGCTTTTAAAGGTCATTAAAAAACTGTAAAAACTAAGACGTATAATCCTAGCGATTGAAGTGTTGATTACATGAAAAAAAAACACACACAAATTAAATAATTTTTAGAGTTAGATAACACATTGTTTTTGTTGGGGCCAACCCCAAAATGTTCCATCAATCGGCTGCTCCACACAAAAAGTTCAACAACAGTCGACCTATAGGCTATAGGTAATACGATTACAAATAGTTTTCTTCTTGTGTTCACAGCCAGTTATATTGGAATTAAAATAGATTTATTTTAAATGAATACGAAATTAAAATAAATTAAATCTATTTAGATACAAACTGACCAGTCTGTGCCGAAACTTGGTATTAAGTTCAGCTTTTATGCCTAATAGCGTTGTACAGCCTCTGAATCCAATGGTTGTACGCTGCAGATACCTACTATTTTCTTTTTGAAAATAGGTACTGTACTGTACCAGCCTTTTTAATAGTCCACAGCAGGACGTAGGCCTATCCACGAAGGGTGATTGGGCCATATCCACCACGGTGGCCCAGTGCGAGTTGGTGGATTCACATACCTACGCAATCAAATTGCTTCTACGGACTTATGCAGGTTGCCTCATGATGTTTTCCTTCACCGAAAAGCCATTGGTGTGAATTGAAAATAGGTACCTACATATTAATATTCATAAAATGTTGCCACATCTGTCCATCCTCTCACATCACGGGCTATCTGAGTCATCTTGCGTGTGCGCACAAAACACGCTCCAACGAAATGAAAAGCGTTTTGTAGTATTCCGTCCACATTGAGAGCGCATGTGCGAATACAAAGCTCTGCAGTGTTTGCATTGATTTGCTCTATTATTGATGTCTGCTGATTCCGATTGCACAATGTCCTTGCTTATGTAGGTACTTTTTAATTTGGACAAAAACCATTAAGTATTTATTATTGTCTCCTTTATTCCAATACCGGTCTTGGGCTAGGCCCGGTCATTTGATAGGCTTCAGTGGAGGCGAAGCCAACACTAAGAGGGCCGTTTAACAATAAAAAAAATACTATAAAAATAGGGATGGTAGGTACACAAGAAAACTATAGCATTAAAGGGGTTGACAAAATAGTGAGCTATTGTGATGATATTATAAGTGACTGGTTATAATTAGGCTATGGAATGAGGTGCGGCACTTCCACCCTATAACTTAGGTTCTTAGCTCTTGCGATTTCCGCTCCAAACCGGCCGGTTAACGAAAGAAAGGAGTC
Source organism: Hypomecis atomaria (assembly GCA_964007245.1). Classification (NCBI taxonomy): domain Eukaryota; kingdom Metazoa; phylum Arthropoda; class Insecta; order Lepidoptera; family Geometridae; genus Hypomecis; species Hypomecis atomaria. The sequence goes on from OZ023281.1 coordinate 2,595,564, forward strand.
AAAGGTCTCATTTAGCCACAGGGAATCAGGGCTCGCGGTGTAGCCACTCACCGACGGCTCGCCACAAAGTTGCACCTGCAATTTATTTGCATTAAATTTCAACTAAAATTAACATTTTTTACTTTTAGAAGTAAGAAATCAGGGAGAAAACTTGTTCTTCTTATGTCTCGTAGGTACACGAAAGTATGTGAAATATGTCAACCGATATTTGATCAGCAACATGATGGACTTGCCAAATCAATCTCGTAGTGCTCAGCAGCAAATAAATAAGTCCGTGTTCAAGTACAAACAGTACACGGTAGTTCATTTTACGAGTACATAGCAAGAATAACCGCAGTAGATTTTAATTCTCTATTTATTCAAAAATACGAAAATCCGTGAATTTTTAATCTCGATTTGAAGCACTATTCTTAGTTGGAGTTGGTACGCCGGGCAGATATTACTGCTGTTGAAAAAGCACATGACTTCGAAGATATAGGTCAAAACTGCTAGGGCCTATAGTATAATGTAGGTAGAGTACCTAAGTAGGTGCTTACTCCCCTTATAGTATACGGGACCGCAACCTATGACGCTTGAGTAAATCCCCATTTAGCATTGTGGACTGACTACCATAGTCAATAATATTTTAGAACTTTTTTACCAAATTTTGGTGTGTGACTGAATGATTGATTGTCTAGGAAAATAGAAATGGATAGTTGTGTAAGTCCATAAATAAACTGGAATACTTATTAACTTGTTGACGCCCTGGCAGGGCACGTGCTACCGCCCGTATCTTTGCTAACCGTCGAAACTAACTACCACGCGTGTACTAAGTAATTTCCAACTGACCAAAGACCAACGTATTACCATTTTGTCATTAGCCATCTATTAATGCTTAGATTATAAAGAGCCCATAGGGGCTCGCAATTTTCACAGCAGCTGCTCGTATCAGTGCAAAAACTTTTCTTTGTGGAAACCCACCTGCGTATTTGTTTCTAATCTAGGTTCTTGTTTGGTGTCATCATAAAAAGGCTTTTGCGTATGATTTATGTTGGTAGGTAAAATACTTTTTTGTGGAGAATAAATAGTGTAATTACTGTTTACACTAAACCTGTGACTAGCGTTAATTTTGAAGAATATGTTCAGCTGTTTCTAAGAGTTGAGTTTCACTGCGATTCTCGCACTAGATATTTTATTTGTTCCTAACTATGGTTTAGCTACTGTGTTAGGTAAAGATATATCACTTGTAACAAGTCAAAAGGAGAACATTTTCACTGGCATGGTACTTGTTTAGACAGGATCAGTGATACCTTTTCATTTACTGCCCAATATTCAAGCTTTAGGGCATAGTTTTGAAACCGTGAAAAAATTATTGCATCATTATTGATTCTCAGTCAAAACTTTGCTAGTCCTAGCAATTTCAACAACATAGACAAAAGTGCATGGTTTTATCAATTTATGATACTGAATTAACATACCTAATTAGGGTTTCGTACCCAAAAGGTAAAAACAGACGGACGAGCCTTAGTAATGGGGCGGGACCCTATTACTAACGCTCCGCTGTCCGTCTGTCTCCAGACTGTCTCATGAACCGCTTAAGCTAGAAAGCTGAAATTTTTACAGATGATGTATTTCTATTACCGCTATAACAACAAAATATACTAAAAATAGAAGAAAGATAAAATTTAAGGGGGGCTCCCATACAAAAAATCTATTTTTTTTGCCGTTTTTCGCTCGATATCAATAATGGTAATGGGTAAATGCTTGAAATATTCACAAAATATTTGGCTGTATGCCTAATTAAATAATCAAATTAAAATAAAATAAATATTTAAGGGGGGCTCTCATACAGTACGGAACCCTTTATGCGCGAGTCCGACTCGTAATTGGCAGATTTTATTTTATAACCTATCAGTTTTCATTTATTTTTTGGTACTCCCATCGCAGGATAAAAAAAAAATTGTTCTGAAATCCTTGCAAGGTTAGACGATGATCGCAGCTTGTTTCACTCGATTATAACACGTTTAGGGGTGGCAGATATCGCGTACTCGTACCTACCAATGTATACAATTATTTTTTTAAATGTTTATCCTGGATAAATGTTTATATGCTTCCTTTTGATATAAGATGTGGCAAAGTTAGATTTTTCAGGGAATAAATCTTAAGACATTGTAAACGCATGCTATCTCTAAATTACCTACTCGTGACCGTGGAGTATGCTACTGTGGCGAAATTTGGGGTATAAACCAAATAAAACCTTTTTAAAACGAACAAGAAAAATTATTAGATTAAGTTAGTGTGTTATTATAATTATTTTTCGCAAAAAACAGCATGTCCGACTTCACTCGTGTACAGAATTCGCGAATATTTCGCACAGATCGATGTTACATTTGTCACATTAATGTTGTGATTTATCAAAAATGGCTCAGCCGATTTAATGAAATTTTAATGGGACCAATTTCGAAGTATATCTCTTTCCAATAAAAAAAGAATTATTGAAATCGGACTACTACGAAAAAAGTTATGCGTGGTTATACATAAAAAAAAAATATACCTATATACGCGTCGAATTGAGTACCTCCTCCGGTTGGTTCGTCGGTCAAAAAGACATAAATAGCATTTTTGGTTTCGTGAGTTTACATGGAATCGCGTTTCTATCTCTTGGCATTGGCTGTTGTAAGAATCTCCGAGTTCTACAAGAAGTGTGTATCAACCCTAGCTAACCACGTGGACAGAAACGCCACCTGTTAGCTAAATATACATCCTAGTGCAATCAGCTAAACCATCTGCCGTAGGTACTAGAGCATTACGCAATAATTCTGGGTTTAATAAATTGTCCTTCCACCAGATGGCCGGTGCAGCGAACTTAGGATTTTATAACTATTTTTCCTGTTTATTTTTTGTGCTTTTTTGAACTTGAGCTGGTTTGTTGACGCTTTACTATGCATTGATATCAGGATTTTTTTTTATAGTTTTGAATGCAGTACCTACAGCTGTAGGTACATATTTTAGGTAGATATAACATAGGTTGTCGTTTAATTCCTCTGCTTAGAAGGGTAAAGTAAAGTGAGCATTGCTCCTTTAGGTACTTTAATTTCATTATATTTATTTCATAAACATATCCTGCAAATATTTTTCGGTTGAACGTTTTATGTCTTACATCCTATATTTTAAGTTGGGGCAGTCCCTCCAACAAATCTCATAGATGACATGACAAAATAAATAACCATTACGTCTCATACATACAAAACTATGCTTAGTCAGAAAAATCGTATCCAATAAGCAAAAAATTCAACAAGTTGTCCGTCACAGATGGTCCAGGACTTTGAACTTGATTTCATGCCATACTTAAGTATCCTACAACCAGTTAATAAGGTAAGAAAAATATCCGGTTTGGAACCGATATCTAGAATATCATTATGCAATAACTCTACGTGTAACTAATGGGCTGGTTTGCAATAACACCAGATGTTTAGATCCAGTGCAGTGAACTAAAGATTTCATTGTAGATCTGTCCGTTTGTTTACTGACGAGTTTATTGACGGGTGATTTGATAAATACTATTATTAGCTCGTTTTGTTTCTGACATCCAGGTTGTTGGAGGTAATTTATGCATGATGGTACATCATATTTATAGTGGTTCATAATAGACTTTGATGGCCCTTGAGCCTTTCCATTTAAATCCCAATTGCACATTTATTACAAGTTTGACTAGGTATACTTATAACCTATGAAAATATTTCAAAAAAAATATTCGTATTGTTTTTCTTTACTTACTCCTTTAAGTGGAATAACAAATACGTACAAAATATGTTAAAATACATGTTATACATTTTTACAGAAATTATTTAAAATTGTGTAAGTGAGCTGCTGCAATTTAGTGATTTAAAACGCTTTAAGTCGAGGAGTCATGTAGCTGCCAACACTAATTGACTCATGACATGAATAAACTGCAATATTCTCGGGCTATAGTTAATGGCTATTTAGGGAAACCTTTAGCAGAGATACACTTAAGCATTCTGGAATTTTATAATTGCTAAAAAAGACAAACCGAAAATTGCGACTAAGCGAAAATTGCTCCTAGAAATAGTGCATCGCAGGACTACAGAAAGTGTTAATTTTGATTAGTGTCTAGCTTATTATTACGTTACCACTAAGACTATTTCTAAAATTAGACATTGCAGAGCTTTTTAAATAAGTATCTTACAAGCCGTCATCTCCATATTAGTATGATAATTAGAGAAAATTAATGTCCCGAGTTGAAATAGTAGAGCTCTTAACTTGGGCTAAATTATGGTTTACGACGATGAGTTGTACGACAATACTTATTACCTATAAATAGAAATATATGTTGTGTAATTTATACTGCTAATAGGTTGTACCTACGGCTAATGGCTACTAATGGCTATACTTATTTTTAGAGCGATAATAATAAACTGGGTGAAAAATATCAAAGTTGGGCGACTATCAAGTGTGTCTATTTGTCGGGTTCGAGCTGGACATAAGATCAGCGTATTGGTACATACGGTTTCCTGCCTGTTTGAGGAAATTTGTTTGGGCAATTTTGTATGACGTTTCGTTTGGTAGAATAATTGGTTGTTATTATTATGCCAAAAAAACGTTTGGAACATTAATCATTTGTCAAATCTTTCATTAGGCCAAATAACATTAGACGAGTAAAGTTTCGTCGAATATCGTCACATTAAAGATTAGGTGTGAAACATAAAATAGGTTAGAACATGAAATGGATGAGAATGGTTTATTTTTTTTTAAATTGTACCTAGCTATGTTATTTCTTGTACTAAGTATATTTTGTGAAATCTTGAAACGTATGTAAGTACCTATTTGTGATTAGATTTAAATTATTTAAACTGTATTTTAAACATTGTTATCTGACGATTCCAAGTGCAATTGTAATGTCTACGGAATAAAGGAACTTTGACAAACAACGCACGAGCCAAGCGAGCGAATCGAGCGTGCCGCGGCAGCGGCCGGCGAAGTGCCAGAAGCAAGTCTTACTCGTATTTTTGAAGGTCTAAAGATAATCCGAAATATTATTAATATTTGTAGCTAATATACTAGGGCCACCGTATATCGTAATATATTTATAGTATTTTGAGAAGAAAATTCATCGAACGTGTGTAGTTTACACCAAAGTGATAATAATTTGTGGGTGAGTGAGGAAGGTGATATTTAAGTTGTTGTTGCCTATGTTGGTATTAAATTGAATAAGACAATATACCTAGTATATAGGTGTCATTATTTGATGCTAATGAACTCTGTAGCAGCTAAAAAAATGGAAAAGTGAATTATTAATTTTCGCCAAAAAAGGCATACCGACTTCAACCGTGTACCTACCTACTTACAGAATTCGAATAAGTAGTTTGCACGGATCGGTGTATCATCGATATAGTAATTTTCACATTATACTTGAGTTTTCAAAAATAATTTCTCTTCTATGATGATGATCTTTGAAGTATCAACCAAACAAAAAATAATAATTAAAATCAGTTAATAATTGGCGGAGTAATCGAGTTACATATATACAAAAAAAAAACACACCGACCAATTTATAAAACTCATTTTTTGAAATCGGTTAAAATATAAAAGAAACTGTTAAATTATACTTTGCAATGACACGAGATATAGAAAAGAGACTTAGATCAATGGATTTTACTCGTACTTGTAAATTTTATAATGACTGCAAAATATTAACACTGTTATTAAATTGAGTCAGAAAATAAACCCACGCCGAAAGCGTCCTTAGCGAACTCATGCAGGACGCCGCAAAACAATCAAAAAAATTCTATGCTAAACAACTAAAGAAAACAAAACTAAGACTGAATAATACCTTAGACGTGAGGCAATAAGTAAGGCAATTTCTCAATTAAGCAATTTAGCTCCTACGTCGAGAATACTGAATATTTGCCAGATAATTAGACAGATGTATCGCCTCGATCCCGCACTGAACTTATATTTGCGACTTAGAACTCTGTCTCAGTAAAAATATCATAGAACTTGATTAAACATTGGTCTAGGTGTAAAAGATTTACTACGATAAAGTTTCAAAGCCATTCAATACATAAGTTGTTTAAAAAAAGCAATGTTGGCGGACTTGGCGGTCTGGTCGGGTCGTGAGTAAAAATGACCCTAACCTGTCATTTAAAGCTTTATTATTCGTAACATAAGTGATCCTAAACGTATAATTAGAGCCTGTGGTTTACTCGCTGCCATCTCTTGAAAAGATTTATTTCTCTTCAGGGAGTGTTGATAGTTATACTTGGAAACGATTCGAGACAGCGTATAGAAATACCGCAAATATTACTAGCATAATTCATTTAGTTAGAGAGTTGAGAGGTGCGGTAGGTTTTTAAGCCGAGGCGAAGATTCACATTTTTATAGAAATCAGGCTAAATACCCTTGTAACAAACAAACAGCGATAAAAAGAGTTGTATAGCACTGGACATAAAATGAAATCAAATTAGCTTTATTCGACATTACATACATAGGATACACAAAGACACCGGGGATTCATTACAGTTAAAGAAACTAAAATATTATTGTATTGATCGGTCTTTCAAACGCATACAAAGTTTAAGCGCTTTTATGACAAAGCGTGTTAAACAAGTATTATATTAAAAAAAAAATAAAAAAAAATACAAGCTTTTACTGAACACCGTACTCGCCAAGACGAATCAAACGAGCCGAAACTCGATTGGGTTGCGTCGTTTCATTACAGAGTTCCGATGACCACCTTCCAGCTCCATCATCAGACCCTGGTTACCATTGAAAGACAAACTACTCGCCAAGACCATTCAAATGAACCCAAACTCGGTGAGGTTGTGTTGTTTCATTGCTAAGTTCCTTTGGCCACCTTCCAGCTCCATCATCAGATCAGCACCATGTCATCATAATATTGCATTGTCACGCGATTTACACGAGTATGCAAAATTTCTGCTTAATCGGTAACAGGAAAGTGGATCAAATTTAACATGCAAGATTTGATTACAGACGGACAGACAGACAACGGGACAGGACATGAAACTAATTAAAAGCTTGTAAAATAGGACATATCAGAATTTCGAAACCTGTATTAATGCATCGTAAGTTCTTAACACACCACATCGCATAGTAAGTAAGTAATTTGTGGTAAATAACCTGCATTTATGTTCTCAACCCTGTATAAACCTGTGTTTCACTGTTTATTACACTTATTACTTACTTATGATATACCTACGATAAAACCACCAGGACTGTTCTCACAGTAGGTATATACAGGGTTATTTCTAATCAATTAGCATCCTTTTAGGGGCTTATTATGTACATCAAAACTAACAACTTTTGATCTGCGACTTTTGTCAAAACTCAAAAAAAAAAAATGTGTTGCTCCATAGGAAAAATCGTTCACCCGCGACAAAATGTATGGAACAGCTGATTTTTTTGAGTTCTGACAAAAGTCACAGAACAAAAGTTGTTAGTTTTGATGTACAGAATAAGCCCCTAAAAGGATGCTAATTGATTAGACATAACATTGTATAGTCCACCAGTCATCATGCGAGCCAGATCCAGACGCAATACGTTTTGATTTAGGAATACTAGAAGTCAAAGAAAATCTAAGATGGATGGAAATGTATGTATTTTTTTTAATGCCACTATTTTTGTAAGTTGGTCATAGTTGGTGTTAAAAGTGATAAGGCCAGAGATGAATATAATCAGCGCCACACAAGTCAGCGGATGGGAAGTTCGGTGCAGAACGCTGCGCAAAAGGTAAAATTTAGGTATGTGCAGGAGCCAGAGAGACGAGACGCCGGGACACACCCGCCCGCCAACCTCATGCTTCCCGCGCGCTCCCTACGTCCGTGCTCACAACTACGCCACTTGCGTCACACTTGCATTGTGCACACTTGCGCAATAGTCATCAACGAATTACGGCGTCAACTGCGACACACAAGGATGAGAAGTTTCTCATCGGCCGACTTGTGTGGCGCGGACTATACCCACCCTTTTTTTTTTTGCCAGGGGAAATCTTTTATAGATACCACCACACCTCGAGGGCAGGCGGGTGGTTATGTGGGAGTCCTGCCGACTGGACAGTATACCCACCAAAACCCCTGGGTGTTCCACCACTGCGCCTGGTGTCGGGGCTACGGGCACGCTTCCACACTCCTCCGCGGCACCCGACAGCGCTGGCCCAACTCGGGCCCCACCACGGAGCTTGCGCTCCTGCCAGAATGACGATGTGTCGAACACCAGACACAACGCCACCCACCACCTTGGACCAACCAGCACTGGGCGTCGGACAGCACCCGTATCCGACAGCCCTGGTCCCGATGCAACGGGTCAATTAAAGTGGCCCCGCGCCTGCCACTGCGGCTGCAGAGGATAGGGAGAACGGCCATCGCGATATCGACACTCCTCTTCCCCTGCAGCCCCACCGCCTCCGCAAACACGTTGGCGGCACCCGTTAGGGCCGCTGGCAGGTAGGATAGGCAGCGGTGTCTTCACCGCCCATCCCACCCGCCGCCGCCCCTGCCTCGATGGGCTCGGCTGCGGCATCGCGACAAGCGCGACACCGCAGTAGACCTCAGTCGGCAAGCCGACCTATTGGCCAGCCTCCGCACGGGCTTGTCTTGGCCCAAGACCCGGAGAGGCCGGCCCCACCTCGGGTTCCTCTTGTTTCACCAGGTTGAGGAAGACCTGGCTACTAAGCCACCCCGCCACGACAAGGCGGGAACCAACTCGAGGGGCCCACCCTTAAGATAACCTTAAGTATCTCTATGCAGAGTAAGAAAGCACTTAAATTACATCAGCTTCTTTTCCTTGGTACGATAAAAAACCGTTAGATTTTTTATAATGTTACGAGATATTTACTATATAAAGTCCATAACTATAAACGTTATTTTATAAGTATTTATGACTGTTCGCAACGAATTTCCCAGCCAGGCACGTGTGCTCAATTGTAGGCCCGCATACACTGATTGACGCACGAACTTAGCACAATACCGTTACACCGCCATTCACCCCGCGATAATGCAATAGTTATTAGGGTATTAGGTTAATTTTTAACTCTTTGCGTTACAACGGAGTAATTTTCATCATTTTAATTTTCAAGAAACAAGTAGAAGAAAAATACGAACATAACTTTTGATAGCAGATATCACACTTTGTTTATTTGAAAATAATAAACCAATCAATTAAAGTGTAGAGTTAACACAGATTTAGACAAGCCATAACATAAAGATCATGAGAAAGGCCGAGAGAGATCGAGTCTCACTCTCAGTGACTCATACTGACCTCGCGAAATGCATTTTTACGAAATATACATTCCAGACCGCAGTGTCCCATCCATCCTTCTGCCATATGACGTCCACTATTGGACATAGGCCTCCTCTAAGGATATCCAACAAGATCGGTTGGAAGCGGCTTGCGTCTAGCGCAATCCTGCAGTTTAAATATGAGGTTAACGGTCCACCTTGGGTGGACGTCCTCTGCTGCGCTTGTCGGTTTCTGGTCTCCACTCGAGAACTTTTCAACCCCATGGGTCATCAGTACTCTCTGCTATGTGCCCTGCTCATTGCCACACCACTTGCCAATCCGCTGGGCTATTCATGTCGGTAACTTTGGTTCTTCCACGGATCTCCTTATTTCTGATTACATCTCGTAGAGAGTGTGTGAGTGCAATAGCTAATTAATAAGTGAATTGTTTTGTACCTACTGTGGTTAAGATCAAATACCCACTTTGGTATAGGTACTCTGAAAGTATATGGCTTATAGTCGGCTAAATCCACTACGACCGGTACTGTACCAGCTTTTTTTAATAGTCCACTGCAGGACGTAGGCCTACCCACGGAGAGTGATTGGGCCATAACCACCACGCTGGCCCAGTGCTTGTTGGTGTATACGACCGGTATTTAATTATAATATTATACTAGCGACTCGCCCCTGCTTTGCACAGAATACATATAAACCTTCCTCTTTAATCACTCTATCTACTAAAAGAAACCTCATCAAAATCTGTTGCGTAGTTTTAAAGATATAAGCATACATAGGGACAGACAGACAGAGAACCGACTTTGTTTTATAATATGTAGTGTTATAGTATAAATTATTGCATTTAAGCATTAAATACCCTAATCAAACCTCTTTAAAAGAAAACCAGCTAATTTAATCCTTTAATGACACAGATGTGTAATTTAATCATTAATTAAATAATCTTTGTAAAGAGATCTGAGCTAGCGACATGGCGACAAAAAGGTGCGCCAGCGCATCTCGCCGCCCAGGTGGTCCGGGTGCCACCGGGCCTCATCTCACTCCCTACATGGACACTGATGTATTGACAGTGATCGCGATCTTTGAACTGCACATCATTTTATTTTTAACCCCCGACGCAAAAGAGGGGTGTTATAAGTTTGACGTGTCTGTTTGTCTGTGTGTCTGTCTGTCTGTGGCATCATAGCGCCCGAACCACTGAACCGATTTCAGTGTAGTTTTTTTTGGATGAAAGGAGACTTAATCGAGAGTGTTCTTAGCTATGTTTTATATAAATCGATTGAGCCGTTTAAGAGTTATGGTAGGTTAAAGTGGGGATGGAAGAACCAAAATTCTAATAATGTGCCCAAAATGGTTGTCAAATGAAAGATAAGATTTCTTACTTTTTTTAGGTAGGTTTTTGTGTCGGGGGTTTTTTAAATTTTAAATTTAAGTTTTGATTATTATTATTGAATTTTTAATTTTAAGCCCCTGATTGGCGTACAACATAAAACTGCGGTTTTAAAGTTTTCTCTATGGTTATACCGTTATACCGTCACGGTATAATCACTTACTGGCTTAGGAATTAATTCAGGGTGACTGCTTAATATAGTTCGTTAATAGATACGAGTACCAGACGAAACGACGTGATATTACAAAACAAAACGTAGGATTAATATCATTATTGACATTTACATGTCGTGTCTAACAAAAGACCTAGAAAGTGCCTAGAAGTGTGTCTCAGAGTTTGTACTTTGAGGTTTTGCGGCGAGATGGTTTCTGTTGCTACCTTTTGTTGTTATTCCAAAATGTATAAGAAATTAAGGATGGAGACAGTGAGATGAAGACCGAAAACTTTAGTTGTATTTTTGTGTCATGGCATCCCTACCTAGTATCGAGGTTTTTAATGAGTGAACAATAAGTGTCAAGCGTTGTTTGTTCTAAACACTGAAGATTAAAGAAATAAATTACATTCAATTTAAAGTCAGTGTGCCTACCAAATACTAACTACTAAACTAAATATTCTCGCCCAACTTCGTTTTGCGGTCAAAACTATAATGTTCGAGCTTAGAACCATTAGCTAAGTAAGTGTTTTTAGGGTTCCGTACCCAGAGGGTAAAAACGGGACCCTATTACTAAGACTTCGATGTCCGTCTGTCCGTCTGTCTGTCTGTCTGTCACCGGGCTGTATCTCATGAACCGTGATAGCTAGGAAGCTGAAATTTTCACAGATGGTGTATTTTTGTTGCCGCTATAACAACAAATACTAAAAATTGAACAAAATAAATATTTACAACAAACGTGATTTTAAGGAGTTTTTTTGCTCACTATTAATAACGGCAAGGCTCCCATACGGTACGGAACCCTTCGTGCGCGAGTCTGACTCGCACTTGGCCGATTATTATTTAATACTCTCTACACACACCACATCGAGACCATAAAAAGTCCTCATGCGGTGAAAAGCTCATAAAAAGTGCACCTTTCCATAGTCAAAAGCTGAACACAATTCTATTGTCTATCTTTATGGGGTTTGCAATTTCACTCTCTATATTGATAAACAACATTATTCTAAGTGTTAGTACAATAAAGATTTAATTTTACGAATTATGCCGACTCTATAATTATTTAAACTGATAAGAATATCTTATGGCAAAAATTAAATGCCTTTAATTTATCGAATACCGTTAAATACCTACCAAGCGCGTTGATAACTGCTTACATATAAGTACTTATTTAAGATTCAGCTAATATAAAAATGTTTACTGTACATAGGTACTGCGTTTTTTAGGGTTCCGTACCCAAAGGGTATATGTAAATGGGACCCTATTACGGAGTCTTAGTAAAAAGACTCCGCTGTCAGTGTGTCTGTCTGTCTGTCACCAGGCTGTATCTCATGAACCGTAATAGTTAGAGAGCGTTTAAATTTTGACTGATGACACTATAACAACAAATACGAAAAAATCGAAAAGAATATAGGGCTCCCATACAACAAACCTGAATTTTTAGACGTTTTTCGCTCGATATTTATAAAGATGACAAGTAGATGCTTGAAATATTCACAGAATAAGCACTTTAAAGATAAATAAATAAATTAAAATAAAATAAATATTTAAGGGCTCCCATACAAGTAACGTGATTTTGCTCTATATAATAACGGCAACAGGAAGATGCTTGAAATATTAAGTGGTATACTCCTTTCAAAAATAATTACTAAATTACTAAATTAAAATATATAAGGGGGGTTTCCATACGGTGCGAAACCCTTAGTGCGCGCGTCCGACTCGACCACGAACCATACATATAACCACCACCACGCCTACCCACGAAGAGCGATTTGGGACTTATCCATCATGCTGCAATGTGTGTCGGTGGATTCACAATATTCACATACGTCATTAAATTTATTCTGCATAAAGTGCGTCCACGATTGAGAGATCTTGCACCAAACGTTTCGCTCTAAATATATATATTCTCGTAAATATAAATTTATTCTACGGAATTTTATTATGCATACCTATGTTTTTCTCCACCGAAAAATCAGTGATGTGTGTGCCAGTGAGCTTATCTATTTTATTTATTGTTTTTACCTCTGCAATCTCCGCCGTTAATAGCCCCAGTGTACGTCTAATTGCCAACAGAGAGCACACACGGTATCTACGCATGAAAAGTCGCCAGTGCTTAACGTATCTGGAAAAGGCTTTCCCTAATTACTTGGGGTGTGTTTTGTTTGGTGCTATCAGCGAGCAACGAGGCGCAAATGGGTCGTCGGCGATCGCGCGATCATGCGGGCCGCCCGCCCTGCGTCGCCCCCCGCTCGCGCGCCTCAAAGGCCTTTGTACGACGACGTGGTGAGGACTCAGTGCTGCGCTCAGCGAGACGTAAAAGAGATAATGCTAAAATATATCAAGTTTAGGGGTATCTTGTACAGTATTTTATTATTTGCTTTATTTGTTTTAGAAAATGATTTTCTCATTATTTTCTTAAATAAAAATCACTATTTAAAGGAATTCCATATTTTCGGATCTTATCTTTTGACATTGCTTGTAAAATATGGCGGCGTGATGGTGGCCTTGAACAAAGATCAAATTAGAAAATATGAAATTCCATTTTAATTAAACTTTTGTTTTCTTCTATGAATTTGTTTACCATATTTTAAAGCCTTTTTTGGGTTACTATACATAGTTTGAGCCCACTTTGCAAGATCTTCTTTTATTTATAAGCCGAATACAAAAATGGATTAGCTTGAAACCGAGTAAACCTTTGTATCGATTCGAGGCATTCTAAGCCGAAGGAAAGTCTAGGATTTAATTGAACTCAGAGATCCTTGTTGATCAAAGAGAAGCAAAGAACTTCGTTAATATTTGGCGAGATTGTTTAGTATGTATCTAAATTCTGACAAGTTTTGCGAGCATGAAGATTCAGCTAGAGAGATGTGACGCAAGATCTACTGTTCGAAAAACTACTAGTTATTATCCTTAGCTCTAGGTATTATGTTATTTTTTATATTAAATAGGTTCGAGTACCTAGATAATGTTATCCACGTCACAATGTCTGCTATTACGCTTAGGTTTTTAGAAATAAGCACTCGTAAAGATAATTTGGTTATAGAACCAAGTTATGGACTAAATTATGTTTGGATCTTTTTCCATTTACTAACAAAGTTGCCTAGCTAATTATTTTATGCGATTAATATACCTCACGTGTACATTAAATTAACACTCATGTTTTTATCATAAGTATTGTATTGTATATGAATTTCATGTGACTTTTGTATGATTCTAGCGCAAGAAACTGTAAAATTAGATGACAAGACAAAAAGAAAATGAACTGAAATGAAATAAAAAAAACATCTATAGAGATGTTTTTTTATTTCATTTCAGTTCACTTTTTATTTGTCTTGTACGCTTACGCTTAGGTTTTTAGAAATAAGCACACGTAAAGATAATTTGGTTTTATAACCAAATTATCTTTACGTGTGCTAATAGCAGACTAAGCGTAATAGCAGATATTGTGACGTGGATAACATTATCTAGGTACTCGAACCTATTTAATATAAAAAATAACATACTTTTGTATGATACAAAAGTCACATGGAATTCATATACAATACAATACTTATGATAAAAACATGAATGTTAATTTAATGTACACGTGAGGTATATTAATCGCATAAAATAATTAGCTAGGCAACTTTGTGTACCTATTAGTAAATGGAAAAAGATCCAAACATAATTTAGTCCATAATTGTAATTAAGTATTTTTATTGTTGCCATTCAGCGTGGCAATGCAGCCAGCATGCTGGGCACGCTGCCAACTGGCAGTGGGCTTGAGCATTTGGATTATCTTTCTTTAGACCTTCAAAGGTCTGAGGATGATCCAATGCTTTTTGTGTAATAGTAGTGTAGTTTTGTTGTAGTTAATAAAGGCACTTTTGCCCACTTTTAAAAAAATATTAAGTATTTTTAGCAAAAAATAGCATGACCTACTTCAGCCGTGTACAGAATTCGCGAATATTTCGCTCGGATCAATGTAGCATTTTTCTCATTATTGTTGACATATCAAAAACGCCTCAGCCGATTTCGATAAAATTTAAATGGAACCAATTTAGAAATATACTTTTTCCAATAAAATAAAATTAAATCGGACTACTATGTAAAAAGTTATGCGTGGTTACATAAAAAAAATATACGAGTCGAATTGAGTACCTGTGTCTTCAAATCCCGAGTAAATAGGTATCTTCTAGGTAAGCGTGCTACATCCTAGACCGCATATCTGCTCAACATCAGGCAGTATGTATTCAAATGCAAACCTATAAGGAATAAAAAAAAAACCTCTTCCGGTTCGTCGGTAATATCCGCTGTTGCTTCCGCCACCTCTTCTCCTATCACGCACAATTTACCGCACCGCTAACAGATAAGCGCGCAGTGGCAGCGGAATCTGCTCTATCCTTGTAAATGAGTTTATCTCATACGAGCTGCAATTAACTGCGAATCTGGCACAAGGATCCAGAGGTGAATGCGAGCTCTTTGTCTTCTTTACACATGTTTTGAGCGAGCAAATGAACACTTGTTTGCGCGCGATCTCTATCTCTAGATGAAAGACAAGTGAGGACAGCTTTGAGGCAAGAATTTTGATTCGGGAAAGTTGGAGAGCGTATGGAATACGGTTTATGGAATTTGGCAGGTGATTGTTGTCCCTATTAGCTTTTCAACTGATATTAAAAAAAGACGAGGCTCTAATTCTTGTATAATTTTTGTTACGATGTTAAGCATTGTATAGGCCGCGCCACACAAGTTGGTGGATGTGAAGTTAGCTGCAAGCTGCGCAATAGCTAATCAACGTGCGGTAGCAGCAGTACTGCGCAGCTTGTAGCTAACTTCATATCCGCCAACTTGTATGGCGCGGCCTACTTACTTAATTTCTCCGCTATTTATGGCCCGATTTTTGTGCTTATTTTTTCAATCTGTAGAGGTTTCAGCAACTATATCTTAATGACATCAGTTGTTATAACATGCACAAGTGTACCATGTGATGAGGGTATGACACTAAGTAGGTCCTAGTATAAGGAAAAATCTAAATACTGACGAAAAAACCTAAGAACTGAACGAGGAATGTTCACTATATTTTTATATTTTAAAAACAAGTTATAGTTTAGCGAAATTTAATGATGACTAACAATCGAAATTCCTATTTTATTAAATTTCCATCATAATTCATTGAGTACAAAATAAATTATGACTACAGTGAACGTTTTCACTAAAATTGTAAAAATAAAAATAAAATGTAGGTACATGTTTGTACGTACCTTCTTTCATCGCCTCAATTCCTCGTGGTATAATTTACGGTAATTACCATCATTAATTCTTTATCTAAACTGGCGTGTTTCCTTCCAGCTCTAGGCTCATCAGGTAGTGTTCTAGATGGCTGACTAGTTAGGTATTTACCTACTGATTCGTCATTGGCTGGCCGTAGAAAATCAATAGTTAGCGGTGTGAGATTGGCTCGTGGTGGCATGTTCCGGAAAACCCGTAATAAACTGGTATTCTGCTGTTATCTAAGCTATGCTTGGTAAGTAGGTTGTTGGATTTTACTAGGCAGGCATGTTAATGTTGCAAAAGTCCTAGAATTTGACGACGAAGCAAAATTATTACCTACCTATAGGCGAGTAAGGTGTTTTTTACTAAGGGGGAAAACTTTGAAAATATTGACACTAGGATAAGGCACGGCCCGGCCTATACAACACGAACTTACTTTAAATACCTACAATACTTAATTTTCATGTTAAACAATAACAGCGAGTACAGCAACTCGGGCACTTCTACAAAACAGAATTTGAATTTCCGCTTTTTACTATAAAATGTAGTCGGTGTGCCATCCTGTAGGTAAGTACCTATGGTAAAGTTAAATAATATAACATAACGACACCTCGAAATTAATCCAGACGTTTAGGTTGTAAGACGTACCTCTACCTACCTATTAAAAAAGTACAGTCTACATAGACATCCTAAAACATTACACTTCTTCTTGGACAGTCGTCTAAAAAGTAAATATGAAATAAACAAAAATATCCATTTTATACCGTCCCTAAAATACAGTTCAGTCATCGGCACAATTATGTAAATGACATGGATGCAATATGGTCTGTAAACTGCTGCCTTATCAACTCGCATCGACATGCGACGATTCACTTTAATTGTGCGCCATTGTTATTTTAAACTGTGTAATTTGATGATTTTAATTGTACGTTTCTATGATAGACTTAAATTTAGTAATTGGAATAATTTTGGCGAAGGAGTTATTATAAAGTTCATTAATCTACTTTTATAGTTAGTCTTAGTTTTCTTTTTTCGCCTGCATGTTGACTTTTCCGTCTTTGTTTATAATTATTAAACATTCTAATTTACGAGTAAGTTCTTCGTTACAGATCTAACGCCAATACCATCAATTTACGTGCCACTCTAGGGGATAAGTATGTTGATTAAACCCATTTACTCATTATATGTTAATGTTGAATCATCGTCGTCGACTCATCTTGCCTCTTTCATATTAGTAGCGAATAAAGTTTATATTTTGACACTAGTTAGTACTAGTTGTAATAGTAGATTATGCACCTAGAGAACGAAGTCATTTCTCATGGGTCCAATATGCCACTAGCGACATATTGGGCCCTAGGCGTAGCGAGGAACTCTAGAGTTAACTTCCGAGCACCGAGACTGAGTTTTCGCTCGGGAGAGTTATTTAGAGTCCTGAGTGAAGAGAGGGGCGTCGTCTTCTACCTATTGCTTGCTCTTGCTTTTTCAAATAAAATCCCATAACCTTACTAACTGTACTCACTAGGCAATTCGGTATAGTTCACAATAAAATAAATTAGATTTGAGAATATACCTAAACACAATGAGATAATCAAGGCCCACTCGATTGTCGTGGCCAGCTCGATTATTTATCGAATAAAATATCCTTACAATGCCCGTATCTGTTCTAAGTAAAGAAGTTTCCATACGAATTAAGGCTTTCCAACTTTAAATCACTTTACTTCCTAGGGAGTTTCATACAAGTCATACAACATTATTGGCCTGCTATAGCTATACGAAATAAATAAAATAAAAAAATAGCTATCGATATTGTGTTAAAATAATTCAAAATTACTTTATTTCAGGTTAGTACCCATTATTGTCACACTGTAAAAACTTTTCTTTTAGAATGCTGGCCACAAAAAAGTTTATTGAATTCGAATTTCGAATTGTTCATGAAAATAAAAATGTATACTTTTTAGAATTTTACTTATTTTTAAATATGGAGTGGACGCTTAAAGAAGACCATGTTGCAGTTATTGCGTTGCATCGTTGCGGTTACGCGCCAATTCAAATTTTATACATACTGAAAAATTTGAATACAACCAAAAGATTCGTTTATCGTACCATCGAACGATACAATGAAGACTCCTAGTGTAGATGACAGGTCAAGAAGTGGTCGCCCTCGGTCTGTTAGGACTCCAGCAGCGATAAAAGCTGTGAAGGCGCGAATTCAAAGAAATCCCAAACGTAAGCAGAAACTGTTGGCCCTTCAGATCGGGTTAAGCAGAACCACGGTGAAAAGGGTGTTAAATGAAGACTTAGGGCTTCGGGCATATCGAAGAAAAACAGGACATCGTTTAAATGCTCGTCTAATGGACCTGAGACTGAAGAGATGCCGCGCTTTGTTGAAGCGGTACGCGGGAAAAAAATATCGGGAAATTCTTTTTTCGGATGAAAAATTTTTTACCGTAGAAGAGAGCTACAACAAACAAAATGATAAGAACAGTAGTGAAGAAGCGAGCAACCGTATTCCGCGTGTCCAACGTGGTCATTTTCCATCCTCGCTCATGGTATGGTTGGGAGTTTCTTATTGGGGCTTAACAGAGGTACATTTTTGTGAGAAAGGTGTAAAAACGAATGCAGTTGTGTATCAAAATACAATCCTGACGAACCTTGTGGAACCTGTTTCTCATACCATGTTCAATAACAGGCACTGGGTATTCCAACAAGATTCGGCGCCAGCTCATAGAGCGAAGAGCACACAAGACTGGCTGGCGGCGCGTGAAATCGACTTCATCCGGCACGAAGACTGGCCCTCCTCCAGTCCAGATTTGAGTCCGTTAGATTACAAGATAATATATGGCAACACTTAGAGAAAAAGGCGTGCTCAAAGCCTCATCCCAATTTGGAGTCACTCAAGACATCCTTGATTAAGGCAGCCGCCGATATTGACATGGACCTCGTTCGTGCTGCGATAGACGACTGGCCGCGCAGATTGAAGGCCTGTATTCAAAATCACGGAGGTCATTTTGAATAAACTTTATTGTCATAAGAATTTATGTTTTGTTAAGTTCATTTTGGTATATAAATGGTTACATAATGAATAAACTAGTTTCAATTATTTTATATTAAACATGTGACAGAATTTATGACCTGACTGTGTATAACAATAATAATATCTTGTTTTACGTTGAGATTGAATGTCTTTTAACTGGTCATTTTCGAGCAGTTGGTATGAAAAGTCATTCAAAATCATGATGACTTATGAGGTGGAAAAGAAGCTCCCTAATTTATTTTTATATTACTCTTATTTTAATATTATTAAAGTACTTATTTATGTATCTATCTAACATAAATTATGTCATAAATTATAACAAAACAATTATGTAACTTTACCTCAATCCTATAACTAAACATAACTTGGCTGACACATTCCTCGATTTCTCACTAGTTCCCAACAGCTTATTTGCGAGCTAACTCGCTTTGTGTACCGAGGAGTTGCGGATGACCACAACCAGGCCTTGAGAGTTCAAGAAGTCCACCTTCCCAGGGGTCTTTGCTCCTGATTTACAGCCTCCAAACCGCAGGGACCGATGTGCCTTTGTGCCAGAACCTTTTATTGAATAATAAAATTTCTACGCGAAATGGAACGACTTTATAGGTCATAATTTTAACTGCTGTTGTTTATGTTGCTAAAGTGAACTTGTGCTATTTTTAGTAAGTGGTGGTTCGCTTAGAACTTTGTTAGAAGACTTTGTTGCCGTAAAGAACAATTTGAAAATGCAAAAGGAAATAATGAACACTGAAATGTATTTTTTTTCCGAAAACTGACATCCGTATCAAGATACGGCAAGTGTGTGGCGTGTGGGTTTCATAGATTTTTTGTTAGTTATTTGCTACATACAGTACAGTAGTATTGTACAATTATTAAATTTACTAGATTAAAATATGGCAGTATTTAAACTAAACAACTAACTTAAAATTCCACGTCATCAGTCGGCACTCTAAATTAGTGGCGTGACGATAAAAATATAAAGGTAAAACACATTCGTGGCCAAGATAGCATCGTTCGAACACGGAGATAATGACTCGATGAATAATAATGAGCTTTGTAAGTGTGAATCACCAAATATATTTAAATTGTTATCAATTAAAAGCAATATAATAGCGATTTGAGTCGCGTTCGCCAGGGCCATATGGCGCGGCGCACGGGAGCTTCTTTTGGGGCCACGCAACGTGAGCTTTAAAAAGCTTAGCAACTAAATTGTTGCGGTAGATGCAAGAACGTTTTGCATTTTTGCTTATGTTTCCCTCTGCCAGGGGATTTTTAGATTAGGTTTTTAGGGTTCCGTACCCAAAGTGTAAAAACGGGACCCTATTACTAAGACTACGATGTCCGTCTGTTCGTCTGTCTGTCTGTCACCAGGCTGTATCCGTGAACCGTGATAGCTAGAAAGCTGAAATTTTCACAGATGACGAAAAATGAAAACAGAATAAAATAAATATTTAAGGGGGGGCTCCCATTCAACGAACGTGATTTTAGGAGTTTTTTTTGCTCGCTTTTAATAATGGCAAAAGAGATGGGGCTAAATTGACTCCAACATGGTACGGAACCCTTCGTGTGCTAGTCCGACTCGCACTTGGCCAATTTTTAATTTACGTCTTTAGATTTTTTGATTTTTTTCTTAATTTTATGTATTTTAACTAGGTATGTCTATATTAGCTAAGTATGTTTTATAGACACAATAATCATTTTCCTGATATTCAAATTCTTCATTTTCAGATCTAATGATACCTATTGTTGAGATTAAAGTAGAGAAATGAAAATAATCACTTTTGTAGCAAACAGTGGAATTATTAATTGCTGCAAATGAGTTTAGTGTACGGATAATTTTAATTTATAAAATAGTCAATAAAGAGCTTACGACAAAAAAAACATTTTGCAATTTATAGCCTAATAATAACGTATTTTTTTTTCAAATTGCACAATACTGAAATTGTAATTTTTAAATTAATTATACTCGTAATTGCTGAGATAATGTTAGTACGACTGGAAGACACCTTTGAATTTTTATCGTTGTGAAACTTTTTAGTAAATGTTCTGCAGTCTTAGCATACAAGACCACGACAAGAGTTTACCGACGTGTGCAAAGGTGACAGATATATACTTCATCATAACTCTGTCACGCTCTGACACGTCGATAGAGTTATTTTATGGTCCTTATGCTGAGCCCGCTGGAAAGAATCGAATCTCCAAAAACCTGAATAAAAGCTTTGTAAGTTTTTAAAACCCAACTGCTATTTTTTGGGATTAACAAATAAATCGCTCCCGCTTACTCTCTACCACTCGCCTTTTCCCTGGCCCTTGAGTGCATGTAAATTTGTCGGGCTCAATTGAAGTTAATAGGTAACAGGGAGGGCTGCCAGCTGACGGAGGTGTGAGGGAATGCTGCCCTCCCTCGCGCAATTGATGGTGAATAAAAAGAGGGCTAAGAGGGACGATGCGATCGGTACTGGTGACAGTTTATATTAATAATAGTGTTGTAACAGTTTGAAGCTTTTTTTTTGTATGTTGACTAAAGTAACGCTTAACATCAGGCGAACGAAAGTTCGTCTCGTCCATCAATCACATAAAAAGTTATAAATTAAGTACATTACATTCTTGATTTTGTTTTGTAGGTAAAATTTGAGAATATTATGCTGATTCACTAAGCAATATTGTGAAAAATCGGCCAAGTGCGAGTCGGACTCGCCCACGAAGGGTTCCGTACCGTGTAGGAGCCCCCTAAGCCCCATTCCTCTTGTCATTATTAATAGCGAGCAAACTCCGAACAAAACTCCTATAAATCACGTTTGTTGTATGGGAGGCCCCCTTAAATATTTATTTATTTAGTTTTTAGTATTTCTTGTTATAGCAGCAATAGAAATACATCATCTGTGAAAATTTCAGCTGTGTAGCTATCTTAGTAATAGGGTCCCGTTTTTACCCTTTGGGTACGGAACCCTAAAATGAATTTAAAAATGGTAAAAATAAGAAGGTTTAGGTAAGGTAAGTTTTATGTTTAATTTTACGTCACTCATAAATAGGTAAAGGAGTTTTGCCCGTGGCTTCACCCGCGTGATATTTTGTGGGTGATAAATTTATATATCTACCTTCGTTGTGTCCGTCCGTCCGTCCTAATGTGACAAAGGCCTTATATTCCACATTTATGAACCAAATTACATGAAATTAGACATTATGATAGGTAGTTCTACTACAGATCTCAATTTTAAACTTAAAATTATCAAAATGGTGTATTTTGGGGGTGGCTCTCATACATATTATATAAAGTGGGGATGAAATTTTTTTTTCAACTCCATCCCCTCATGTAGGGTATCGTTGAATAGGGTTTTTAAAGTAAATGCAAGTTTTCTCTCACCATTTATTTGTCAAATGTATTGCTTGCGAGAAATAGGTCGCCAAAGTTAAAAAAAAGTGTGTCTCCCTTAATTTCTAAAGTATCCAAGATAGAATCCTCAAACTTTCTGAGTTTTTAGTCCGTATTAACTATTAACGTACTTATTTTCTCTTTAAAAATATTTTGAGCACTGTGGGATTATACATTTTTGAGTTATTAGAGAAAAATGATTTTTTTATATATATTGCAGACAGCTCAAAGGTCATTGACCTCATAAAAATATTTCTTAGCCAATTATGTTTTTCTAGCAGTCTATCATCAAATGACATCATGAAAATTTGTTTTTATCATCATCATAATCATCGACACCATCTACGGAAGCCTATCATCATACGTGTGTCTCGACACGCACTTGACAACTTATTGTACTATCCCATAGGAACCTTTTATTTTTCGGTATAAAAAGTTTAGTAGCCTATGCTAAGTACTTTCCGTCTTTCAAACCACGAGTATGTCCATGCCAAGAATCAAGTCATTCCATTGCTCCGTTACTGCGTGAAAGAGGAACAAACCAACAAGTACACTTTTGGATTTATTATATTACGTGTAAGTAAGGAGTAAAGATATAATATTGTACTCGTAAATAATTAGTAATATAATTTACGTAGAGAAGTTGAAAGAATATCAAAATAAACTCAGTATGCGATGGTAATGAAAAGTATTTTTTTATAAGTAATAATCAGCTCTATCAGGATCTATAGTGTACTTTATTGATGGTTATTTATTTTATTTACTATACCTGAACGCGTGGCGTAACCAGCTGGCGAAGATAACAATCTTGTCCTGCCTGTCCATCGTTCCGCTGCACGTGGAGGAACTAGGAAGTGGCTAAATGGATGCACCCGCACGTGTCACGGGTAAGGAAAAAAAGAAATAAAAGTACAATAAACTTTCAAAGTTTTTAATTTCCGTAAAGGTAGTATTAAAAATGAGGTTTAATATACTTAGGTATGTATATTGAATTTTTTTAATGTTCGAAATTCAAATTAAGTATGTGTAGGTAACTGGCACAGGGCGCGAATGAATTTTTATTGAGGTACTGTCATTTTCTGTTTATAAAATACATCCATGAATTTTCTTTTTTTAAATGTTCGATATTCAATATTTCAAATTAATGTGTAACTGGAATAGCGGAGGGAAATTGTATCGTTACGTTAAAATTCTGAGTTTAATTAAAATAAAAAGGCTCAAGATCTCGCCAAAATTATATTTATTAAATCACAGGGGTAAAATAAAATTGATAAAATTATCTTTCATGTGAACTGATCATTTTTGTTTATTTTTCTGAGATCACGGCAGTGCCCTGTCTAAAATAAATACACCTAGAAAAGTGCTGAAAGTAATAAAAGTAAGTACCTATCAACCTCGTACCTACTTAGATACTTACCGTAACCCATACCTACATCATTGAGACAAATGTTTATACCTACATCACTGAGCAACGCAAACCGTGTAGGAATATCATAGGAATCATTACAAAATCTTAAACTATATATGTACATTGGTATTCTGTGGCTAGTTTTCCAAAGGCTAGATTTCATTCTAGCTTGCGTGTGAATGCAGCTGCCGTGTCACCTGCCGGCACCTAACGCAGAATCTCTAATGGTATTTGATTAGAAATAACTAGCTACTTATCGATGGCTCTGAACATAACTTGTTACTATGTAATTTTATGTGATTCTAAGAAATAACGCAAAAATATAGAATATAGTATTGACATAACATTGAAAAGCATACTCGAGCTTTATAGCTCTGGGTACTTTATTATTTTGATCTTACTTTTAGATTTACAAGACTAGTTATCTAAGACGACAACGATTTTTTCTCTAAGACCGATGCTAAATAATATATTAAAGTTCCTTTTGTGAAAAATAAACTTTGCATGGTGATATATTGTTGACAGCTATTTGACAGCACTATTATCTATATCTATACATATGAATAAAAATGGAGTGTCTGTTTGATATTGAAATAACCGTTTTTTACTACATGTATATAACTATATATACGGTACATACACCAAAATAACATTTTTACAATTTTTGTCTGTATGTCTGTTTGTTCCGGCTAATCTTTGAAATGGCTGAAATGGCCGATTTTGACGGGACTTTAAGGAAGCTAATAATAAGGAGTAACTTAGGCTACGTTTATTGTAGAAAAAATCTTTTTATCACGGGCTAGCGCGGGTAACACCGCGGGGCGCAGCTAGTTTGAAAATATTTTTTTTCAAGGGGCTCATAGTTTAATTTTGGATGTTACTTATTTTGCATTAATTTCTCTTGACGTATGCAGGAAATTTATGTATACCTACACTTATTTATATTGTATCAGTATAGGTTAAGCATTGTAATGTGTAAATTCACTGAATGTATTCCGTATTAGCATAGCCAGAAACAAAACACAATCGAACGTAAGAGGAGCGGACATATTATTTTGTTCTTCGCTAAGCAAATATGAAATTTCTTCTGTTAGTTTACAGGCTACAACGCCATTTTAGCAAAGTAGGGCCAGCGCAGGTTCTTTAGCTTAGAGAGTAGACAGATTAGATAATAGCTACACAGAGTAAGTATGTTAGTATATAGACTATAGACTATCTAGGTAATAGCCCTTTACTCGCAGTATTAAATAAGGTAACCAGTTCCACAGCATAGATTTCCATGAGTATTATTATAATTATATGTACAGCCAATGATCATGTTTAACTGACTACACCTGTCGCTCCGCGTGATCTGCATTTAGTTATTTGTTTTTAAAGTAATGACCACTCTAGATTGTAATACCGATATGGGAATCTACATAAAGTGTGTAGAAGGTTTGCTTACCTAGATATTAATAACATTTAGTTAGGTTTGGACCCAGGTGGCCCGCATCTTTTAAACCAAGGTTTAAATATTACTTATTATACGTACGAGTATAATTAAGAAGCGAAAAATAAGCTTAATAAAGGGTGTTTTTCTAGATGAAGAACATATTCTACGATATCGTTTAGAATATCTAGAATATGACCGTTAGGTATCTACAGAAACACCCGATAGATTGTTGATCGCGTGCCATTTTAAAAAAAAGATTCCCATTGAATAAATCAAACAAAAATGTGAAGCATAAAATATGAACAAAGGTCATTCTTTTGTTGTATTTTTTTGCAAAAGCAGTGATAGCGAAATGTTTTAATTGCAGGGGATTATTAGAATTATTATATTAATTACCCCCTAAATGAGCAATGCGTTTCGTCGCCGTAGAGTTTTGTAGACAAAAGGGTTGAACGCACTCGAGTTGCTTTGTTTTTCGACCATAAATCTATTGGATTGCATAATTTCAACGTTTAATATGTGACAGTCGCTTTGTTGTATGCAAATGCAGTGTGGAGTGGGGTGGGAACTCAGCGGCTTCAATATTGCGACGCGGCGGGACGTCGTCGCTCGCTCGGAGTTCGTGGGGTTATTCGATTGTTTTTATAAGCTTTATAACATACGTGTACTCTACTCTACTGGTCTTTTAATAGTCCACTGCTGAATATAGGCCTATTTACGGAAGGTCGTTGGGCTAAATCTTCCGATTTGGCTATCCACCACGCAGGCACAGCATGGGTTGAGATACGAGTACCTAGATATTTTCTAATAATATAAGTAGGTCAGCGTTTTTTTACCTTTTTCAGTTCGCGGACCCCTAAAAAATTAAGTACAGGTTTAAGGACCCCCTTAATATTAGTAGTTCTTCGAACAGTAGACCTCGCGTCTTTTTAACTGAATCTTCATAATTCTAAACCATATCTTGACTGATTTTGTACATACCACAGACGTATAAGATATATGTCTGTGGTTCATACTCACAAATCTTGTGTAGATCGCGAGCAGTACAAGGGCATAGATGATTGATGGCGACACGCGCTTCACTAATTCAAATGTTCTTCGACAGTGCGGACCCCCAGGGGTCCGCGAACCACAGGTTAGGAAACGCTGATATAGGCAATAATATGTGGTATTAAATCTCGCTAATTTATTTTAACAAGAGGTGGACTAAAAGATAACGTTAAAAAACTGATTTTGATTTTGTTTTTCAAAAATATTGCATAGACAATTGGACACATTTTAAATAATTAATATTTAATTTATCATTTTTTTTTCTGTTTTATGTATGAATGGTAGGTATAATTAATTTTAATTGCCGATTTATCATTATATCTCCTCTTAGACAACAAATTAAATGTATTTCGCTACTATTTTTTCTTTGGGTAGCTACATTCGCTTTAAACATACAGCGCTCGGTCGTAAGGACATTGTAATGAACTCCGATCGCTTACAAATGCAACAATGAATTTAACAATCATTATAATACGCCCCTAGTACTCGCCACTTGTGCAACAATACTGCAGACGCATTCCTATAACGTAAGAGTAATATTCTTACCTTTTGTTAGCATTGTTTTGCGTACAAAAGTAAGTAGCCACTCGTATGTGAGAAACTGTTGCGATTCTGGTAAGCAATCGCGGTGGGAATGTGGGTTGTTATTTGAATGATATTATTTGGTGGTTGCTTTTGTTTTTATCATATATACTTATCTACTCGATAATATTTACTAAGTACAAGTAATATTTGGAATTGATCTCATAGTAAAAGTTGTTTATATTATCTTGATGCGTACCAAACGATGCGACATTTTACGACCTAAATACTATAGTAATATATATATTCCTCAAGCAAATAACGCTCTATACCACAGAAATGCTTATTTTGCTGCTATAAAAGTATTTAACAATTTACCCTTTGCTTTGAAATCTCTACATGGTCATCTTTTTAACAAAAACCTTAAAAAATGGTTACTTTCTAAAGCTTTTTATAACTTGAAGGAATATTTCAACGAAAGTGATGATGAATATTTAATGTATTATTAAAAAAGTAATATTTCATTACTTATTGCATTCCATTGGAAAGAACCCTCTATCTAGATACTTATGTAATTAATTTTTTACTGTAGGTCTGTTTTTTTTTAAATCTTTTTTTTTTATTCGATTAGTTTGTAGTAAAGTAGATTTGTACCAGATGTAGAATAGATACAATACTGATATTCTTGGTTAGCTTGAATAGTAATTTGATTATTATTTTATTTTAATTTATTTCATGTACGAATTTGTGTATATACCTAAGTACTTATTTCTAGTTAAGATACAACATCTTATAATATTGCACGCCCGTTATGGGTCCACTATTGGAACTATAATATTAATTTGTAAGAACATTGTACATAGTGTTGCAATAAACGTTTTCTGATTTCTGATTTCAAAGTCACCCCGCCTATGTTACCAGTAAGTACCACTGTGTTGGAAAATTTATCTCTTATCTTATCTAAATATATTCTGATATTTGTTGCGTTTTTGAGAAAAGCCGTCATGAAATCGAAATATTTTTGTTTATTGGTTTTTAGGGTTCCGTACCCAAAGGGTAAAAACGGGACCCTATTACTAAGACTTCGCTGTCCGTCTGTCCGTCCGTCTGTTCCAGGCATCTCATGAACCGTTTTAGCTAGAAAGATGAAATTTTCACAGATGTGTATTTCTGTTACCGCTATAACAACAAATACTAAAGACAGAATAAAATTAATAATTAAGGGGGGCTCCCATAGAACAAACCTAATTTTTTAGCCGTTTTTCGATCTATATTAATAATTGTAACAGGTATAGATGCTTGAAATTTTCACAAAATATTTAGTTGTATATTCACTTCAATAATCTCTATAAATAAAAATGAATTGTTGTTCGTTAGTCTGATTAAAACTCGAGAACGGCTGAACGGATTTATCTTTTCTTAGTCTTGAAATGTTCGTGGAGGTCTAGGGAAGGTTTAAAAGGCGAGAAGTGAAACGAAGTTCGCCGGGTCAACTAGTAAGTAATAAAATTAAAACAAAATAAATAATTAAGGGGGCTCAGTACGGAACCCTCCGTGCGCGAGTCCGACTCGTACTTGGCCGATTATTTCCTAATCACACCAGTAGGTATGTATTAAGCTAGTTTATAAATAAGCTTAGGTACTATCTTTTACCTTTTGTTATTAACTTACCATCTTGTATCACCCATATGATCTTCTCTATTTTATAAAAATGAAACGTGGTCTCGTACGCAATTAAGATATATGTATGACTATGATTAGCTTACCATCACATTCTGCATGCACAGTCAGAACCTCGCAATTTTGAATTGGATTTAGTTTTGCTCTAGAATAGGTATGAGTCGTTTGTTTTGTTAAATTCTTAATTGCAGTCAAGCAAGTCTTTTAAATTGCAATTTTTGACAAAACGGCATCGATAACATCTCCGATACCGTCAATCACTGCTTGAATATCCAATATCGTTGTACTTATTAAGCTAACGTTTGAGCAGTCAATTAGGCGGCAAGGTCCATCGAGATAGCGCGATGGTGGTCCATTGTGGGGACTCCCCGCCGCGGCCGCCGCTCTGCACAATACAACAACACTGTTTCCTATTTGAAGTTGTTGCGTTTAGTGACGGCTCGCTGACCATTCAAGAGCTGGATATTGTGGGAAGCTGCTGATTTGAAAATATCAATGGTGGACGACGCCATCAGCTCTTAGGGCTTTGTAATGTATTTGTGGTAAAAAATAACTTATTTTGTCATATTTTTTAGACGCTTTCATTTCCATCCAAGTTTCTATTCTTTCCAATGGACCACCATTCGCATTTTACGACAATCTGATAAAATAACCCTTGACGTCTCCTTCAAGCTGCGACTCGTTAAATACTTCCTATAAGTCATAAATTGCACGAGATCGTTATCAATCAGCCCGTGATCAGAGAGATCGTGACAAAAATAATGGCAAGCGACCTCCCAACGGCGGTTCCTAGGATTGTTACTTCACACCGGCGTCAAAGACTTCAAAAAGCTGGGCCGTGATCGAGGGAAGAGATAAGTGGTTTCTCACCTCCCCGTGGTCGCGCAATCGCGAAAGGGTTCGCAGGGTGCGCGGAATAATTGCAACAATCAATTTGGAGAAGCTATCGAGCAATTTGTATGGTATTTGTGCGGGCTGTCACCCGCTGATGCTATCGCAGCGCCTCGGGGTGCCCTCTGCAATGGGAACTCTTTTTGATCGTTACTTCTCACACCTCAAGTGTTTCATTTGCGTGATTAATATTTTAGAGTGGATGAGTGCAGGTAGTTTGGGGTTACTAGATCTTTGTCTTATCAAGATATACATGAAGCATGATTTTATTAAAATGTGCTAAAGATAAAATTATATTAGTAGATTTTTAGATTACGTTTTGATTGCAATCACAATATATTTTCTAAAAGGCGAGCAGGTGGTTTTACTTACAAGTATTCTGAAGCAAAACCATAACTCACCTCGCAGACCATAATAAGACATAAACATCAGCTCGTTGCAATATGTCACGAATAACAAAGCGCTGCGGTAACGGTCCGCATCATTTGTCAGCCCTAACCCTGTTATTTATGGTCTCCTGCCCAAGAAGAAGGACAAAAACGGGGCTGCTGTTAAATATTTGCCCTGAGACAAGAGGGGGCGATAATTCGAGGCTATTATGACGTCATTTCACGCCCTTTGTGAGGTCGTCACGCCGTGTCATCTGCTCCTTCAGACGCCTTCCTCAACTATCTCTCGATTAAATCTTTTATGTTATTTTTTCAGGGAGCGCGAGTCGGATGCGCCACCGACGATGATTCGGTCCCGTTCTGTTGTTCGCTCGACTTTGCCATAAAAACTTCCAAGGAGCTGTCCCATTGTCTCGTGGCCCTTTTACGAGCTCCGTTTTGTGAAGCTGTTATTGTTTGCGGTTGATAAACATCTCGCCACTAGGTAGGTAGGGATCATCATCACTTTTGCCGCTGGTTTATTGAGATCCATCGAGTCTGTTTGTCAATTATTACCGTTTTGAATGCTTTAAGAAGTATTTTTTGTAGGATGGATTTAATGAATAAAGAGTTTTTGAACTTGACAAAAGGCTTAGATGTGAACCCAGTGTCGGTATTCAAACAAGATCCGAAGTTAGTGACCGCTATTGATAAACTCATTACAAGGCATCTGGTTGGGCTGAACGTGGAAAATAAAAAGATGGTTTTGCCAGAACGCAAATTAGATTTTTCAGAAGTTCAGTCACTTCTAAAACAAGCTACAAACGCTGTTAAAGGTACTGATCATAATTATAATAATATATAATAATAATAATAATAATCTTTATTGACCAAAACTAAATTAAATTACTAAATTTACAGTTCTACCAATCTGACACAATACAGCTTACTCCTTAAAAAATACAGGTTTTTTATGGTAGTTATATAAATAGACATAACAAAGCACATTAATTTATCAATTTATTATGTAACTGGCTGGTGCCCGTACTAGTATCTAATGATACTGTGCTACAGGTACCAGCGCCCTCCGTAAGATGTGTAATATAATGCGACTTAAAGTGAAAATCAACTGTTTAAAATTTTTGAGTTAGTAGAACATTTTACAATTACTTATTACACTAAATTATAATATATTAATGGAACCACACTTAGAGCAAATCACCAAAGTATAAAAATACTTTTCCTTGCTAAATATGTAAATAAGATCTTTAGTAAGATTGCGGTGTGTATAGATATCAAGTACCTTACTAGTACCTACTAGTACTGGTACATTATTCTTAGAGAGATTCAACGATTGATTGATGATTATAAATAAACGGTATAATTCCCACAGCAATGGAAAAACCGGCAGAATTCATGTTAAAAGAAGCAAACGACGCCCGAAAATCTCTCATCAAAAAAATAGAAGACATCCTAGCCAACATAAACAGAAGCGCAGAGTCTGGAGATACCCCAAAACTTTTCATAAGAAACCAAAGATTATGGAGTAACTGTATTTACGACTTCGACCGGTAACTTTAACGAGATTTAAATTAAAATGTTGTTTGTTTTGTCCCGATTTTTCAAATTTAATCTTTTTAGGGTGACATTGAAATCCGTTAATGCTGCAAAGAAGACGACTTTAATCTATTCCAGTAGCGAAGATAAAACAAGATTTAATACAATTGTGTTTGTGCTTACTAAAGTGCACGAACTGCTTTCTAAGAATTTAACCTTTACACGGAGGTAAAGACACTAACAACAAGATTATAATGTAGAATTTCATAGTAATAAATACTTTTTTTTATTTCGAATTGGTTTGCGTTTGACTACATGCTGCCCGATGTTGAGCAGATATGCGGTCTAGGTTGTAGCACGCTTACCTAGAAGATACCTATTTACTCAGGACTTCATTTTATCTGTCTGAAGCTATAAGTTTTAGCAATGTAACATCTTGTAAAAAAATATTTTACAGCGAATACCTACCTATTTGCACAATCTGGTCCCACCTGCCCCTTTCTTCTATCGTACGGCTAGACAGACGCGACCAAAGCGCCACCCTTTTATGGTGGACATCCCACGCATTAGAATCAAGCGTTTCGAGTCCACATTCCTCAAACGAACTGCCAGAATGTGGAACGCTTTGTCTGGATCTGTCTTCCCGCTAAAGTACAATGTAGGTGTCTTCAAATCCCGTGTAAATAGGTACCTTCTAGGTAAGCGTGTTACATCCTAGACCGCATATCTGCTTAACATCAGGTAGTGTGTAGTCAAACGCAAACCTATTCGAAATAAAAAAAAAAAAAAAAATATGGTAAGCTTTCACTAAGTAAAGCTTGTAAGTACAGGTTTTTAATTCGTTAATAGATTTATTGTTACATACAAAAGGTGTTTCTAGATGACGGATATATTTTAAGGTTTAATTGGTTTGTGACCAACTTTGTTATGGGAACAATATGTGATAATTATTTTTCACAAAAAATGGCAAAACCGCCTTCCATCGTGTACAAAATTCGAATATTTCGCTCGAATTGTTTACATTATTCTTGATTTATCAAAAACGGCTCAGCCGATTTCGGTTAAATTTAAATGGGACCATTTCCCTTTTGAACTAAAAAAGAATTTTTCGATTCGGTTCACAATTGGCAAAATTATCGATGTTCCTCTTGTACAAAATTCGGATATTTCGCTCGAATTGCTTACATTATTGTCGATTTTTCCAAAAACGGCTCAGCTGATTTCTGGAAAATTTAAATGGGACCACTTCGGGAGTATACCCTTTCGAACTAAAAAATAATTTTTCGATTCGGTTCATAATTGGCGAAATTATCGATGAACACACACAAAAAATATATATACATACACACAAGCATAGAACCTCCTCCTTTTTGGAAGTCGGTTAAAAATATCTGCTGTATGTTTCATACATTTTATCTAGAGTTTAAACTGTTCGCTTAGAACAGCTTATTTGCTTCGCGATATCGTGATTGGTGGTTCTTTAGTAATAGTTGGTTATAATAATGAGTACAATGACTTTTTAGAATATGACCGTTGTCTAAAGAAGTACCTTATGGATTATTCCGATAAAAATTTCAGAGAGCTGTTCTATCAAAACGTGGCAAGATTCCGGAATCAAAGTAACCTGGACGTGGCTGTGAGAGATGTGTGTTGTCTCCTCGAAACCCCGCCTTGGAGCTTGGGCATAGTCGCGACCGCCAAGGGGCTGATAGCTGGACCGCTCACGATGCATCACAGGGACGGAACTGTCATAGATTGCATGACTGCAGGAGGTACAATAGTCAAGTACTAATTATTATCGTTAGTTGTTACATTCTTCGTGGGGTATATTTGTGATAATAGTTATATATCTATGTTGCAAATGTTATTCTAGTAAAAAAAAAGATCATTTTCGTATATTCGTGGCTTGACAAATCTTAATCGCAAAATTTTAGTGCATGGTTAAACATAAGGAGGCTAAGAAACTATCAAATCGAAGTTAATGAAATTTGTATGAAATTATATGTCATTCGTATAATTTATTTCTACATAATAGAGAACGTAATTTGTGATTCACCAGCGAAGTTCTTTGTAGTAGGTAATAATAACCATGATCAGGATCGGAGAACTAATATAAAAGGGAGTAAGATAAGAAATTTACAAAGCTTGCACTCATTTTGGTTTCAGGACTTTTAATACCACAAGATATAAATGGAATAAAAGAGTTCAGGTCTTCAGCTAAATACATACTGGTGGTGGAAAAAGATGCTATTTTTCAGAAACTGCTGGACGAGGGTGCTTTGGTTAGATTGGCCCCGGTTATAATAATCACTGTGAGTACCCAAGGCCCGACTCCATGATGGAGTGGAGTGGAGATGTAGGCAAAGCGTTGTAGACAGTAAGGCAATAAGGCATGATGTCTGAAAAAAAAAATATTTCGTCAGATTTACTATTTAAAAATATTAGACACGTATTTTTTCTTTTGTCAATTAAACAAAAAATGATGAAGATATGAAGCCTGTTAAAGTTTCGCGTCACGTCACAAATGCCTAATGGTAGGTGCCGTAGCCGCTTGCTTATTGCAGTAGCAGAAGATGACTCGTCGGGCGACACCTAGACAGTCGCTGCGACAGACTGAAACTCGTCGTTACGCCATGTACTTATTTCATATTCATACATAAGAAGTATTGCCGTGACGACGCTGTAGTCTACTGCTGCTGCATGTGGTTAATTACAAACCTGCATTTTAACATTAATTTATTCAGGGCAAAGGCTACCCAGACGTGTGCACCCGTCAGCTGCTGACTCGGCTCTGCTCTGAGCTGCGACTGCGAGCGCTGGCGCTGGTCGACGCAGACCCGCACGGCTACGAGATATTCCTCACCTATAAATATGGATCTTTGGTAATTTTATCATTCTAGCTGTTTTTTAAAATTGATTAATGTATAGTTATAGGTCCAATCATGATACTTGGCGGCTGTGATGTCAGCTACAAGTTGCGCGGATAGCCCATTCCTGATTGAAGCTCAATGAACAGCTGATTGGATTATTCGCAGCATGTAGCTAATATCACAGCCGCGAAGTTGTATGATTCGACTTATACCAACAACAAATTTTCTAATCGTTATCTCCTGCTAGGTCATCAACTAAGCGCACATTAAGCTTTGCAGCTAAGTACTACCTACTTTGCAGCTTTGCTTGTTAGAGTTCTGTAGTAAAACGAGGAACCCTTATAATTTCGTTGTGTCCGTCCGTACGTCCCTTTAACAAAGCCTTAAAACTTCCACATTTATTAACCAAATTGCATGAAACTTGACATTATGATAGTTTAAGTATAGATCTCAATTTTGAATACTTAAAAAAATCAAAGCTGTGCATTTAAGGGGTAGCTCCTATTAGGGCTTGGAACTCGGACTTATTTTCAGCTCCGGAGTTGAGTTTCGATGCTTAGCATTTCAACTCCGGAATTCCGGAATTCCGGAGTTGAAGTGCTAAAAAAATAAAAATTATGAATTTATTGAAAAAAGCAGTGCTGTGGTATAGTGGTGGTGGTAGATGGTGAATTTGATTTGAATATTAAAATCGAAATTAGTGTCCTAGTTAGTAATGTAGGAAATAAAAGTAACTAAATAGAAATAAAAATAAATTTATATTTTTGGTAACAGGACCTTAGAAATGTTAATGCATCGAGGCTTTCGTCAGATAGCGAGCTTATCACGCGATTACATAATGTATATGTAACGGCTGAAAACGCTCGCTCTGCTTCAACAGTTATTGGTGTAATGGTCATCAAATATTGGAAGCATTTTGTTAAGTTTTGACCTCTGTCACCTCCATTTTCAAAAACGGCCATTTCAACCCTTACTATGCTCTCCATGTCCATATTGGCACCACTTTTTGCTTGCTTTTAATAAGCCTTCTTTTTATGGCGTCTTGTAATTGTTGTTTAACACTTTTATCTGCAACATGGCACATTACATTGCGCGGCGCGGATTTTGTTCCTAAAATCGAAACTCCGATTTTAGTTCCGATAACTCCGGTTTTACAAACGATGCTGAAATCTTTCGAAGCTCCGGAGTTACACCAAAACCGGAGTTCCGGAGTCCAAGCCCTAGCTCCTATACATGTAAAGTGGGGATGAAACATTTTTCAACCCTCATATTTTATTGGGTATTGTTGAGTAGGGTTCTTAAAATGAATATAAAGTTTCCTTAAGGATTTTTTTGTCACATGTACCATTGGTGAGATATAGGTCGGCAAATAAAATCGGCCAAGTGCGAGTCGGACTCGTGCACGAAGGGTTCCGTACCGTATGAGAGCCCCATTCCTCTTGCAGTTATTAATAGCGATCAAAAAAACTCCTAAAAATCACGTTTATTGTATGGGAGCCCCCCTTAAATATTTATTTTATTCTATTTTTTGTATTTGTTGTCATAGCGGCAACAGAAATACATCATCTGTGAACATTTTCAGCTGCCTAGATATAATGAGATACAGGCCAGTGACAGACAGACAGACGGACAAACGGACATCGAAGTCTTAGTAATAGGGTCCCGTTTTTACCCTTTGGGTACGGAACCCTAAAAAAGATTCCCCCTCTCTTTAATTTCTAAAGTAGGCAAGATAGAATGTTCAAACTATCTGAGTTTATAGAACACATCAAAAACTTTCCTAGAAAATTATTTTGAGCACTGCAGGATCATAACTTCTTGAAGTTAAAAAGGAAAATTGAAAATTTTAAGCAAGCACATAGCTCAGAGGTCATTGACCTCTCAAACAAATTTCATACTTAATTACGTTTTTCTAGCAGCCAAACATCGTAAAAATTTGTTTTTATCATCATCATAATCATCGTCACCATCTACGGGATCCTATCATACGCGTGTGTCGACACGCACTTGACAACTTATTATTTTGTGCGTTGGATTGATACATGTATAATAGATACATATTCGTAGGTATACCTATACCTACTGAAGTTTTTACGTGTCGTTTATTTTTCATTTTTAAATTGTTATCCTAATATATTACAGAATCAGAATAACATTTATTGCTTGAACTGTGTACAAGTTTAGGTGTTACATTAAATTTTAGATCTAACAGTTTATCCTAATAACGGACATGCAATATAGGTAGTATAGGGGTGGTATATATGTAGAATATATACAAAATACACGTATATATATTACGTGTTCGTCATCTCTGTCCTATGCCTTTTATGAAAGCTTCATCTCCAAATACGGTTCTCTGTTAGGCTCAGTCTCATCTGTCGTCGTCTCTGGCGTGCAGCGCCGTGGTGTTGGTCGGGGGACGTCACAATGACGTCATGACGCTGGCGCCGACTGAAGCTCGCCTGCCGTTGACCAACCTGGATAAGAGGAAGTTGGCTTCTTTGATGAAAAGGCCGTACCTGGACAATGCTGTCGGTACGTATTCTTTCTTGTTGTCATATCCTTCCTTCCTTCCTTTCAGCCATAGGACGTCCACTGCTGGACATAGGCCTCCCCTAAGGATCTCCAATAAGACCGGTTGGTAGCGGGTTGCATCCAGCGCGATCCTGCGGTCCTAATGAGGTCGTCCGTCCACCTTGTAGGTGGACGTTCTACGCTGCGCTTGCCGGTGCGTGGTCTCCACTCGAGGACTTTTCGACCCCATCGGTCATCAGTCCTCCGTGCTATCATATGTTTTTGTCTATTTCGTTTCCGGCTGCACGCACGAAAAACTGTCACATTCCGCCCGAGCCAAGCGTGCAAGCGAGAGCGCGGAACAAGTGATAGAGAGGCATGATCGGCTTAAGCGTTCGGCTTGTTTCAGTTGTTGATTCATCAACGTAAACCGACTTTACAAGCAACCAATTCTTAATTCGTTATCTGTGATTATAAATAGAACGTAATATTAGGTATTTATGAAGTACCTTCTAAAGATAAGAAAAAATCTCACAGGTGCCAGAATAAAAGAAGAACTGAACGCGATGCTATCAAGCGGGATCAAAGCAGAGATAGAAGGTCTGGCTCCAACTACTGCTGCTCTTTGCGATGCATATCTACCGGCAAAAATTATCAAAGGAGATTTCTTAGGATGATTCGAAATAAGTAGAATTAATTGATTACTAGGTACAATAGTAGGTACAACTTTAATAAACGGTTATATAAATATCAAAAGACTGTAATTAACGACAATAATTTATCCTTATATTATACATAGTATAAAATAAAGTCGTTTTTTTTTGTCTGTTTGTTTGTCTGTATGCTTAAATCTTTAAAACTACGCAACGGATTTTGATGCGGTTTTTTTAAATGGATAGAGTGATTCAAGAGGAAGGTTTATATGTATAATACACCTGTGCGAAGCCGGGGCGGGTCGTCTAGTTACATATATAACGCGGAAAAAGGGAAGCCAAGTTATAAAAGGCAGCAGAAATATACTAAACTAGCAGCGCCCCGCGGTTTTACCCGCGATGTGCCCGTTCCCGTGGGAATTTCGGGAATTTTTATACATATAAACCTTCCTCTTGAATCACTCTATCCATTAAAAAAAACCGCATCAAAATCCGTTGCGTAATTTTAAAGATTTAAGCATACAGACAAACAAACAAACAAACGAAAATAGCGACTTTATTTTATACTATGTAAGAAAGGAAGCAAACAGTTTCTAATCATTCTCTGAGGGAGGTTTATGTCTGTCTGGCAAGATACCTAAGTACGTCTTTTAACCGATGATATCGATGAACACATAAATTGAATATGCCATATCGCTGATATCGCCTAAGCCTATACCACCGAGAAGATATTTTTTTTTAGGGTGCCGTACCCAAAGGGAAAAACGGGACCCTATTACTAAGACTTCGATGTCCGTCTGTCTGTCTGTCCGTCTGTCATCGGGCTGTATCTCATGAACCATGATAGCTAGGCAGCTGAAATTTTTACAGATGATGTATTTCTGTTGCCGCTATAACAACAAATACTAAAAACAAAATAAAATAAATATTTAAGGGGGCTCCCATACAACAAACCTGAATTTAAGACGTTTTTCGCTCTATATTAATAATGGCATCAGGTAGATGCTTGAAATTTTCACAGAATATTTAGTTTTAGGTATATCCACTTCAATAATAAATAATAAAATTAAAATAAAATAAATATTTAAGGGGGGCTCCCATACAGTACGGAACCCTCCGTGCGCGAGTCCGACTCGTACTTGGCCGATTATTATACTATCATCTAAATCTTCATAATTTTGAGCACAGGTCACGCCATCTCGTGATATTTTAAATAAGCTGTTTGCGGTTGAGCTGTGCTAAGCCGAATGCGAAGGGGTCATCTCATTGTAAATGGAGGGTGAGCCCTGCTCGATGTAAGTTAGTTTTGCCTTATTGTACTAGATGGCGTTTTTTGTACTGGTATTTTGAAAATAAGAAATATTTTCCAAAAAACTGGCCCACGACAGCGACCACTTTCAACTTAAAACTGAGCACATACTACTGAGTACAGAGTACCTACTTTGTATATAGGTACAGGTCGCGGCATATATACCTATATGCCGCTACCTGTCTAATCTAGTCTAACACTGAGCGAAGTGTGGAGGGGGTGGCTGCGCATGAGTTTAGTATGGCGGTCAACATGCGCACATCATCATCCCCTCCACAGTACCCTCAGCGCTAGACTTACCTAGTACGTGCCGCTACTTGTATCTTAGATTATTAGGTAGGTATCTACTGAGAGGTTTACCTAATTAAACTAAATACCGAATCATTCAAGTTAGGGGATGTAACTTGAATGATTCAGTTTGTAGCTAGCTTTACATCCCATGACATATGTATATATGAGTTAGCCCTACAAGCTGTAGGTATCTAACTTTACATCTGCCTGCCTGTCTGCAATACCTATCCAATGCTGAATGAAGCTCACATATAAAGCTGCGCGTTG
This sequence comes from Hypomecis atomaria, assembly GCA_964007245.1. Classification (NCBI taxonomy): domain Eukaryota; kingdom Metazoa; phylum Arthropoda; class Insecta; order Lepidoptera; family Geometridae; genus Hypomecis; species Hypomecis atomaria. The sequence goes on from OZ023281.1 coordinate 2,634,826, forward strand.
ATTGGGTTTCGCGCAGCTTTAAGCTAACTTCACATCCGCCAACTTGTATGATTTGGCCGATTTCGGCCTATACACAGCTACCATAGATCTTAGAATAATGATTGGACTCGCTACTCTCAACCGTACCGAGACCAATGATTAATCTTAACTAGGTACTTACCTACCTATTTTCTTCTTATAGTCTGAACTCTGAAGAACAACTTCAGAGAGTCTGAACTATAGCTATAGTCTAACAAAAAAAAAAGTTGGTAAATTATAATAATCGGCCAAGCACGAGCGAGTCGGACTCGCGCACGAAGGGTTCCGTACTGTAAGGGAGCCCCCATTAAATATTTAATTTTATTATTTGTTATTGAAGTGAATATTCAACTAAATATTCTGTGAATTTTCAAGCATCTAGGTACCTGTTATAAGCGAAATTCGGCTAAAAATTTAGGTTTTGTTGTATGGGAACCCCCATTAAATATTACTTTTATTCTGTTTTTAGTATTTGTTGTTACAGCGGCAACAGAAATACATCATCTGTGAAATTTTCAAATTTTTAGCTATAACGGTTCATGAGAACAGCATGGTTACAGACAGACAGACAGACGGACGGACAGCGGAGTCTTAGTTCTTAGAGTTAGTCTTCCCGTTTTTACCCTCAGGGTACGGAACCCTAAAAATATTTTTTTTTTTCTGTTTATCGGAAACAATAAAACCCTACAATATCAAAAAATAACAGAAAATGACAAAACGGGGGCTAATCGCAATGAAGTAGGCTCTCTTCAGAGAGCCTACCTATAAACCTATAGGCTAATAGGTACTTAGTCAGTTTTGTCATTATTTGTCAGTGTCATGAAATTAATGAAAAGATGAGGATTCGAGCAAAATAATAATAACGAGTGCATTTGCAATGAAAAATCATCAGTTATCATGTTTAATAGCCAGGAGACGAAAAAGAAAATGAACAAAGCCAAGTCTTTCGACGCTCAAACTTCCCTTTCTCCCCCGACCAAGGAGAAAAATGAGGCTGTTAAGAGGAAGTCTTTCGATCTAAACGATGCAGTGAGATCCCTGGACCTGGCTTATAGGCTTAAGAAGAGTAAACTGGTTAATGGAGAGTGCGTATCCACCTCAAGTTCCCCGACTAGCCACAAAAAGAGAATGTATCCTGATATGTTCATGGACGTTTGCTCTTCAGCTATACATCCGGGAATCGACAACGCCTCATTAATGTCCATGAACTTTTCCCATTACGAACTGATGCGAAACTTGTCCAATTCCCATTGTAACTCTGATGGAGCCGTCAGTTCCACGTGTAATGTTCGTTCACCGGATAGCAATGTTAGAAACGAACACCTAGAACGATATTTCCGGAGCGTTGAAATTTGGTCTCAGGATCACAGACACGAAAGCACCAGCAGCTTCAATCTCCATCGACCTGACAAATAATACATCAGATTCAGATAACAACAATAAAACTACGCTATGAACGATTATGTAAATTTTAAAATTTTATTTATTCAAAGAAACTTTACAATAACAGAATAATCTCAGAATTTACAAATGAAACGTATTAATCTATACAACACTGTTATTTTTAAACGAGACAAGAGTTAACACTGAATAACAATAACGTAGAATTCAAGTTGAACTTTTCTCTAGGGCCATCAAAAGGTGCGTTACTGAATACTATCAAAGATTTAGAACAATAAATTATGGTGTTGCTGCAGACGAAGTTGTTATCATTAACAAGTTCAAGATGATTACAGGTATAAATAGAGAGGTGAGGTGACATTCAACTTTTTGTACCTAAAGAAGCTTGGTACCTGGATATAGAATCGACCCTTGAAATTTAGCAAAATATGTTGTATTTATAAATATTATTGTAATATTTAGTCGCAGTATTCAGTATCGCCCTCAAGTCAATCTAACCGCTAAGGGAGCAACCCGTAACACTAGAGTTACGAAGGCGGCGGACACTACACTGCACCCCAACTGCACTCGAAGCTAACATTTTCAAACAGTAAGTATATTGAAATAGATAATCTGAAAATATAAGTCACTTCTCATCGAATTGCGTTTCAGCTTGAAGTTTAAATCATACTCGTGATACCCGTATACATAGCCAATGAAAGTAACTCTCATTTCGATTGTCAGCGACGAGCACAGTGTAGCTAAAGTGGCAGGGATCCTAAGAACACAGCATTACTGATTCACATTTATTACCACATCCATAGAACCAGAACAAACTATGACCACAATCTAAACTTAGATTATAGAAGGTTTCAGAGAATATTAAGAAGAAGGAAACGAACTGAAACGAACATAGCTGATCTGAGTCGGAATTATGAAATAATTGACATAGTCATCACATAGTTCCTACTTTCCTGCTTCAAGAATAAGATCAGGGTACGGAAGCTTCCGCAGCAATGGAAGACTAAATACTAGGAGTACTTTGAAAACAAGAAGTTAGGATAGAAGCGAAGTGCAACCAAATTTCTAAAACACCGTCGTGCTAAATTTAATAACAACCCGGTATATAATTTATTTACTTAATATTATCAATATGAATTAAATTGGTGTTATTCGCAGATTTTACGTTAGCTTACATTGAATTTTTCACTGGATTTAAAATTATTTTATGTAATTACGATCTAGCTTTCGCTTGCGCGCCGCGCGTGGCGTGTGTGGCGACTGCGGCGGCGGCGCGTCATTCCTAGAGGCAACTCCCGACGAGTTGTTATCTTTACTAGAGACCAATTGCTAATGAAATCAATACGTACATAAACATGATGTACCTAAAATTTAAAGCACCCGGTTTCCGAACTCTCTCGTATTTTAATCTAACTATAAAATCTCAGTTGTGTATGGGTTCACGTAGCCCGTCTTATATTGTCTATGTTTGTTTCATAACTTTTCGGAGAACAAAGCATACCTTTATTATTACGATGGAAGAATTTCAAAATATCTAAATTAATGTTAACCTTACAATTATTTTTAATTACAACGAATTCGATTTCTCTAGGCCCTACGTAATATTAGATGGAGACATTATAATTATTTTTATAATATAGTTAAAATTATGCAATAGAAGAATCACAGCATTCTTATAAGACCATAACGGCAATTGAAATTAATCTCATCGACATATCGTAGGTATTTAAATATTACAATGATTGTAAAATTTAGACCAAATTGGCAGTCTTCACAAACATGGAATGTACGATATGCGTCTATGCAGGTATCCGATAACACTTAACATATATCGGCGAACGTTTTAATTCTATACAACAACAATGGATTTATCTACATTTATCATTTACTTCGAAATCAACAACAACAGTATAATTATAATCAGTATAATTTAACTAGCGTGCCGCGTGTCGGCCTTCTCGTAGCTATATAACTTCAGCTTGATGATATTTTACGTTACAATAATAATACCTACTCCGGTATTTATACTAATTCCTCAAATAATGATATTATCGTTTACAATGGTACATTTTATACTCGTACGTCGTCAAGAGAATAAACTCATCGTTTACTTGAAATTGTCGAAGGAATGGGATGTCTAAAATGTAGACTTCCCATCTCATGTTCTCATGGTCGAGCTCTTTTAAATTGTATTCTACAGGTTTGCTAGCTACTTGTATAATTGTTAACGTAAACAGATATCAAAGGGTTTCTCCCTCGAAAACTATTATAAACTCTTATTAATATTATTGATGGGTTATGAATATGCAGCTAGGTAGGTATTTCGATCTCTGAAGGACTTATGATTATGAACTACCTGAGCAGGTAGATAAATAAGATAACCTGAAGAGCATCAGGTAATTGTAGCTGTATCTATTTTAAAGCTGAAAATGTTCTAAAGGTGTTGCTCCTGAAGTTGTTAAAATTTCTTAGACATTCTGACCAGTGAACACTATAGTATACCCACCTATTGATAGTTTTGATACTAAGATTATGTTTTAAGGATTTAAAGGATTATTTAATAATTTATGCATGATGATGGATGGAGCCAAAGCAGCTTAGGTTTGGGGGATGATCAAGGTCACTTCAATCCTAAACATTAAAGTACTCTATAAACAACTCATGCTATTTTACATAATAATAATTATTATTGTACCTAAGTACGAGTATTTACATCGTTATTTATGAGGTATTTTTAACAACTCTATGTTTTCGTTTTTTTTTTTTCATTTTATTCGTAACAAAATAACAAACTTCAAAATGGTCTATTTTAAATTTCCCTAAACGATAAGCTCCTCATTTTAATAAAATTTAGTTAATTGAAAACAAACAACAAATCGAAAGAAAAGTTATGTACTATTAAAGATTCTTGTATTTAATTTACGGTCTACATAAGCATGCGCTTAGGTCTATCCATGACAAGAAACGTATGTAGGTAGGCATATGATTTTAAAGATGATTAAATATATTTTATAATATTGCTGTAAGTACGTAAAAATAAATCTTCAGAGTCATTTATTTTTTAACAGATTTTACTACAGTAAGTGGTGTATAAATATTATCCTGATTTTATGTATACATTTAAATGCATATCTAAATAAAATAATCCCTACTATTATTCTAAGTATATTTTAGAATAAAATAATAAGTAGGTACTTGTACCTGTCTTTTGGAAAAAAAATAATTCTACCTTTAATTTCTTCGAGGTTCACGATAAGCATTTCAATCAGGGATAGACTCGGAAGGCCTACTATCTTATATGACATTAAAATTGTTCAGAGATGTGTATACCTAATATTGTTACTTATGCTAAAATCTGTCACATTTTGTCTTTCATTTTCATTTCGCTTATCAATAGAGATAGGATAGGAAAGCTGATAGTAAAGGCGCAGTAGAAAACAGTTAAGCCTAGTGGAACAAGCTCGAAAGTCTAAGTAACATCACAATCTTCCCGAGAGATTATTAGTTTTAAAGACGAGGTTTCCAAATGACTACATAATCCTTGACTAGTTCTAGATCATCGTTTTGAATTTTATTTCCTATCTAAGATTAGGTAGCCGATAGTCAAGCCGAATGGTGCAGAAGCTAAGTCGCATGGATTCAATGAGGATAATATTAATTCGAAGTTTTAAATTTCGTAGCTTTTAGTTTATATTTGATACAAAATTAAACACTATAAGTATTTTAAATTCATGCAATACCTCATAAAGTTAACGAACGCGTTCAAGGCGCTCTGTCACATTGCTATTTCAAAATCAGGCTCACTCGCGGTCTCATCAAACTCATCGGAAACTAACGACGGGAACACATTTCACTATAAAGTAGGTATTCTCATATACATATTTACAAAGATAACAAGTGGATATAAATTGACTAGAGTTCCGGTGGCCCTGTCTTATCTGTCAGGGGGAGGCAGCTTGGTGTCCTCGGGGTCGAGGGACAGGCACTCGCGCAGGAAGTCCTCCATGGAGCGGTACACGTGCTCGATCACTCCCTTCAGGTCGTGCCCTTCGTCGGCGTACGCCTGGAATACGGAAAATGTACTCAGTTAATGTTTGCTAAATTAGTAACTAAAATCTATAGTTATTATATAAAAAAAGACCAGTTAAGCATTTAAGGAAAAATGACAAAGACAAAGAAAAATTCAATCATACAATTGATTTTCTGTTAGGTACTAGAAAAAAGTTAGACAAATAAATAATAGGAAAAATAAAAGTCCAAGATGTAACCCTTGTGAAACTCCTAAACTTACTGAACTTGGGATTATTTTTATTATTTCTAATTTATTATTAACTGAATTATTAATTATTAACAGAATGGTTTTGAAAAGAAGGCTCACATTATCGCAATATAAGTAACAGCATACTTAAATCTCCATGAAATTGGCCTTTATTTAGTACGATGAATTGCATTAAATGGCTCAGAAAGGTCGTGAAAGTTGTGCGCTGCGAGAAAGTCTCAATAATTATTTTTGCAACAGTAGTCTGTTCCGTCCATCCGCTACATTTACTAATTTTATAAATGTGAAAGTGTTTGTTGGTTTGTTTGTTACTCTTTCTCGAGCAACAGAGCAACGGATCGACTTGATTTTGGCAAAATCATAGTTCAAAGGCCGGAGTGTTCTAGGTTAGGTTACTTTTTATCCAGAAAGATTTAAGGATCTTGTGGAAAGCTACGGGTAAAGCTAGTAATACCTGGTATCGGAACAGCACGCCAGCGTCGGTGAGCGCGCGCGCGAGCTGCAGCGCGTGCGGGTAGGGCGCGCTCATGTCGGCCATGCCGTGCACCAGGTACAGCGCGTGTGGCGGCACATGGTGCGCCCGCTGAGAAGCATCCGCCTCCACGTAGCCCTTGTAGTTCACCGACGGCTGCCCCAGGATGCGCTCCGTGAAGGCCGCGTCTGGAAATTTGCAACAATAAACTTCACGTTTCTGAATACATGTTCAAAACCATCAACCACGGACGTATATATAGCTCTTGCAAGGGGGGGTCCAACATTTTTTTTCGACTGTCCAAAAAAGAGGAGAGTGGTTTTTAAAAATAATGGAATGGTGGGAGGTATGTTTATATACACCTCCCTTACATAGCTTTAGCTGCTGCTCTAATTTTGATAAGGGTATGACGGAGTAAGCACCTAAGTTCCGTTATCAGCTAACAGATTAGAATCTTATTAGCATCCAATTCTCAAAAGATGTCCCGCAGATGCGGCGCCAAAGTTGCATACTTGATGTGTCGAAAATAGGTAGTTCCTTGAATTTTCATAGGGACTCTTTGAATAAATATATTGTTTTCTTTAAATCTGTGGTATGTTTATACCACAAAACTTGAAAATACCGTCGACGTGGAAGACTATAATAATATAATACAAATTAATAAAAACCTAAATTGCCAGTGAGAAGGTCACTATTGCTCTAGTACTACGAGTACTCTAGTGGTTTATCATCATTTGTCTTGTTAGTTAAACTACTGTTTTGTAAAACTCTAGTACCTAAGTGGATTTTAGGGTTCGCAAATTGAAGTTCTTGCTATTTCTTATTAATTAATAATTATAATACCTACTTACATTATTTAATTTATATCACATGATTATAGCTCGTGCGCTAGAGCGACTTAAACTAGAATAGGAACACATAAACATCCGAAAAAACAGGCTTGATAAGTTTATTTTAGTGTAGGTACCTACCTAATTATGGATTTCTTTATGACCTAATAACTCAATTGCATAAACGCTGGATCAATAAAATGGCACCTACTTCTGACGTTTGTCAATGAATGTGGGTTTTAAACAAATGCAACTCAACAAAGCAGATGTACCTGACTGAGAAGGGTTCTTTCTACAATATTTGTCACATTTTCAGACATGATATTTGGCATGCTTTATTTTACTAGGATACACTTCTAAAAATATTTGAAAATGTATAGGCCAATTGGGTCCGGACCCCTGGGACCCCCCCTCATATACGCCCATGCCATCAACTGAGGTGTTTCAGGAGTTGTTTGTACCTGGATTGTACACATGCACTTTGGTAAAAAATAGAAATCAATCGAAGCAATTGTTCTCTTTCGAGATTTGAGTGTCTCTCTGATATCCTGCTTGGGTGTAGGTAAGGTTAGGTTAGCACAATAGGTGCTGATAGATTTATCTTTATGCTAGATCTTAAAAATATGTAAGTAGTTAAATTCAAGATTTTCAGAGAATTTTATTTTACAACCAGCAAAACTATTTTCGTCAATATCGCGGGTCGAACCTGTGTGCTTAGCATACAAGACCACGACAAGAGTTTATCGTCGTGTGCAAGGGTGACAGATATATGCTTCATCATAACTCTGTCACGTTCTGACACGTCGATAGTATAATTTTATGGTCCTTATGCTAAGCCCGCTGGGCACGATTGACAAAGGACCGAGGCAGGTGGCGTTCCTGAAGTCTTCTAGTTAGGCTTAATGTCTTGCATTAAAATATTAAAGGAACGGTTTGATTGATTGATAGAAATAGTAAAACTTACTGTAATACAACCAGTCGGTGATAGGTGAGACGGCAATCCCACATTTGAGCGTGGCCTGCTGTGAGCCCAACAACATGGAGGTGACGTAGCCTCCGTACCCCCACCCCCACACCGCCACTCTGGTGACGTCCAGGAATTTGAATGTTTCTAATAAATATCTGAAATGGACAATAAACATGATGGTTAGAAATATAATTTAGGAATCTCTGCATTCCTGTACTTTTAGAAAGTTTAGTGTCTTAGGTAGATCATTGGTTTTATAATAAAAAAAAACCTAACATGGCATGACATCATTCAACTGCTCTCTGACAAAAACGTCAGATCACAATCGGGCTCATCCAACTTAGTTGTTAGCTGAAGTTGTTTGCCATTAGCTGTTAGTGCAAAAAAAATATTGAATTTTTAGTTTGTTACCATCAGCACGAATAGTTCTCTAAAGACTAGGATCCTCACCTAATGACAGCCAGTTGGTTAGCCATCTCTACACCTTTGAGGCTGTACGCAGCAGTTGACACAGCTTCACCGCATTCAGCGACGACCTGTACGAATCCCAGTCCACTCTACATGTGCTTCGTCATCTGCGGGCTGTAAGCATCCTTACCTAATAATAGCCATTTGGTCAGCCACCTCGACGTCCCAGAGGCAACCACTCAGAAGTGCGCGCAGCCACATACAGGACGTCTCAGAATGCGAGACGTCCTGTATGATCCCAAGTCCCAAGTGTAAAAGCTCTCACCCAATAACAGCCAATTGGTCAACCACCTACGCAGTCGCACAGAAGTGAGCGCAGTTACATCACATCGTTCCGCGACGACATACCAGCTCCAGTCCACTACAAACTATTCCGTCAACTGTTGGCTGTAAAGGTCCTCACCTAATAACAGCCAATTGGTCAGCCACCTCGACACCCCCGAGGCGGCCGCGCAGGAGCGCCCGCGGCAGGCCGCGCGCGCCCGCTACGTCGAGCTTCACGTACACTACGTCGTTCCGCGACGACATGTACGAGCCCCAGTCCACCACGAACTCCTCCGTCACTTGCTGGCTGCCCGGCCGCCCGTCCCTGAACAATTCAATAACATGACTAAAATGCGACCACTAGTAAAAGTATGTAACTTAATTGGTTACAATTGTTTAAATTATTTTTCGCAAAAATGGCATAACCGACTTCAACCGTGTACAGAATTCGAATAGTTCGCACGGATCGTTGTAGTAATTTTCACATTATTGTCGATTTATCAATAATAGCTCAGCTGATTTTGATAATATTTAAACGGGACCACACGGAAAGCACCAGTTTTGGCTAGACACCAGCAAAAAAATTTGCGCGCCTGTTTTATAATCCTACTAGAATTTAGGCAAATACAGGAACTACGAGTACTTACATCGGTGCCAGAAGCGGCGATATATAGAAATGGGGATATAAAAATTTGGCAGGCTGCAACGAAAAGCTGCTGCAGAGCTTACTGACGTAATCCTTGGCAAACCTTTGAATTGTTTTAGGCCGATTCACTTAGATTTTCGAATCTACACTTAAACATATAGCTGTGTCGACAAGTAGGTAAGCAGGATATTTGAGAGAAAATGATTGCAATGACTTTCTGCCGGCAGAATGTATTATTAAAAGAGTGGTAATAGTACTACGAAGACACATAAAGGAGATGGACAGCAAAACTGCGAACAATAACAAAGAAGGATGCAGAGACTCGACCTGTCAAAATAATTATATTTCATTTTTTTGCAATCATGGAATGAAACATCTTTTCTAATAATGATATGTGCTTTAAAAATATGGTGATTTGATGCTGTTTTCACATCACTAATTAAAATTAAAATTAGACCACCAGATAAATTACAATGATTTTTTATTGTTTTTACCTTCTAAATCCCCCACCAATGCTTGTGTGAAGTTGTGGGGTAAAATATTTTAAAACTTCATTATAACAAACTTGTACATATCAGAACAGTTTTAGAAGCGTCTAAAATTACTCTGACGAACATAACATTTTTAGAAATAAACTTGGGGAAAAATGAGTATTCGTATACAACAGGTATTCGTATGTATGAGCTGCCGCGACATCCTTCTTTAGATTGTGAGTGCTTACACATGAACAAGAACTGGAAAAGCGGCATCCCTCAACTCCTCGCGCCACGAAGGCGGCAGGAGCAACTGTACCCGCGCCTTGGACCCGCTGCTCAGCTGCACGTCGAATGAGCGGCGAGTCGGTAACGCCAACTCACGTAATCGTACTGATCTGGAATTGAACATTGAAGAGGTGATCAGTTTTAGGTATGAAGCTAAATAAGTGGCTTTACTGTACAAGAACATGCGAAACTAAAGTCTTACGGGCCTTTTTACACTGCAACTTTTATCAGTCTAAGACCCGAGTTCACCAACGCTTGTGTAAGTTAAACGTGTGACCGTTAAACAACGGTCAAACTTTCACCTACAGAATAGACGTTAAATTTAAAAACCTTTGGTTACATTTTTTTTTAATGGGCAAAAGTGCATTTATTAACTACAACAAAATACAATACTACATTATATGCTAAAATTACCTACACTACAGATAAATCTTAAACTGCTTATTAACGAAATGCTGTTCACCAAACAAAAACCATTGTTAAAATACAGTAATCACACTTTTAACTTAGCCAAGCATTGCTAAACTCAGGGCTTTCCCATACACCTAAATTAGCCGATTTGACATTTTAGAATGCGGAGAACTAATTATTATTTTTATAGCCGCAATTTAAACGCAGGTGTATCTTTGGTAAATAAATTAGCATCTTGATTGATACTTATCGTCTTACATTGTAGTATAGATTAACCTCCATTGTAGGTATTATTAGATGGTGCCCAAGACAACACTTACCTATAAGGCCTCGTGTCATACAATATTCTCTCTAGCTTATGCGTCCTGGCATCGTGCAACCCGGCTAAAGGAGGTCCAGGGCCGCCGCACTCCAGAACATAATGCGTTATGCCGACGCTCGGCTTGGCGGGCGGGAACCGCGCGCTCCAAAACGAGCAGTTGGCGTAATGCAAGCGAGCCGGCCACACCGCCAGCTCGCAGGTAAGGCAACGAGGCTCTTCTCTCTCGGCCCGCGCTCTCACGGAGTTGCTTCCTCCTCCGTAGTTCGGATCCCGCACCACATACACGTGCCTCTGTCCGGGCCTTTCTGCACTACCTGTTCCGAGCGAAACCGTTGCGTCAGCATTTACCAAATTACACGTCAATAACAGAAAATATAATATGCCACACATTTCAACAATCACAAAAAAAAAACGTAGCACACAAAATGAAATAACGATGATGGTTGAAAGCAAACGCTTAGTATGACCAGAACGTTTTTGTTAGTGCAGTAATTTCAATATCCAGAAAATCACTCAACTGCAATCATTTTAAATACTTAATTTGATTTGCTTCCTTGACCATATCGGGATCGAGCTTTATCAAAACTTTCCGTTTGTCTAACCCTTTAATGAAAAAAAGTTACAGTTATTACAGCTGTTAGTAGCCGACTACTTATAAGCGCTCGTTGTAAATATCCAAGAAAAGTTGACCACAGTATTTTATTGTATATAGAAGTAGAATTTCCTACAGAAGTGGTATATTTTTGTACAGAAGTAGGAATTTTCAAATAATAGATTTCCTAAATAGACGATCTCGAAAATATAGTGTAACATATATTTATTATATATAAGTACATTTTTCAAAATTTGTAAATACCTATGAAAAGTTAATTATAATATTATTATTACTAGATGTAGGAAACGCAAATGGTACATTTTATACCATTACCTTTGTAATTGAGCCGTTGGGTAGTGCTATAACTTAATTATACTATTGCATGTCCGCTAGGACAAACTGTTGAGACTAACCATTTGTTACACCTATGTACCGACACAGTTTGAAGCAATAAAAATTTACTTTACTTTACTTACTTCACGATGAAAATAAACTTACCTAAGTAATAAACTAAATGGTTCTCCTGGTCCCAGGCCAGGATCTCTGCTACTTCTACCTTCCCATGTGACAGAACAGCTATTCGCTGGCGCAGTACGTCCACATGTTTGATGTGGGTGTAGTACTGGCCCCCACCTTCTTGGACTGCTGCTAGAAGAAGAAAAGCGCTGCCGTCTTCTGAATACACCGGTTGCTGGTGTACTTCGAGCCACGGCTCATCCGTAGCCTTTTCAGAATGTGTCTGTAAAAGATTACAATGAAAATCAAGTGTGATTTTGTCCAATAAAAGAAGTCGAGACAAAAATATACCTCTTCAGTAAATACCTCTGCACAAGTCCAGTTAGGGGCATAACAACTGCTGTATACTGTTAAGTTCTGCGCACGATTCATCCACACTACACCTACGTGGGAATTTTCTTTGCCCACCCATTGGGCTGATATGAGATAATATTCCCTGAAAAGAAAACAAATCTTTTTAGAAAAACATAATGAACATGGCGGATCAGTAGGTAGCTAATCCTTGTCATTACTCAAAAATCTTAAGTTTTTAATAAAACTCACATTCCATCTAAAGTACTAGGAGGTTTAACTTCCCATCTCGGCGGCGAAGTGGAGTTTTGAACTGCCACTATCCATAACCACACTTTTGGTATTGAACTGCCGGGCTGCAACCAATTAATTTACATTGTGATAAGCACGCACATGGAGAATAAAACGAGCCACGAAGAAATAAAAAACAAGAATGTTTAGCTGTAATCAATGGCCAAAATGTACGAATATATTTGGATCTCTGGAGAAATTATCTTTATCTAGGTCAACTAGATGGAGTCTCAGCTCGGAGACGACGTGGACAGAATAGTGCGTCATCATCACTCACCGTGGGATATCTAATAGTAATATGGTCAGGGAAGACAGTGTGCATGGAGTGGTTGAAGGCCGGCAGCAGAAAGCCGGCGCGCGTGGCGCCCGCCCCGCCGATACCCTCGGAGATGCGCGGGAACTTGAGCTCGGAGACGGCGCTGTCGTCGTACTGCACGTACAGCACCAGCGACCCGTCCGCCGAGCCCCACATCGCCATCGACGCTTTCGTCACCTCCTCTGCGATCATAATCATTTCAAGATCAGCAATGGAATATTCTCGGAACCTGAAAGACTCGGCATGCAAGCTACAGATTTGCTTCTGACATTCGAATGTGGGATCTCTATACGTGTTAGTACAGATGTACTGAATGATGAAGATGTACTATAATTATATTTTATTTTGATTTCGTGGCGAGTCTTTTTTGACAAATAACCAATCTTGGGTGTAAAGCAATATTTTTTGAAATTTATCGGATGGACACCACTGGCTGTACAGCGCAGGAAAGCATCACGTCGTGAGAAACTCTAGATACGTTCGTAGATGAAATCCGATGCCGCATGGGAATCTACCAACCCGCACCGGGCCCGCTTATGTTCAACAGTAAACTGTTGAAAAGTTCGGTTTATTATCGTTACGAGACTAACGAGATATTCCATAACAGGCTCAATCAACTTTAAAAGCTTGAAAGACAAAACAGTCCATAATTACCCTGATACAACCAATCGGAGACCCCATTGTAGACGCGGCTGGGTATGCCGTCGTTGGTGAGCTGCAGCAGCGGCGCGCGCTTGGCGGGCGGGCCCGGCCGCGCCAGCACCTCGTTGTCAGCCGCCAGCAACAAGGACCCGTCGGAGCCCAGCCACGCCGCGTGCTGCCACTCCCAGGTCCTCTGGCCCTCGCCGAACAACGGGACATGGTGGCTAGTTGGAACAAATTCACATTTAATTTTACTAATAGTGATCGTGTAACTCGTAGTGTAGAAGCTATGGTGGCATAGTGGGAAAACGCTCGCCGGGAAGTCGTCGATGAGACGCGTGGGGCTTAGGTTTAGATCTACAAATTTACACACCACTGGAGTTTCGGTGAAGGTCAACATCGCGAATCAACTTGCAAAAAAACATGGCGTTTGTGTATCCACCAACCAGCGGGCGGATATTCCATACGCCGCGGTGGATATTTCCCAATCGCCCTTCATATGGAAGCCTATGCTCAGCAGTGGAATATTAAAAGACCGAAACAGTACAGTAAATTCTGATAGACTAATGAGAACTCCTGATTGACGGCTGACAGACGCTGGATACGATCTATTCGGAGATCTATAATATATTAATCCAGCAGTAGCAGTCCTATGTCTGATATGATGATGAATAGAAACACCTGCGTAACTAATTATGCGAATAACTAGAGCATCTGTGCTTTATGTTAAGACGCATAGAATATGTTAAGACGTAACCTGCAACGTAAGAACCGTGCTAATTCTGAGCATCAGGTATACACATACTCATCTAAGACCTTGGTTTATGTCTGCTCTTATAAGATTAGTATAAGTCGTTTACCTACGTGAAAGCCACAACGAAATAGCGAGTTCAAAACTTGTTTAGCTTTATAGGACAAACTACTTGGATTCCACGTCTCCACGGGGCAGTATGTTTCGGTTTACGTTCAGCTGCCGCAGAAAGGTATATACGATAGTAGGGACGTATCTAGATAGTCGCCCCGCGGACCGACTTTTACTGCATTAAAATTCAACTCGCAAAATTTGAAATAAATTGGAAATCGTATTCACGTACCTACCTCCCAATCGTCAACTTTGAATCGTCACATCGATTTTCCCCCGTGATACGACCGGTAAAAGAACGGAACTAACCAAGATACCTATGGCTCGACAGAGAAAACAAACCGGGTAAGACTTTAAAATTGCTTTTTACGTTTTTATTTCCACCGGAGATAAGCTTTTAAAATTGTTTATACAAAACTGCTTTGAAATGAAATGAATACCGTTTGCTTAGAAGAATACGTGAAAGGAAACATAATGACAACAAAGCGATACAATCACGGAGAGATCTCGGAAAAAGTGCATTGTTTGCTCAAAAAAGTTTGATCGGGAATGTCGGTTGTTATTCGTCGAATTTTCTTTTATTTTCAATTCAATATTCATTAAGCAAAGAACCTGCAGATGATATCGAAATTCCCTCGGAAAGTAATAAATGTGTAGAGGAAACGAATTGAGATCGTGCAGATATTTTATACTTTGCCGCGGGAAACCGGAATCATGCCCGTTCCTACATTTGCTGCGCTGCCTTCATTTATTTTCCTATTCGACAAATCGAATACGAGTCAGTTTCGTTAACTATCCAATACGATGTTTTTCTGAACTCGGGTAGTACTTAGAGTACTTAATAAAATTTCTTAAACAGAGACTGTCTTTGATAGCACCTAAGAAAGACATTTTTGGCAAAAGTGCGGTGAGCAAAAACCAATTTGAGACGAAGAAATTCAATCTACAGTAGGAAATGTAATTACGGAAACCTCGCGCCTTTTACTTCGACATTTACGAGTTCAAGCGTCAAATATCAAAAGCGACTCACTCATTTGTGACGTCATAAACAGTGTAGTGCGCCGTAAACGTCCGGTGGTAGACCTGTGAAATAATAAAACTTATATAGCAGTGTCTAAGGGCGAACTTTCTAACGATCTTACGTATTTGGAAAAATCCAATTAAAAGTTTTACTGGACAATGGTTTGGGGAACGTACCTCCTTGATGTTGTGTTGAAAGAGCACGTAGCGCAAGTTCGGCGAGCACTGGTAGCCTCGCACATTGAGCTGCCTCTGTCATAAAGTAGTATAACACTTTAGTTTTTCTTACGTCTTTCACATTTAATGACGGGAAACTTCGGTAGAGCTGATCGGACAAGAATGAAAGTTCATTAGACTTCAGCAAATGGAAAGAAAAGCTTTCAGTATTTTAAAACGAAGATAAAGCAGGCGAGCGCCTGCGGTAAAAGCTGTCGAAGTGTACTATTTAACGAAGCTTTGTGAAAACCTTTTCTTTTCTAACCACCCCAGTTAAAGGATAAGGATCCGATTTCGCTTTAGAATACTCATACTTTTATTCGACTGAATTGTGTCCGTTTGGGTTTCATTTCCTTCCATGGTAGAATCAGAAGATATTTTAAAGTCGGCACTTTCAAATTTTCATTTTCCGCAGCCCGTTGCCGCCTGCATAATAATGCCATTATAGAGAGACTTGGATGTCCCTATAAATTTTACAGTAAAGACCGACGACGTAAAACCAACCGTACTTTAGAAGCCACGTAGCGGCGATGTTCCAAGTAGGCTCATGTGGTAAGTCCTTTTCTTTGGAGACTAGGCTTCGAGCCAATGTTTCATTCAAACTGATCTGAGGCTAAAATAAATATTGCAGCTTTCTATACGAATCCTTTCAATTTGTTTTGAGACGAATTTATCGACAGCGTATTTCTCAACTTTTAGTACATATTTGACATAAAAGTCCGACTTTATCTCGAATTTGTGCGATGAAACCATCAATATGGAATTTAAAACCAATAATATTTTTCATCTTAATGAATATACGATTTCAAGTTTCAGACTATTTCCATGCTAGTATAAAATATAAAGGTAAGTATTTAAAATAAAGGAAATTTAAATTTAAAAATAGAGGTGTAGCTAATACAAGCTTTCCGATTTGATTGGCTAAAAGGTGTTGTAGTTTAAAGCGTCGTTGCAAATTTAAAATTTCCCATGTGACATTTTTCCTATAAAGTAAATTTTCATTTTTTTTGCAAGCTCGTTTGCAAAAACTTTTATGTGTATATATTTATTACAAATATATATTTCACTGACACACGGTGCATTTACAAATTGCCTTATGTGCCAGCCTACTAAGAAAAATTGATCAGTTTCTTTTGTTTTTCTCAAAATGTTACTTTTTCACATTTTAAATTTGCAGCGACGATAGGTACTTCTGAGGTGTTCAACTCATCAAAGTGTGGATGGTGAATGAAAAATCAAAAAGTGTTTAGGCCATATCAAAGTGTTAGCCTTATGCTGCAGATAGCCCAATCTTCGTGCAGCTGTTCAATGAGCTTCAGTCTAGATTGGGCAATCCGCAGCTTGTAGCTAACATTAGAGCCGCTTTTAGATTCGGCTTAGAGTAATGAGGTGTAGAACTCACGAGAGTGTGGTTGGTGACGAGCACGAAGAGCGTGTTGTTGAAGGTGTCGAGCGCCAGCAGGCCGCCGTCGTCGGCCTGGTACACGAGCTGGTGCGCGCTCACCCACGTGGACGGCAGCCGCTCCGCGTTCAGGTCTCCGCGCAGGAACTCGTCTAGCCGCATGCGCCGACCCGACCAGTATAACAGCTCGTCCACATATCTGCACAGTCACGAATTATTGAATAATCGGCCAACTACGAGTAGGACTCGCGCACGAAGGGTTCCGTACTGTATGGGATTATTAAATATTTATTTTAATTGAATTATTTATTATTAAATTGAATACAGTCAAACCTGGATAAGAGAGAGTTGAAGGGACCGCCATCTAATTCTCGCTTATAGAGGTTTTTCACTTATCCAGGTTTCTCACTTATCCAGTTTCAGAAGTGGCTTCTCTCTCTTATAGAGGTTAAAAAATACGTATAATTTGTACGTTGGTCCATTGGTCCTTTGGTTTGTATGTATCTACCTATACATACGTGAAGAATGATAAATATGTTTATAAATAGTATAGGTACTAATTGTTCGGGATGTGTTGATTAGAATTGAACATAGATGATTGACTAATTCATTATAAAAGGGCCTTTTTAAAATTGGGAAAATCAATAATGTTTTTGATAATTCCATGTCCTTTAGAGCATGGGACTTTTGAGACCGTATGGGGTCTTTGGATTTTATTATTTTATAAAAGTTGGATTCTACTAAATCAAATTCATTGCACACTTTAAGATTTTCCCCTTTTGAACACATTCAATCTTGGCGATTTATTTGTTTATTCCTAAAGATTGATTTATTAACACCGAACCTTTCTCTTCAATTGAAACTTGTCAACTGTAGTTAGTTTGAACAATAAGATAGTGTAAACGCACGTGTGGCTATTTCAAAAGAATGTGATACAAAAATAATGTTAGGTAGATAAATGAAAAACACAGAATAATTTTAAATAGAACACTATTTCAACAAACGGGATAGTATAGACGCACGTGTGCCCATTCCAAAAAAAGTCGATACAAAAACAATGTTACTTATTGCCACGAAATACAAAAAAAAATGTTTGATTAGAATACGATCTGAAATCAACGGTAGTTAGTTCCAAGAAATTTAAGAATGGGTCATAAAGTGCAGATGTTTAATTACCCTCAACTCTCACTTATAGAGGTTCAGACAAGTAGTACTCTCAGTTATAGAGGTCCATGAGGGAAAAACGACTCTCTCTTATAGAGGTTTTGGTCTCTCACTTATAGAGGTATTTGAGGGTTAAAATGACGGGACCTGGCAATTTCTCTCACTTATAGAGGTTTCTCACTTATCCAGTTCTCAGTTAGCCAGGTTTTACTGTATACAACTACCTAAATATTCTGTGAATATTTCAAGCCAAATCCACCTGTTACCATTATTAATATCGAGCGAAAAACGGTTAAAAATTCAGGTTTCTTGTATGGGAGCCCCCCTTAATTTTTTTTTTTTCTGTTTTAGTATTTGTTTGGTATAGCGGCAACAGATATACATCAACTGTAAAAATTCAGCTTTCTAGCTCTAACGGTTCATGAGATAAAGCCTGGAGACAGACAGACAGACAGCGGACTCTCAGTAATAGGGTCCCATTTTTACCCTTTGGGTAAGGAATCCTAAAAAGATAATGTTATCTATATTCTTAGCGCAATTTTTAAAATACTTAATTCGTAAGCGTTTCGTAACGATAGAAACGGTGTACACATGGTATGGGCTGATTAATACAAGTCAGTGGATGTGAAATTAGCTACGACCTGCGCGATACCCAATCAACGCGCAGCTTTATGTGAGCTTCAGTCAGGAGTTCAGTCACATCCGTCGAATTGTATAATTCGTCTTATAAACGGTGTTTGGCAAGTTTGAAATACTAAGCCCCGAGTTCACCAACGCTTGTGTTAAATGAGTGATTACTGTATTGAAACAACGGTTAGTGGTTGGTGAATAGCAACATTTCGTTAGGAAGCTTTTTAAGATTTAACCAACGGTTAATTAAACATCTGTTGGTGAACTCAGGTATAGGACCCGAGTTAACCGCTGTTGAAATACAGTAATCACACGTTTAACTCAAACAAGCGTTGGTGAACTCGGGTTTAAACCAATCACCATTCATTTTACTATCGTTACGCGATTTTAGTGTACCAATATTATAAATTAGGTATAACATTTAGTTTACCTAGGTTTCCTTTACACCGATTCAAATCCATATCTTTTTTATATTTCATAGGTGCCATAAAGATAGTCATATTCACCAAAATTCAACTAATATATTTTTGTATACCTGCTATTTTTTTTTTATTCCAGTTCTCCCATTCGATATTATTTTATAATGTGACAAACAGTGAATAAGAATTAAAGTTACTCACCCTAGTAAATAAATTGCTATGACGATACCAGCTATCACAAAACTGATGACCATCAACGAGAATATGATACTCCTCCAGTTGTGGCCATCTGAACCGTAAAGATCCTGAAAAAATAAAAGTTTCGATTTTACCTTTTTTATAATACTTATTACGAGTACTACCTACACTGTTTTTGGACGGTTTTTAAGGCTCTCTTGTTTGTCGATCTTTTGATTGTATTTTCTTCTTTACAAACAGTACCTATATCTACCAATCAGTCCTAGGTGCTATCATGCTATTTGTCTTGCCCACCACAGTCTCACACGGGTTACCAGAAATCAGGCCTAGCAGAGTTTGGAACCCACAGTTACGACCAACAGTTTTAATGTTTGGAAATTCGTTCCTTGTACCACATCTGACACATGTAAACAGTATTTAACCGATTCCCAAAAAAAGAGGAGGTTCTATGTTCGTCTGAATGTATTTTTTTTAAATGATGTTCATCGATTTCGTCAATTGTGAATCGATTAAAAATATTTTTTAGTTCGAAATCCATTAGAGCTAAATACAAGGTTATTTCTAATCAATTAACCTTGACAACTGACAGCTTGGAACTATTAGGCGTTTCACTCTCATCGACTCTTAACTTTAGCTCTTATATAGAGTCAAAAGCTCAATTAGCCTCCAAAAACTTGGTGTTCTCGCTAAGGTGAGACGGTATTTCACACCTGAGCAACTGCTTAGTCTTTATAAAGCACAAGTCAGGTCTTGTATGGAATACTGCTCTCACCTTTGGGATGGCTCTGCAAAATATCAACTGGAGTCTCTGGAGTCGATTGAGAGGCGAGCCAGGAGGCTGATTGACAACGACACCTTGACTAAGTCGCAGCTGCAAAGTCTCGAGCATCGACGTAAGGTGGCGTGTTTATCGGCCTTTTATCGGATACACTTCGGAGAGTGCGCTCAGGAGTTGCACAATCTGGTCCCACCTGCCCCTTTCTTCTATCGTACGGCTAGACAGACGCGACCAAAGCGCCACCCTTTTATGGTGGACATTCCGCGCGCTAGAACCAAGCGTTTAGAGTCCTCATTCCTCATACGAACAGCCAGAATGTGGAACGCTTTGCCTGGGTCTGTCTTCCCGCTAAAGTGCGACGTGGGTCTCTTCAAATCCCGAGTAATTAGGTATCTTCTAGGTAAGCGTGCTACATCCTAGACCGCATATCTGCTCAACATCAGGCAGTATGTAGTCAAACGCAAGCCTATATGGGAAAAAAAAATTGTATACTTGTTGGGACTTATTCTGTACATTAAAACTAACAACTTTTGTAAAAAAAACAAAATCAGCTTTTCCATACATTTTGTCGTGGGTGAACGATATTTATCTATTTATAACAACATTTTTTTGAGTTTTAACAAAAGTTGTTAGTTTTGAAGAAGCCCCGAAAAGGATGCTAATTGATTAGAAACGACCCTGTATCTATTAGATAATTATTGTTATGGTAGGTATATCCATTTAAATGTCATCGAAATCGGTGGAGCTGTTTTTGAATAATCATAAATATTTCTAATTAATACGCATATATTCAAATTTTGTACACGATTGAAGAATAATAATTAGATACTCGTAATAAATACATATGTTAAAGGTTCTTACGTCGTCCTTGGCGGCCTTGGGGTCGGCGACCTGCAGCGTCTCGTCGGGCGGGAGGCGCCAGGAGCCGCCGCCGCCGCCGCCGCCCGAGCGGTCCGTGTGGCCGGTGGCGTGCATGCGCCGCCGCCGCTCCCGGCGCGCCCGCCACCGCGCCGCCCGCCGCGCCGCGCTACGCCGCACCTACTGCCGCGCCCGCGCCGCCCGCCACGCGCGCTGCTGCTCGGAGCCTCACGCGCACCACACGCTCCATCGCTGCTGGACAAACGGACAACTGTGTTTGACTAAAATGATAATATTTCACACTCATCACTTTCCGCTAGGATTCCCTGTTTCAGGGAATGTCATGGATTACACGCATAGAACAAATATTTAAAATCTTCACCCAAATATCTGTTCGGCGGAGAATCGGACAGATTGCGTCAGGTGGGTGTGCTGCGCTATGATATAAAACTATTCATGTGAATCGGTCTTAATCACCTCCTTTCAACTTAGTAAAGGGCAAGCAAATAACCCTGTGATAAATAACACATATCTCCCTTATCTATTTATCCCTAGATTCCATCAAAGTGGAGATATTACATATGTGGAGATGGGCAGATAGGACGTTCTGCCCATCTCCACATAATATCTCCATTCTTCACGTCCATGAGTGCACTGCATTAACGCGATATTTGTTTTTTCTTCGCCAAGCGGATAATGTGCCTTTTCTGCAATTGGATTACGGACTACAACCCTCAACCCAGCTCCCACATCTCTACCGCGTCCCGCTTTGACGGTGTCTACGTCTAAACTTGCCTCGCTTGTCTTGCTGTACGAAACTAAAACTTAGGGACTACCCTAACAGGCTAACACATTTCCGTTAATAGAACTTAATATGAACATACCTAATTGTATTCATGGTTATGTACCTCTATGACACTAGTAACATCGAAATCCGAACATTCGAAATATTTGTCTGTTTTCATCAACAAATAAAACTCGTAATCAACACGGACATTCAGCAGTAAATCAAACAGGCAAATCAAGATTTATTGTAGCCACGCTCGGAATCGAAGAAGAAAATTGCGACACGTACGAGTACGTCCCGGCTGTTGAAATTTTAATAACCCGAAATATTTATTATTCACATTTCATTTGGATACGTTAACAGAGGGGACTACGAATTTTCGCTTCGAATGTAGCTGGTAATAAAAGGTTTAAAGAGGCATAAAACTGTTCTTGTCGGAGCTGAATTTTCAATTGTGGGCAGAGTGGAACAAAACATCGGACCACAGTGCGTGGTCGGCGACAGCACCTCCAGCAATACTGATTCAACCGCAGCGCCCTGGTTTTGCGGAAAAAGTTGGCATACAGTGTGCACACTATGTGTTTTTTTACTTTACTTACTTTACGCTTTAAATTACTGGACAATCTCGGTGTTTTATTCACACTTTGAATTCCAACAGTACATTCTGTGGACGTTCCAAATAAAAAATGGCAGTGTATAGCAATTTATGAGAATATTTCATGTACGGGATTGATTGCGCATCGATGAATGGAGAGACGGATTAATTTGTTAATTGTTTTAGTCGTCGATACGAGTACAATTGTATTGGACTTTGGCCAACTCTGGCGCAGTCTCTTGCTCGTTTATGCTTTACATTCATCCGACGCCAACTTTACGACTCCGTTAAGTTATTCGAATAGCTCTTCCGATGCGATTCTTTATACTGATGTCGTTTTTATTACAAAAGTATAATTCACATAGGCAGTCATTACTTTAGATCGAAGACTCCCATTAAACTATAGGTATATGCAGTCGTATCTGGAACTTAGTTTAAAAAGTTTCAAATGCATGAAGAAAATTAATTGTGTCACAGGCATTTCGGTAAAGTGCCGTGAAAACTTATAGGTAGAGCTGAATTAAGTTCGAGCATAATAATGTAGTGTCTTTCTGCTTTGATTGACTTTGCCCACTAAACCAAAAACGAAGAGTTCTGGTTTCAATGAACGTATTGTATTGTATATCTGTAGAGACGAAAACATCTCATGGAAATTCTTAACAGAGAGACAGATAGTTAATATATTTACTGATGTATGATTTTTAATCTGATTTATCGGTCTATTTTTGAAAGTAATTTGATGCGATAAATACTTTTATATTGTGCTAATGTTTGCAGTAAAGTCCATAAGTTTTCGCAGCTTATATTAATAGCTCACAGCTGAAATCCGGGGGGGGACAGTGAGCTTCAATTTGGGCTCCGACCGCTTCTTATAATTATCTCGGATCTCGCTTTGCAGTATTAGATTCTTAACGGCGTGGACGCGGCCAGGGCACTAAATATCCGGTGAGTTAGCTGCAATGCAGATGTAAGTAGTGTTCTCTATTCATCATACCAACTAATGTGTCGGGAATTGTGTTTATGTAAATGAGGTCGTACGTAATCTGATATTCTAACGTAATGGAAATGTAACAAAATAAATGACGGCGGTGTGCACTACGGCTCGTAACTGCTAGATAATCTGCGGCACGACACTTCCACCTGAAGAGCTGGAGCTAGACCGAGAGTAGATTTATAGGATTAATTAACCGAACACGATTTATGGCCGGCTGCTGAGCGCCATTCGACAACTTTGTCGCTATCGAATGAGTGGTTTTAGCATCCTTGGATTGAGATTAATGTTTGTGAATAAGCGTAGCTATACGGCTTTTGGCACACATGTTTTGACGTTGAGCTGTTAAATATTGGGTACTTAGTGACGTGAAATAGTGATAAGAGTGATATAGCAGTCGTATCGTTATATAGATTTTAGCAACATTGCGCTAGATAAAGAGCTTTTATAACGGGTTGGGAAGTATTAGAGACTGAACCTAAGCTGTGAAGTTATATAGCAATTTGTTAAGCTTATGCCGGAGTCTGAAAGCTCCTTTACATACAGGGCTGCTAATGGGTAGGCGACCCTTTGCAATATTTTATGTTAAAAAGTGAGAGCGTGCGTATCCTGGCGCACAGCCAGGCTCTAATTCAATTTGTTTCGCCTAGGGTTGTTTGTTTCACGGCATTAATAGCTGAATATTTTTACGAGGCAGTAAAACCGATTAAAACACGTTTCGTTATTGCATTTTATTTTAGCGCCGTCCATTAACTACGAAATAGTTTTACGAGTACCTTCAGCGGGAATAGCGCAGGTAAAGTCAACTTAGTGGCGCTACTACCGAGGTAAGAGGCAACATGAAAAGAGAATAAGTAGGTAAGTGCATTTTGAGACTTATATCGTGTATATAACAGGGATGACAATTTTCAAGGGCAATTTAAGGTAAATTGTGCCCGATTGTGAACTCTACCGTAAGCTTTTTTAATTTATCTCTTAAGTATTTAACTCTTAAGTATTGTAAATGTATTAATAATGTGGCTGAATTAAATAAATGAAATTAATTTAAATTAATCGATAACGTTGGTATAATCTCGATGTAATTGTTCCTTAGAGTCATGAATGTACCTACATTTTTTTATTCTATAAATGATTAAGGCATAGGCGATTTTGGATATTAGGTGAGTAGATATATAAAGAATAGTGTCCGCAAATTGGCTTTTTTCAGAGTACAATTTTAAGACTTTTGATAAATTGTGATTACCCAGGATCGAGTTTTAGGATGGACCCAAATAATCCCTAAACCGTTATATGGTGTATACGCCGTGCTATAAGCGAAATATTTAGCAGCAATTTCGAGGAATTGAACCAATCAACAAGTTCTAAGCTTTCGGGAAGCAAAGTTTAGATGACCACTCATAGTTAAAGAGCTCTATGCATGGGTGGCGAAGTTGTAGTTTTCATTTCGTTAGACGCTTGGCTAAATTAAGAGCTGGAGCTTTCATTTTAGTTTTCATCAGTGCTGAAAGTACCAGTGACGTTTTATGGAGCTACGCTATCACTCCGCCAAGTTGAATCGCTACTTAATTTTATCCTGACGCTAGAATACGTAAATAAAGAGAGTTTTGTCACATAATATGCAGCAAATTAATTTTCAAATCACAGTGTGTCTACTTATAGTATTTTTTTCTAAGATTTTACTATTTAAACCTTAAAATCTTGGCATTTTAAGACAAATTAATTCTTAACTTACCCAAGTAAACTACGCATCGTCGTTCTGATTTTTTAGGTAAGTACAAGTACATTTTTCGTAACTATGATCACTAGTCTCATTAGCCAAGTGAATTAGTAAGCCCATTCCAATCGACTCTTATATTCTTCACAAACGTTTATCAAAAATGTCATTTTTAAAAACATTTCTGTGGCATGTGTTGCTGTGTTGTGTCAGTTGAAATATTTTCACTCGAGTGCAACACGTAACTTTTCATCCCACCTCAGCGAAGAAATAATAAAGTCGTCTACTTACGTTCGCACGGTTTAAATAGGTACCTACTTTTCGTGTGATTGTTGGAGGAGAAAGCTCATTTGCGCATCAGCTTCAGTCAATTCTGTTGGTGTCTTATAACTTCCTCGTCGCTACAATTCCTAATTTTAGGTCATTTACTTATTTTCAAGTTTCTTGGTTTTAACATAAGGCATAGAGTATATAATAGTAACCGTTTCAGTTAATTCTGTTAGTGTTCCAACAAAGTAAGTGGTAAGGCAAAGAGTATAATTATAAAACAAGGTTTTAACAATATGACACGAAAAAAATGGCGCGCGCAAAGCCAATAAAAAAAAAGTACACCAAGAAGGTTCCGAGTCTAAGTTTTCAAGATATTAAAAAAAGGTTGTATGATAAATTCGGCGCCATGAAGATAGAAGTAAATAGGTTTAATGATGTTTCGAATTCACAAAATTATGCTCACGATGTTCTAAATTCATTTTTACTTGCCCCTCTAGCGGATAAAAACTACTTTTGCACTCAGAAATCGAAGAGCAAAAATAGTCTTTCCAAGATAAAATAGTAAGATAGATAAGGGATAAAAAGTATTTGAAAACATCATCGCATTTTTATCCTATCATCATACATTTACGTTAAATTTTCAGAAGCGTCCGTAAATTTTACTTGGCGGGCTATTTATCGTAGGTACGTTGACGTGATCATCGATCTCGTTCAATTTGCGAAAGAGCCAAGTTCGGTCCAACCGGCGCGACCCACTCCAATAAATATAAGGGAGTAGTGTGCACTACCTATAAGAAATACATTGCTAAACCGGAAATAGGACATTATTTAGTAGATTTATATGTTCCATGCTACTCGTATCTCTATCTTTATCTCAGCAGAATCGTATAGTATTTTGTGGATATTATTTATCTGCTTTTGTGGTCTAAGCCGAGGCAGAATAACATTTTGATTGGCTTTCAGTAAAATAAATTGATATTGTGGCCAATTATGACGGCACCATCCTAAATTTAATAGCAATTGCTGTTTCTTTTTCACTATATGCATTTGTAAGCTTATTTTCATACTCAGAATGTTCGTAGTACCAAAGGCAAACTAAAAAAATAGCGTAACGATTTGCTACTCTTGGAAAATCAGCCGGGAGCTGCTACAGAAAGTTTTTTGGATGGATCCGTAGCAGACTCCGAGGTGGTGGTGGTAGTGACTGGAATCTTCTGCGACGTGACAGAAACACGCTATGTGGAGGAGTTTTACTTGCTGCGCGCGTTCCTATAGTGCTGAGCCGACATATTAATTGTGAGACCTTTGGTGGTGGAGAGGACTTATGGTCAAGCTTCATATGGCATGGTCGTAAAGTTCATGTGGTTGTAGTTTACATTAAGCCAAACGCAAAAGATGACTTTTATATAAAATGGTTTTGTAAAGTAGAAAGTTTTATAAATGACAAAGGGAACCGTTTCAATTTTTGGTGATTTAAATCTATATACGAGTACTTACTGTGTCATTGTATGTGAACAATTATTATTCTTATTTTTTGTAATTTTTAGGGTTCCGTACCCAAAGGGTAAAAAAGGGACCCTATTAGTAAGACTCCGCTGTCCGTCTGTCTGTCGCCAGGCTGTATCTCATGAACCGTGATAGCTAGATTGCTAAAATTTTCACAGATGATGTATTTCTATTGCCGCTGTAACAACAAATACAAAAACAGAGTAAAATAAATATTTAAGGGGGGCTCCCATACAACAAACGTAAATTTTTAGGGGATTTTTGCTCGCTAACAATGGCAAGAGGAATCCTTCGTGGGTGAGTCCGACTCTCACTTGGCCGTTTTGTAATATATGCGAAAATAATGTTGTAACTAATGTTAATTGTAGGATGTTGGATGTAGTTCTGATGCGAGTAAATATTGCGCATGCAACCGTTGCTGAGGCGGAGCACATAGTTAAAATTGACCACCACCACCCACCCTTGAATATTAGCATAAAAATTATTGCGGATGTCATTGAGTCTAGTAACGTGGACTTTAGTAAATATTAGAATTGTAAGAAATGTGCATTCAAAAAAGTATTCAACATGCTCACTGATGTATCGTGGGATAAATTTTATGATAAAGATGATGTCTGCTTGGGTACAGCTTATTTGTACACCACTATACAACATTTTTGTCTTTCTAAGAAACGCCGTAACCATTCTAAAGTGTCGCGGTTTCCAGTGTGGTTCACCAAAGACATAATTGATGATACAAAGCGAAAGCTAGAGCTCCGAGTTCTGGGGTCACATTTCCAGCCTTCGATCTAAAGGCGGATTTGAATTTACTGTTACTAATAATGGCAACTCTTTGAAGAGCAAACAAGTTCCTGATGTATCTCGATAAGGATTTGTCTCTCTCGAGCAACCATGTGTTCACACCTGAGATAGCGCCTTGGGACGTTGCTTTGGGGATTCGAAATCAAAAATCGAGTACATTTATTATTGGAATCTTTTGACATTGACATTATATTATGATTTGTGTAGGTAATTGGTTATTGTTATTTAATGATTGCTACCGTGCTAATTTGATATAAATAAATAGTAAAATAGAACAATATTCTAAATTGCTATTAAATTTAGGATGGTGCCTTTTTTAATTGGCCACATTAATTAGATAAAGATGGTCGTTTATTGTCATTGTGTGGTAAGTACTTAAAGAAAGACGGCAATAGCTATAAAGTAAAAAGTAGTGATACAATATTGTGTCATTGTTTATTTTTAAGTTTGAACAGCTATTCTGAAAAATAGCAACGTATCATAAAAACAAATAAAACTACTTCTTACATTTTTCCTTGAAAATCGTATGAAATATACTCTATACTAAGATAGAATTCAATTCACAACAAGTTACTATTAATATTTTGCTGGTTTTTCGATTTTCCTATTTTCAAGGTATGTTGAGAGTGGAAATGTGGAAACTGCCAACACGGCCAGATAGCGTAGTCTACGTGGTTGCATTTTTTAAGCCATCCATAACACGAGTGGTAAAATCGTGAAATAGAACGTGCGAGACCGAATATCAAGATAGACTGGTTTGATCTCAGAAGAATGACAAGTACCTAATAGAAACCGTACTAAAATAGCAAGAGATAAACATCACTTTGTCCCAATTTAAATATGAAATTTTAAAGGTGTTAGAAAAAGATGCACATACACCCGAACTTACGTAATTTCGAAGGGTTTCACAAACTAGCATTGAGCTGTCTCGGCTGTCCAAATTAAAAAAAGTACTACGTAGGAAGGTAAAATGATCAGAGATTTGAACCTTCTGCTGGAAAGAGGGTTCAAATTTCCGATCATATCGCAAAAAAAATGGAAACAAATTTTAACCATTTTGACGTTCCGACTTGTGATTTTGACGCCGACAGACAATGCGTTTTTTTTGTTCCACTCAGTCTTGAGTATTCTGTAGGTATTACTAGATATGAATAGACAGCTGTAACGTAGTATTAATTTCAGTAAAATTTGGCAAGGTTTCTATTATTTGTCATTCTTCTGAGGGTTTGATGATTGCTATATGTTCAAATTGAAATTATGTGTTGATCCACAGGGAACCTGGCTGCCATTAAATTTATTGCAAAAATCATGGGAATTTTAAAGCTAGTTGCTATATTTTTCTCTCCAATGTATCTGTAGAAAATTCACTTTGTTTACTTTTCTTTGTATGTTCTTACTTCAATGAGGATAATTAATAGATCATTTCAAAAGATTTCCAACAAAACCAATTTGTCGACCATATTACTTTTGTTGTAAGTAGGGTTGAAGGAAAGAATCGTTGTTAGCTACTGGTAGATACAAATTGGATATCTGCGATAAACTAGATAGTTATTGTACTTTTATACCGTCTTCATTTTTAGGGTTCCGTACCCAAAGGGTAAAAACGGGACCCTATTACTAAGACTCCGTTGTCCATATGTCTGTCACGAGGCTGTATATCACGAACGTGAACGTGAAATGTAAGTATAACGGTGACAGGTAGATGCTTGAAATATTCACAAAATGTTTGGTTAAATATTCACTTCTAAAATAAATAATTCAATAATAAGACATAGAGTATGGTTGAAATGTATGTACTTAATGTTATTGTTTATTATTTTGGAGTTATATTTACTTATCATGATCTCATGTAAATATGATAATGTCCTGTAAATGTAATGGAAAAAGACAGATTAGTTTTTCGGATAGGCAATAATATATTTTATAATTAGATTTTATGAAGCCAAAAATTGCATGTCCGCTAGGATATACTGTTGATACTAAAAAAATGTACCACTATTTTACACAGTTTATGCAATAAATTTTACTTTACTTAAATAAATATCTAAGGGTTAACAAGTTTTTAATCCCATACAAGAAACGTGATTTTTTGC
Organism: Hypomecis atomaria; assembly: GCA_964007245.1. Lineage (NCBI taxonomy): Eukaryota > Metazoa > Arthropoda > Insecta > Lepidoptera > Geometridae > Hypomecis > Hypomecis atomaria. Next base: position 2,664,620 of record OZ023281.1, read on the forward strand.
TTGATATTAATAACGGCAACAGGAAGATGCTTGAAATATTTACAAAATATCAAGTTGTTTATTACCTTAAAAAATAAACAGTTAAATTAAAACTAGCTGACCCGGCAAACTTCGTTACACTGCCGGGCTGATTTGTGAATCTAAACCATCCAGCGCCACCCAAACGCATACAAAAAAATCATTCAAATCGGTCCAGCCGTTTAAGAGGAGTTCAGTGACATGCCCACGTACAATAGAATTATATATAGAAAGATAAAATATATTAAAGGGGGCTTCCATGCGGTACGGAACCCTCCGTGCGCGAGTCCGACTCGCAGTTGGCCGATTATTTTGTCCGTCTATCTCCAGTAGTTGCACAAAAGTAACAGTAGTTTTCTTTAAAATCTTCATCTAGGTATCTAGTGTTTCAAAGCACTCGGCAACAAATAGAAAATGATAGCAGAGCTGGGATGCGTCAGAGTAAATCCCGGGAAGCGCAAGCCGGCTCTCCCTGGGAAACGGACCGCCCGCGGTCTTACCTTGAGGGGATATTGATACAATGTGAAACAGTTTCACGATCTAAACTAAACATTTAAGGATTTGTTGCTTATTTTCCCGACTGTTTAGATATGGAATAAAACCACGCTTTTAACGTGGTACAAGGTACAAGTTCGTTCTGGACAGGATGGTTAGCCTGGTGTCAAAGTTTTTAAACAAAACATATTTTGAAAGTGTCAATATATTTTTAGCTATTATAGAATTCTATTTTTTACAGCATTTACAGCATCCAATTTTATTGAGTTATTTTGTATTATTTTTAATCAGTTGTTTTAAATATGTATACTCGTTTCAATTTTGTATTTTGTTAGTTGAATGACGAGACCTACTGTTGGCGGTACTATGTATTATTATACAGATTTTGTATTTTTAATTATAGTATTAAGCTCGATACGTCAATAAATGATTCTGATTCTGATTCTGATTTTATTCATCCAAAGAATTAATCAAAATCTAAGAATCCGTCAAAATAACTAGGCACTTCACGGCATTCAAATCAAAACATGTCATGCAAGTATGGTGGAATGGAATTCAACTTTAAAATTTGATCAAAAACTAAAAATACTAATTCAGTAAAATGACTTATATTATTTACCTGATTAAGAATTAGATCCATACGTACTGATATAAGTTCTTAGATGTGGCAAGTAATGAAGTAGAGAGCCGCGGCGAGGTTAATCCTCAGACTGCATGGCACGATACCTTTCCTAATCCATCACTTAGTACAAGCGGCTTAGCTGCACCGCTTTTAATTTATAAGAATGAAGGACTTTTCCATCTAACAGCTTTAGCTGAGCTGCGGCAATTTATTTTACTCCCATGGAAGTAGATATACCTATAGAAGTTGGAAGGTTTGAAGGTATGTATTAATTAATACGAGTTTTGATGAAAAAAAGTTCAACTGAATTTTTCTTGGCAAACTACTACGTAACTAATAGTTTTTTTAATTTAAAATTATGCATGCTGTCATTTTAGTTTATAAAATCTCAGTGAGTTCTATTTAGTTTGTAGAAAAGAAAAACAAAATTAACCACCTTACCGCCCAATGACCTCTTAGTTTTACCCTAGTATGAGTTACTTGGTTCAAAACGTTTTACGCACTTGGCAGAGTCGGAAAACTCAGACTAGGGGTATTTTATGTTTTGTACCATAGAATAAGAACTAAATTAAGTTGTACCTTACCCGCTGGCATAACTTATAATAGGGGCTGCTCATGATTTATGTTTTATTTATAATCCAGTATCCAATAGACCAATACCTGTATTTTTCAGAAGGAAAACTCGAGGAAAAGCGATGTAAAGGAAACATTGGATTTCAACAGTGTAATAGTCCAACGTAAATTGAAATCCGGTCCAAGAGTCCAAGATTTATGTCGCTACAGTGCGGGTCTTGGAGACCAACTATGAATGGTTTGCAGCGAACTGTATCGGATATTAAATGTCGTAATTCATCAGTGAGACTTATTGGATCAATTTTCTGTCTCGCTTCACGGCTTTAAGCCAATTGTGAGGTGCCAACTTGTTCATACAAAAACAATAAGCTGTTATCTACCTCTAAATACAATCCGATCAGAGTGATTTTTTCATGTAATCAGCACTTCAATCGCTAGGTTTATGTCTTAGTTTTTTAAATGAACTTAAATTTATATGCCTCTAAAAAGTCATATTTCTACGAGTACAAAAATAAGATGTACGAGCGTGTAATATTTCTTACTCAAGCGATTGACACAAAAAACATAACATTTTATTACGATTTAAGGGGTGAAAATAGTTTTCTCCACGAATTTTTTTATGTTCTACAGAAAACGCGAAAACACTAATCGATTCAGAATCCTCTTAAGGTGAGAATTTTACTATCAGATGCTTATCTTATTAAAGTTGTACTTATGAAATGCTATTTAATTCTTTGCGTGTTTTACTTAACTGTGATGGAACATTTCCTTTTAATACAAACAAAAGATTAGATATACAATAAATAGTTTATTTGTAATTAAATATGAAACCGTATTAAAATCTCAATGTTGCGTTTGCATTTTCAATGTTTTCTTTGACGTCGTAAGTAGTTTGAGTAGTAGCCGCCATAAGTTATTAACTACCTAATAGTTATTTTACTTAGGTAACAGTTTTTTTTATAGCAAAGATCCCAATTATGATATTAGCAGATAAATGTCATAAAATATTCTGATTAAAATATCACTGAAGATAACTGAAGTTTCAAACCTCGCCGATGGGAGCTCCGGCAAATGTGACTTGATTGAAATGTTTAAAACTTCTCTTAGACTTTGAGATTGAGCCGGCATTGTAGTTCAGTCAATCTGTCGAAAATAAAATGGTTTGAATGATAAAATTCCTAAGTGGGCAAAGTTTGATTTTTCTGATGAGTTTCGATGTACTAAAGTTACACTCGCATTGGGCAAAATTTTCGAAAGTGCGTTCGCTCAAAAACTCAAAAAAACGTCCAAAATTTTTTGAAACGCATTTTTCGAAAAGTATGAATTCCACAGAAAATTTGATGGACGACAAAATGTAGAGGGCATTGAGATCTACAAAAAATGTCTGTGTCTGTGCCGGTTGACTTTATCGATCGTTTTCTTTCAGTTGTTTCAACTGACTTCCCTACAAGAGGAACCTTTTCTATACTAAATTGTGATTGTAGGTATGAATTTGACGCAATATTTGCGCTAATATGTACTTATCTTAAGTGTTTATTTTTTAAAACGACAGCACGCATACAGAAAATCGTATAATACTCGTTGTCCCATTAAAACATAGTTCACTTCATTTTCTTTAAATCAACAGTTTGGAGTTGATATCAATATAATAAGTATGTTTAAAGTAGTTTTCTTCATTATTATCAATCTTCATAATACCTCTATAGCTTAACTTATTCCAGAATCCGACAGAACAATAGTGGCCCTGCTCTCTAAATAGTATAATCCAATCAAAGTGAATATCAAATTCCGCCTAATTCAATTCATGTTTATCCAATAGCCCCCGATTTGCATGCATTCAGTGATTTTAATAATGGAGCAGTGCCTGAACCAATCCGCGCTAAGTTATGCTAATCTAGTGCGCGGATCTCTCTCTACCGTCCCTTGGATCAGCCTGGCCTATTGTAAACTTGTGCAGATCCACTGATACGAGTAAGTCTTGTCATGGTGTTGATTAAGAAAGATAGAGGCGTGGATAGGTAGATCCTTACTAACTTTATAAATCTGAAAGTGTTCTGTTTGCTTGTTATTCTTGTAGCGATGGAGCGAAAGATCGACTTAATTTTTTGCTTGGATATAATTATGTACCTATGTAGTCTATGTAGTAGATCGAAGAGCGTTATACTTTTTCAATAATACAATGTATAGTCTGACCGTTTAACTGAGTCCTCGCCTGCGCGGTATAGAGGCGCGGGGGTAGACGACAAAGGGGACTGAGAAAGGTGCGAGCGGCGGGTCCACCCGCCGCTCGCACCTGTCTCAGTCCCCTCAGTCAGAAAAAGTTTGAGTTAGTTTGATTCTACGCTTCTGGCTACACTTCGTATGATACTTAGTACGTATCTAAAAGTGTGTTTTCAAAATAACATAAAAATATTTTAAGGAGAAAAGGGTGTGTGTGTGTGAGAGAGAGAGAGGGGGGGGGGGGGGACCAGTGCAGAAATTGAACAAGAAAATTACTAAATGACCGTTCAATTATGATGGTCTTATTCCTAAACATTGATTTTTATCGATGTAGCGATTTTATCAATATAATAAATATACTTACTCATTATTACGTAACAACAAAATAATAATGATGCCAAAGTAGATACAGAAGACGACATAAAACAAAATACTTCAACCACGAGGAAGGAACAAGGTTATTTAATGCAATGGTAATCCCGTATACGGAAATCTAAGTACCTTCGGGCTCTAAATCATCGCTTTGCTTCCTTTTGCTCTAATTTCGCGCATTGTGTGAATTGTGACCTTATTTATGTGACCTTTGTACCTATTATTGTGGCCTGAAATTTATGTAACAAGCTGTGGTTCGTTTTCCGCTGGCTGTTATACAGTTTTGTTGAAATTAGGAACCGTGTAAATGAAGGTATACTGGATTATACGGCGGAGATTGCTTCAAATTTTTATGCTTTGATGAAACTCAAATAATAACTCGCCGGCAATGCCTGGTTGAATTTTTGAAGCATTGTGGTAGGTATAACGTTGAAAAAGTGTGCAGAAAAAGTCATGAATTTTTGTTTCCTTTTTGCTAGTAGTACTAATTTTAGAGTCATACTCATAGTGTTATTATTTTATATGCTTAGATTTTAGTTTATATTTTCATCGTTACATTTCCGTATGACTCATTTGTTTATTAAAAAGCTACGTGCTTATTGACTTTACAACAATAGCGGTACCTAAACGTATTTTAGAGATAAGAAGGTTTAACCCTAACGGGAAAATTATTATTAAATACTTATCTACGGTGTCGATTAGAAATATAGAGGTAAAAAATCAAATTATCCAGAGCCAGAGATACAACCATAATTAGAATAGCTTGTTTAGCAAGATTTTATTAATCTTGTCCTATTTTTCAACTTTGCAGTCCAAAATTGCGTAAAATGCTGTTGGTAGGCGCGTAGTACCTATCGGTATTTAACCCACACTAAACGTACCTATCGTTTTCAAAGGCTTTGTTTAACAATCAAACACACATCAAACCAGAGCATGACGAGATTAAAAAGCCACCCGCCCACGTTCACTCTATTAATCCGAGATTGAACACGCAGACAGGGCTCGTACAAAGGGTATCACGGAGTGCCGGCCGGGCAAATAACGCACGTCAGTTGCACCCTGGCATGCAGATTATGTGGGGGACATGCCTGACATTCGAGATTATTTCTGTCATTTTTGCACTCTTTGGAGTTGGCCTTATACTCATTCTGAGGAGTTTGCTTTATTTGCGACCTGAGTTGCGTCAGTATCTGCTTGATTGCTGGTGCTGGGAGCAGAAGCGCCTCAAATACGGCAGCCTAGAGTTTGTACGCGAGTTTGTTCCGTTTGCCGTCTAGACGGCGGGTATTTCGGGTTCAAATGCTATAAAATTAATTGAAAAATGGGACCAGTACTGCCAAGCCCAAACTAGACAAACTGTAAAAAAGCTAGTGAGAGAGATCTCGGTCTAAGGTCGAGCAGTTTTCTGTTTTCTCACCCAAGACATACCCCTTGGCGATACAGCGAGACAACGCAGCGAGCTTGGTATAAACCATAAACTTGGCATTTTTTTTATGCTAGAGACGTTTGGGAAAGAGGCTGCTCTTGATACCGATAACTCATTTAAAGAAAGGTAAAAACATTTTGCACTTTATTTTAGCTCATTGGAAAAGCTATGGGGATGAGATAGAAGGGGATTTCGATTGCTCGAGAATATTCCTCGCTGTCAGACTGTCATGTGTCTGGCGTACTTGCTCGTAATGTGCGTGATGTTCTCATTTCTGCTTCAGTTTTGACATTTTGTTGATTATAACTTTTGAAAATACTGTTGATTTTACAATTTTATAAACTGAGTCATAGATCGATTATGCGTTAGGTTTACTTATTCAAAGGTTTGATGTTAAGCTACACATTTATTTGGAACTCTAAGTTACTGTCCGAAACTCTATGAGGTAGTGGAGTTTTTGTTATTATAACAGCCCGTATGTTATGCTGGAATTTGATAAAAAAAATCCGCCAATTGACCTACAATTTCAACCATTTTTTTTTGTTGAAATGCCTATTTGAATTTTTTGTACAACAAGAGCAAACATAAAGGTACTATTCTCGCACAAGAGTGTCATATTATTATGCTTATCAACGCCAATGCAAATATAATGCACTGATAGTGTTTTTTTTTTCTCCTCATAATACTGATGCATTTATAAAATACGAATAACTATTATCTATACCAGTAGGTATGTCCGGTCCTCAACCTAGGATTGACTTATGTAGGCATGTCGCCTTTGTTGTCACGTAATCTGAAGATATCTAAGGCAGATTACACTACAGATCATAACAATCACATATAGAAGCACTACTGATCCATCTTAGCTCGGAGATCCATTTTGTGGCTTACGTTAGTCGAGATTCACTTCAAAGATTCAATTGATTTTTACTATGTAAATGTATATTACGATAGTAATTATTTAAGTAGAAATACGTTTTTTTTAATGTTCATTCCATTCTTATTTTCTAACAGTTATGACAAAAAACTATGAGTTATAAAAAATACAAATCCAATTACTTTTTCTGAACTCTCCCAAGCACTGAAATAAGTATAATTGAAATAGGACTATTTTGATTCGGAAAAATATCCTATGTTGTTTTCAACGTACTTAAAATTGTATATTTTAGCAAATACTTACATTGTATTCAATATTGTTTCTGTTTGTTCTGTGGTAGTGCATTTGTTTTACAACGTAGAACAACAGGGAAAGACTCCTCTAGATATTGGTGGCTGTATATTATATAACAGATGAGAACCTATGCAAGACATAATAGTTGTATTTCATGTAGTTAGTTTCTTCTATTTAGGGAACGTTTACATTGATATACAAATTCACGTCAAACTTATAACTCTTTGGATAGAGGAAAACAAAATTGATGGCAAAATAATACAGACTGCCTGGCTCTCTGGATGACAAAGGATTTATCCAATATTTTTATGAATATTAGCTGCTGATGCCGATTTTCACTTCACTGCGCATTCTTATTCCGTCGTATATCCCTCTCAACTTAGCGTTACATAGATATTTTATGGAAAAGTACGATGTTGTCATGACGCAGGTGACGCAAGTAGCTAGTTTATTTCTTTAAAAATTCATTAAAAAATCATATTCACACATAAAACTACCTACATACATCAATTTGAGACCTAAGAGAGGAAATATTTACGATAAATAATGAAAACAATTGAATTTAGATTTATTTAGATGCATAATTACAAATCTTCGTATGAGTTTCAGATGCTTATGTCGTAAAATAAGACGACTGAGCTACTTTAATATAAAATACATGTATAGTACTTTGGTACAATAAATAATTAATTGGTTGGTTCGAGCCCAGGTGCTTAACATTCACAGCAAGTTATGTCACTCAATAATTACATCGTCCCCAACATACTGTATCATTCAGAAATAATACCAATTTGTTAAACAAAGAGATCTAAAATTGATCAGGCAATGAAACGTGTGGATAAGTCGAGTCGTTTGTCTCCGCTTGAAATTATCCAATTTACGCATCCCGTTCCAAAGATAATCCACTGGTTTGTTACGCAAAGTCTCCGGCTTCACGGGAAATTGGAATTTCTCTTACACCAAAGAGTTCTGCTGAATATTCATAATACTTTCCAAGTTTTATGAAGCTGCATCTAATTTCAGCCCATTAGCAAAGTAGTTAAGCCGTCGGCTCGCGTATTTATTTTCCCTGAACCGATGGTGTAAACTCGTGCAGATAGAATTTTGAATGCAACTGTGAGTAGAATTTACAAATACGCGAAAATTTAAAACCGTCACGCGTTCGTTTTATGTGCGCATAAATTGACGTAGGTATAATGCAAGTCGTCTAGTGCGGCTAGACGCAGCGCAGCGCGCCAATCTCGGTTCATTACCCTGAGCAGGGCTGAGCTGCTCGTTCCCAGCTCCGCAGTAACAAGCTCGTTAGCCTGTCTCAATGTCTGAATGCCATCTCGAACTTTATCCCCTGCAGCTATTGTAATAACATTCCTAACGGCACGACACTGATTCGCTATGCTGTACGTCGAGTAATCTCGTCGAAGGAGTTGCATTCGATTGCTAGTTCGATTGAAGGTCATTAGCTGCAACGAGTAGCCTGGATGGAGCTGGTGGAGGCGGGTTACGTAACCGATGCAATAAAGCACAGGTGGCTCGTTCGGTGGCTCTCGTCAGTTCAATTTGCATTGTTTATGTTGCTACTCAAATTGTATTCGAATCGTGATGCTGATAGAGCTTGTCAAATGATACCTTGTCCATTCGAGCTCGTGCTTGTCACTTTAATCTTGGATTGAATCTGAATAGCAGCATTTTCAACTTCACAAAAGCAATCTATTTTTAAACCAATTAAATTAGCGAGAAAATGAAAAGAGCGTAATGAACTAGTATCGTATGGAAGGGAAATGGGTGAGCTAACTCAATCTGGCTGCTATCATTAGCCACGCCGGCTTACCCTGAGCACCTGCACTTGCATATAATGGCCTTATACCCGAAGCAAATTACGTTAACGACTGCTTTTAAGAGCGCAGGTTCCACGAAAACTAATATCCACCATCTTGGATTTTGCGATAATCCAATTAAGGTTTAAAAGGATGGACAATTTGTAAAGATTTCCTTTTAGCAAACATGAGTGTGACTCGCTGAACAACAAGTTACTAATAAATAATGTTGTCACAAACATTAGCGAAAGAAAGCGCTTTTCTAATTAGAACGATGACAAGATTTTGTAACCTGAAGTAGAGACTCGGAAGTAGAGTGAACATGTGCCACGATTATTTTATTGTTTAGTTGAATACAATTCCTACATTTATTTTGCAATATAATTTGTTTTGATTGCTGCCCGTAATAGCCAAAGTCAAAGTCAAAGTATTTATTTGCATGATAGTGGGTATACAAAATATCTTAAAATTATACAAACATATATCCATCCACTAACAACCATGATAGGTGTGCAACATTCAATAATTGAAAATTAAAATACATTTCAAATTGTCATTGTGAAAAGTTCTATTAAATAATTACTAAATATTGTTATTATCTATAAATTAATGTTTACAGCCTCTATTATATGTATGGAAGCGACACGCTGTTTTATTAAGAAATTCGTCAACTTCGTAAAAACACTCCGTCACCATACATTTTATTTGCAGCAAATTGTTTGTAATGACGCTATAGGTACCACTACCACACCCCGGTGAGTTCCCGCCTTGTCGTGGCGAGGGGCTTATTAGCCAGGCCCGACCAGTCTTGTGAAGCTAAGAGGAAACCGTGGTGGGGCCGCCTTTCCAGGCTATTTCCCCAAGCCCGTTCGGAGGCCGGCCGTTGAGTAGGTAGGTCGTTGCCAGTGATGCCTGCCCCTAGCTCACTCTGCACCCTCCGTGGTGGACTGTGCATTCCTCTTCTGCATACTCCATAGGTACGCTCTGCTCCCTGATGAGGTGGGCACCATATCCGACTGAGGTGGGCTGCAGTATCGCGCTAGCGACACCGAGCCCTTTGAGGCGGGGGCCGCGGCGGGATGGAACTAGCAGTGTGTGTGCCATTGCCTACCCTACCTTCCGTACCCTTATGGGTGTCGCCAACGTGTTGTCGGAGGCGGTGGGGCTGCAGGGGAAGAGGAGTGTCGGTATCTCGTTGGCCGTTCTCCCTATCCTTTGCAGCCGTAGTGGCAGGCGCGGGGCCACTATAATTGATCCGTTGCATCGGGACCAGAGCTATCGGATACGGGCGCTGCATGACGCCCAGTGCTGGTTGGTCCCGAGTGGTGGCGGGAGCGCACTCTCGTGGTGGAGCCCGATTCTGGGCTAGCGCTGTAGGGTGCCGCGGTGGAGTGCGGAAGCGTGCCTTTGTTTGTGTGGTTTGTGGGTGTTTAGTGGTAATACTGACCAGTCGGCGGGGACTCCCACATAATCACCCGCCCGCTCTTGAGGTGTGGTGGTATCTTTAAAGGATTGTCTCTGGTAAAAAACAAAAAAAAGATACCTACTACTAAATACAGGTACCTATTGCTTTGCTTAGTGCATGGACTTTCTTCTTTTGTAACATCGTAGTGGTTACAAAACGAAGTTACAATGGCGACCGAAAATATTTTTGATTGTAACTTGTAGGTTACAAGAAAAGAGGAAATTTTCTTCTTTTGTAACCGTTTACAAAACACGGTTACTTACGCGGCCGAAAGGGGAATTTCAGAGGTGTATAGATATGCTGATCATTATGAATACCTTATACTAACGGATTGACTGCAAAACATTAGTAAAAAAAATCTGTTCCATACCAAAAGTTCATTGACTAACGATGATTATTTTACTTGATGGCAATGTATTTCGAATTTGGGCTTTATTTTCCCTAAAATACATTTTTATTGAGCTTGGTTAGCTATCTTTAGAACAGTTAATGTTTATCGAAAAATAATAAAGTAAAATACAGTGAGCTGACGAAGATGTGTATATCCGGACCATAAAGAGTTTTTATGTTGTCGTTCATGTTTTATGGCCTAGTTTATTTTGTCGGAAAAATTGGGAGATAATTAAAGTGAAGTGTCTGTAATGTGCTGTTGTGTTGATTGTACAATTAAAATATAACTGGAACGTAAATTATATTTTTTCCCCTAACATTAATATAAAGTGCTGCCTCGGTGGCTCAGTGGTTAGTGACCCTGACGTCTGGGTCAAAGAGGCGTGGATTAGATCCCCACAAAGGGCAAACATTTGTGTGATGAACATAGGTGTTTGCTCTGTGTTTGGGTGTTATTTAGGTACTATCTATATAAGTACGTATTTAAAATATGTATATGTAGTGTATCAGTCTCTGGCAGCCATATCACAAGTTATGCTTACTTAGTTTGGGATCAGAGACGGTGTGTAAGATGTCCCCTAATATTAAAAAAAAAAACTGCCTCGGTGGTGCAGCGCGAGCGGCATGGACACAGAGGGCCGCGCGCCCGGCTGCCAGGCGCTGCTGCTGCGGGTGCGCAACTCGCACGGCACATTATAAGACTTGGAGAGCATACCACGCTCCCATTACATAGTTAATTTTAATTTAATTTTTAATTATAATTACTATTGTTTAATTTTTAATCTTATTCTGTAAATTAAAATATGTCATGTTTTATAATTTGTAATTTAGTTTTATGAACGTAAGTCTAGACAATAAACATTTTCATTTCATAAATTCGAAACTGTGTTTGTTGGTTTGTTACTCTTGATTTTTTACTTAGTTTTTGGCGTATATTTCAAAGATGACAGACGGGGAGTGACAAAAGCCAATTTTTATCTTGGAAAAATATTCCTCCTATTATATAGTACAAACGTCAAATCACGCGGGTGAAGCCGTGGGCAACAACTAGTTGGATTTAATGAAACGGAATGAAAAACTATTTAAACTGAACAAAAATGATTTTTAAAATTAAGAAATTATAAATATATCTTGTATGATGACCATTTAGAGGAGACAGCCTCGGTGGCTCAGTGGTTAGTGACCTTAACTACTGGATCTAAGAGGCGTGGGTTCGATCCCCACCCAGGGCAAATATTTATGTGATGAACATAAGTGTTTGCTCTGTGTCTGGGTGTTATTTAGTTACTATCTATATAAGTATGTCTTTAAAAATAAGTATATGTAGTATATCAGTCTCTGGCAGCCATATCATAAGCTTTGCTTAGTTTGGGGTCAGAGGCCGTGTGTAAGATGTCCCCTAATATTTATTTATTTATTTTATTTTATTTAAAATAGTATTTATTTGTATTAATAAGGTAATTTGAATTAAGTTTGGTGTATCACTTCAATACTAAGTATGAGTAAAAAAAGTGTGCGAAAACTACGTCAGTTTCCATTTTGTAATAGTTTATATTTTTATGGAAATAAAATCATACTAAATAAGCAGATTTTAATTCATACCTCCATCCATCCATCCTTTAGCTGTAAGCCGTAAGACGTCCACTGCTGGACATAGGCCTCCTTTATAGATTTCCAATAAAACATTCCAACAAATGCCGGTTGTAAGCGGCCTGCATCCAGCGCGTTCCTGCGATTTTCATACCATCATACCATACCATACCATGTTCATATAATTCATACCAAGAAAAGTTTTATTCAATGCAAAATCAAATAAAAAATCTCAAGCAAATATTTCAAATAAGTACATAAAGATAAATTGACAACTACATAGGTAATTACATAATTAGAGTGATACCTTTTTTGATCTCGTGAATATAATTAATACTATCTTAATACCCATCATAGTCGATTTATTTTCTTCTCCAGTTTCAAAAATCCTACTGTTATTTTTCACGTTAGCGCTAAAACTCTTCTACGTAACTAACGTTTAATTTCTTTGTTGCTTTATTCCCTCCGTAGTAATCTGCAAGGTTCAATTTAACTCCGGCAGTTAGAAGTTCGTCGGTAAGTTTTACAGTTCAATCAGAAAGTTGAACGCACGAACGTTTCAGTGAAGTGGAGGTCATCGGTATCACTGTCTGAATACACGAACGCTTACAACTTTGTTACTTGGGCGAAGATGTTACGAGTATTTTATATCTACTGGAACTCAGGTATTTCATACTTGTACGATTCCTATAGGTAACATCAGTTAAGATTTATTCACTCATTTTAGAAATTTACTCGGCACTGGTGAGACTAATGTAAATATACAATGTATACCTAAGCATTTAAGACGGTTCATTATAGAAACTAAAATTTTGTGGCAAGCAATGCCAGCTTGCAAGTCAGTATAGTTCGGCCGTTCAGAGAATGCATTTCTGACACGTCATCTTGAAAAAATGTTTTTGGCCGATATCTCGGAAACTATGTACTTAAGGGCAAAAAACATTAAGATCATTATTGTAGAAATTAAAATTTGGCATCTTTCGTTTCCATTAAACTTTTTTGTAAAACTTACCGTTTACGATTTATGGACCATTTAATGAAATTTCATTAAATGGACCTAAAAACATTAAATGGTCCATAAATCGTAATAGGTAAGTTTTAAAAAAGTGTCAAAGTTAAGTGTCAAACTTAACGTCATATTTTGGACAATTCACACAATATATTTATAAATTGTAGCCTATGTGTTATTCTGATGTATAAACTATATTATTGTAAAGTTTCATTAAAATCCATTCAGTAGTTTTTACGTGAAAGAGTAACAAACATCCATCCATCCATACTTACAAACTTTCGCGTTTATAATATTAGTAGGATAAGCCTCAAGCATGTTTCTTGTGAGGCCGACGTCAACGTTTCTCGTCGACATGCCGATCCCGATGTCATCTGGATTCCTGACTTGTCTCTATCCGCCTCGAAGGAGAACCAATAACATGTGCTATCGTTCGGATCACTCCTCACTCGCTGCGCTGACGGGTGGCGGTGCTAGTCTCATTTTTAGACACATTTTATTTTCTCTCACTGGAGTAGTAAAAAGTATAGGAATTATGTATGTGACTTTAACGTTTCGTACCTAATGGGTCCAAAGATTATCTTAGTATAGACTTGAATATTCCTATTTGATTTAGGTATGGGTGGGCTTCAAAATTGACACTTCGAACTTTATTTACGCTATGGAACAGCTGTTTGCTTTTATTCCGTACTAAAATGTATTGTCTTCCTTACATAGTATAAAATAAAGTCGCTATTTTTGTCTGTTTGTTTGTCTGTATACTTAAATCTTTAAAACTACGCAACGGATTTTGATGCGGTTTTTTTAATGGATAGAGTGATTCAAGACGAAGGTTTAGGTATATGTATAATACACCTGTGCGAAGCCGGGGCGGGTCGTCTAGTGAGTAAATAATTTTGATGACATATTTGTCGTTTAAAAACACTCTTTATGAATAGAGTAAACTCTTTCCTTCAGTTGAGTAAAATTAATCAAAGTTTCTTCAAAGAAAAACCGAAAATATTCACAAATATGGAAATTCCACAGCACAACGACGAAACGATTGGAAAATCCGCAACAGTTAAATTGAATAACTCCCAGCAGTTTCTTTGTTCGAGGATTGAAAAGTGGATAAACTATTTCTAGTTATTCAGTAGGTATTCAATAACTTCCATCGGTGTTGCTTATTTTGTAACAAAACAGGCGCAACTTGTTGAGCTTCTGCCTAATGAGTTTTCCAACCGTGAATCGCGAAGTATTTTAATTTTATACTGTTTGTAAAACGTTTCAGTCCTTCGTAAACTCACGAAGATTGTCTTCTCTGACTACTTTGTTAAAAACGGTGTGTGCAAATTTGCTTCCAAACGGTCCAATTAGGAAATATTTAATAAACAAGTATTATATTAAAAAGAACCTTTTTTTAAAACAAGCTTTTACTGAACTAGTACTCGCAAAGACAAATCAAACGAGCCGAAACTCGAAAGGGTTGCGTCGTTTCATTACAGAGTTCCTATAACCCCCTTCCAGCTCCATCATCAGACCCTGGTTACCATTGAAAGACAAACTACTCGCCAAGACCATTCAAATGAACCCAAACTCGACGAGGTTGTATCGTTTCATTGCTAAGTTCCTTTGGCCACCTTCCAGCTCCATCATCAGATCAGCACCATATCATCATAATATAGCATTGTCACGCGATTTACACATGTATGCAAAAATTCAGCTCAATCGGTAACCAGGAAGTGGATCAAATATAACTTGCAAGATTTGATTACATACCGACAGACAGACAACGGGACAGGTGAAACTAAATAAAAGCTTGTAAAAAGCAATACCATCTGCTCGCAATAAATAGTGGGTGGATCATTAGTGAACAATTTTAGGTAATTTTTAGAGATAAGAAAAAAATATGCATACAACAAAAAGTTCTATATACCTACATACAACTTCTGATTAATTGACATTTACGAAGCGTACTGTAGGCATTACGCATGGGCATTTTTTTTATTTGGCGAAAATAACTGATTAAAAATTTCTTATTTAATTGGAATTAGTAAAGTTACTACTTAATTAGGGTACCTACAACCAGATTTAAAAAATCAAATTCGTACAATTTTTAAAGTTCCAATTGAGTCTAAAGATATAAACAGATGAAATAGATCAAGGTGTGTAACAGGTCAAGTCCCATGTAACGCTATCCCTTACAGATTTATCTCAGAACCTTTTTCAATTTCAGGCATGGGCTACGAGAAAAGATTACTTTACATTTCAAAGTGTCCTATTTACATGTCAAATCACTTAAAAACTTGCGTTGACATCACAACCCTCATTAAATCAACCTTGTGCAAGTCTAGATCGAGACTAATGCATTTCGACATTATGCTGTCTTACTCGTACCATAAAAGTTTTACGCACGCTTTAGGAATGTTTAACAGCACAAATTGCGCGGTTAAACAGTGTTTAAAGCGTGTTTAAATCTTTTATGGTAACACTCATTTAACACTCATTGAAATTTTTAATGAAGTGATTAAGTATTGTATTGTGCTCATATTTTTTAGAATCCATATAAATAAACGTAGCAAAATTAATCAAAATTGTCATCGCTTCCTTGTGTAAGTATTTGAGATTTAGATTTTTTTCCAATAAGAAATTCTTCTTCGTGTAGATGATATAATTAATAAATACTTTATTTGAAAATATATAAATCATAAGAAATATTTAACAAATATTTGAGCTATTGACCTGAGTCGAGGGCTTCCCAGTCGAACAAGGCTTATCTACCGTATTCCTTCAAACTAGAAGTTTCGTACAGTGCATGATAATTCATAGCATAGCATACTTACCTACTAGAATGATTAAAATGTACCTACATAATATATTTACATTTCAAAAGTAGTAATCTATGGTGTTCTCCCCTATTTCATTTACACAGTCCGTCATCCTCCGCCACAGTGACATTAAAATGAAGCTGCTGAAACGAAGTTCCCTTTGAAGAATCCCTGAAACCAGGGCCGTATCCAGTCACGGGTGTGCTTAATGGTCCTGGGAGACCGGACCGGATTTATCGGCTAAGTGGGATTGCGTTGGACTCCGCGTCTCATCCTGCTCACTCCAATTGCTCGCGCTACATGAAAGAGTATGACAGAACTCTAAGATGATGTGCTTAGCCAATGAGTCTAACCAACAGATAGGGCTGCCACAATTAGGTCTGTTCCTAAAATGGACCACTAAAATTAAGAAAAGTTTATTCAGATTCGTAACCGTATTATTATGCAAAATTCCACTCGAAGTGTAGAAAATAACGATGCCATCAATAAGTAGAGCTATGCATGTTTCATGAGCAGTGGCATTTGTTTATTTTAGACCTGGTACCTACCTAACCGTTTACATGTCTAGTGTTGTTGTAAAAATGTGTGGTTTGAAAGCGCTAACAGCTAGGTACTATATTTCGCGATTTCATATTTCGTCCCAAGCTGATCACAATGAAGCGCAAACATCCTACAATATGCCAGTAGTACAGTGGACATTTCCTATAACCTGATGATAATGATAACTTTATTAATTAATGAGAAAAAGTACAGTTTTTATACGACTTTAAAAAAGGAGGTTATCAATGCGTCTAGGTTTTTGTTTGTATGTTACCTACGCGATTACTCCGCCAATTATAAATCGATTTCGATGATTTTTGTGTTTGGTAGACCATACTTCAGACATTGTTTCTTTTAAATGTTATCAAAATCGGCTAAACTGTTCGAATTTTGTAGGTATACAGGGTTATTTCTAATCAATTAGCATCATGTTAGGGGCTTATTCTGTACATCAAAACTAACAATTTTTGTTCTGCGGCTTTTAATAATTCTCAAAAAAAAGTTGTTCCTCCTTAGTTGTTGGGGCTCCCTCGCTATTGCAGTGCATCAGGGATGTTTGCCGAAGCTCGTGTAGATTGTTTCTATACAATCATGCGAAAGAGAGGCGCGTCCCTGGTGCGGCGAGTGCGAGGGAGCACCAATGGCTTGCTGGCCGCGCTCGCCGAGAGGCTCGACTGCCCGTATATACAGCACGCGTGTGGGTTACACCTTGCACACAGAGATGAAGTCGTAGCCAGAATTTATTGAATTTTATTGTTGTAAATTATGTAATTAATGTTGTATAATTTTGTTGGTAATTTTTAATGATTTTTAAATGTGTTTCCAAATCATTTTTATTGTTTTTGTAATGTGACTGATAATGTATTATGTATTTTTTTTTAATTCTTTAATGTTGAGTCTCTGATACTTGAATAAATGAAAATTTAATTCAATTTAGAAAAATATCGTTCACCCTCGACAAAATGTATGGAACAGCTGTTTTTTTTAGTTTAGACAAAAGTCGCAAAACAAATTGGTTAGTTTTGATGTACAGAATAAGCCCTTAAGAGGATGCTAATTGATTAGAAATAACCCTGTATACACGATTGAAGTCGGTAGTGTCATTTTTGGCGAAAAATAATGATTAAAGATTTAAATTCGCGTTCATGCCTCATACTCGTATGTTCGGCTAAAGTTGAAATGTTTACAACTCTATCCCGGGCCGATTCCGATTTATTGCCCGCGCCGGAATCTCGCTCCGAGGCCGTAAAAAATTTACCTACCCTCACCCACGGACCCGGCGCGCGGCGGCAGACTTGATCGGCAGCGATTTGTTTGGGGACTGCGCTTTAACTCTACATTTTTAAATTATGTGAGTTTTAGTGTTGATGTCATTTACCAAATTTAATTTTTTGACACTTTTGTTATTACCAGAAAGTTGATGGTGCCCCGCTAAATTGTTTGTTAGAAAGCAGCACTGTGTCGCAGAATTAAGTCAATTCTGTGAACAATGAGAAATTAACGGAATAATGTTAATACAAAATTAACAAATTAGAAAATTTTGAAAAAAACCCACGACGGTAAAAATCTCATCGAAAAAGAATAAAAGAAGTAATTTTTATTATTTGGGAACATGCATTAAACTACCACGTACACATTGCTTAAAACAGAATTGTAATCGGACATTTCGTTTTGATTATATTGCAACATTGTTTTGCACTAATATTGTGGCGCCCCCTAGTAAGTTACAGCTATGACACCTGCTAAGAACATGAACTCATCAAACACAAACCCGTTATGGAAAACCGCATCAAAATCGGATCATTAGTTTAGAAGATAAGTGGTAACATTACTTTGCACAAACGCACACACATCTCTCACCCTAAACGCATATAGTTACCTGCTCCGTTCCGTCGTGGGTAAAAAAACAAAAAAAAAATGAAAATTATGTCACGGAGACTAGGTAGAGCTGAACCGAGAAGGATTTGAACTATATTTATATGTTACGTTTAGTTAACATCGGACGAGTTTATTTACGCACGCCTTTTATTTAATTAAAAAAGTCTATCCTTTACATTTATCATCTGAATATTTATCGGACAGTTTAGTAGTAACTTACATTACTTTTCTGTGCCATTAAAATGTGAGTTCTTTACAAAACCACGGCTGGCTTTCATTCCGGAAACATACGCGACAACGTCTGAACAGGGCATTGTGTTTTGCGGATCCGACTGACACAAAGGGTAATAGTATGCAAACTGTGACAATGCTAAACGCTACGTTTTTCAAGCATTGCGCATACCATCGCGAATGCTAAATTTTAGTTTTAATTTAAGTTTTTATTATTTAGTCTGAAATAAATTGGGAGCAATAAAACCGGTAATACCCTGCTTTTTTATTTGTTTGTTTGTATATCAACACGTACGTAAATTACAGTTTTAGATGAAATGGTAATTGCTATAAAACTGATCTTATTGCCGCTGTCGTAAGAGCTCTTTCACATTAAAAGACTTGATCGAACGCCTAAGCAGTGAAGAAGAAGGAGAAGATTAATACATTTTGTTTAGCTGCAGGACTAGAGAGCTACTGCAGCTCGATATCGCTCTATCACTACATTATGGCCACATGAATGAGTTTTTGCTCTACAATGTAGCAAAGCAACTAAGTAAGGGCGGAAAAGATTTATATTCTGCTACTGTGCTAGAATTTGATTTTAATTTCTTTACAGATTTGCGGCTGCGTCACTTAATGTGAAAGCTTTATGTTTTATTAGGTTTGCGTTTGACTACACTCTGCCAGATTTATAGACAGCTCCAAAAAACTGCCCTAATTTTGATTTTCAGTGTTAAATAAGCTACAATGTCATTAATTTAAAGTGTCAAATAGTAACAATTCCATATAGGACTGCACGCAGCAGAAGCAGAATCGTCGGCGTGACGTAAGCAGCTCCGGCCAACCGGGCGTTGCTAGCTACGGAACGTATTTCATAGAAATACTTAGAAAGTAGTGATGCGTCGATATTAGTCCGCTGCTGCTGCTGGTTTTGACAAAAAAATGTTGACAACGGTTTTGTTTTTCGATATGACCAAGGCTTTTGATTTTGTTTCGCATAAGACACTTCTTCGCAAACTGCAACAATATGGCATTAGGGGCAAAGCTTTGCAGCACCTCGCTTCGTTCAACATATTTTTTTGGTAAGCATATACAATACATATTATGAAACTTACAAAAGAGACTCTGTAAAAATGTAAAGAGCTAGGCTATGATTTTATTTAAATGGCTGGACATAAATAATTTACATGAACTTTAATAACATTGAATTTCAAGTTAATTACAATGGGAAAATTATAGGACGCGTAAATCAGACATCATTTTTAGGGATAACAATAGATAAAGATCTAAATTGGAAACTACATACAGACAAATTTTTGCAAGAAAATAAATAGTTACGTATATGTATTGAATCATTTACGTAAAACGGCTAATAAAGATACAGCAACTTTTGCATATTATGGTTATGTTGGTTCACTTTTGAGATATGGACTGATTCTATGGGGACGAGGTACAACTGCTAAAAATGCTTTAATCTCTCAAAAAAAAAATGCATTAGAGCCATCTGTGGGGTAGAACCACTAGATTCATGTAAACCTCTTTTCATAATGCTTAAAATTCTTCCACTTCCTTGTCAATATATTTTTGATATCGCATGTTTTGTCAAACAAAACAGACATTTGTACACTACAGCATCAGAATATTACAAACGCGTTGAAAGAAAGGATAGGTTAGTCAGAACTCATACAAGTTGAACTGCTCGTTACGAAAAATGTTGCATGACGAAGTCAATTACTGTTTTTAATAAACTACCCGAAGATATTAAAATTTTGCCTTTACCTTTTAAAAATAAGTTGAAAACCTGGCTGTTAGAGTTAAGATTCTACTCAATAAATGATTTTTTGGGTTTATATTGATTTTTGTACATACTCGTATACATACTGTCTAACATAAGTAAGGTGTATTGGGGTAATTGTGACATAAATTCATATGAGATGGCCAGGCTTTTACATTTCAGTTAAATATTTGAAATACATATTTAGTTAGTGCTATTTTTTATTTTTCTTTGTTCTTTATATGAATATCTAGTATGATAACCATTATTAAATACCTATAAAAATAGCAAATTTCTATAATTTAGTTATTTAAAAAATTGGGTCATATTCTTATGAAGTCAGGGAAATTACGAAATATCTCGGGGTAATTCCGGAATCATTCAAAAATTGATTTTATTGCTCATATACATAAATTCTAAAGTCTTTTTAGACCATAATTACCCCAAACACAAAATCTCGACACTTTTCCTATCTCTTATCTGTAATCTCACACTTCATAAGTCTAGCACTTCGGAATTACCCCATGAAGAGTTTGTGATTCTCAAACTTTTATGTATGAAATTGGTCTGATTTCTTCACCCTCTGCAAGAAACAATAACAGTACAGTACAGCAGCTGTAGAAGTTTGCATCAAAATAAAAATAAATTATTTAGGCACAACAAATCTTTATTCACGTACTTATCTAGTTTTTAGCAGAAACATAAATTACGGGCTCTTAATAATCTAAATCACAACCTTTTGGTTTTATTTTATTTAAATATTTATTTTTGTTATTTTAAAATAAATCAACAGTAAGGTATTAAGTGCCTATACAGGGTAAGTGGTTATCAGTTGCATTCGGCTTCCTAGTTTGACTGCATTCATTAACATGTTCATAAACTGTTGTCATAGGAATCCCGTACTGTTGCGCTGCACTATACTTAGTAAGCTCGCCATTTTTTACTTTTTCAATGGCTTGAGCTAAGTCTTCTTGAGTATATGTTTTGATTTTCTTTGGTACATATGTTCGAGGCAAATTTGACCTGGAAAAAATGTTAATAGTTAATAATAAAAAAAAAACAATAAGTCTCATTTGCAGAAGAATGTTTTTATCACTTTATGAACAAACTAGCTAGGTATTTTTCTACAGATTGAGAACCACTGCTACTTACTATTGAAAAGCTAAGTGGGGTTATTGTGAAATAATACTGTCACGTAATAACCCCAATGGGGAATTTGCGATATTAAATAATAAACACAGGTATAGCTCGGTGTTCCTGACTCGAAATCGTAAAAAACTAACTATTTATAGAATATACAAACATTTATGCGAATAACTTACCATAACTCCAAGAAAAATGTGTTGGGGTAATTGTGACACACCGAAAAAGGCGCGAAAAATCCTTGTTTCACTAAATTTGCCACCTCACACGTCTCTCTAGAGTTAGCGACTCGCGGATGACTGACGCGGCGTGAACAATCAATATGGCGTCTAGGCTTGTAGTGCCAATGGTAAAGTTTTTCTATTAATTGGTAGAAATTTCGAATTTTCAGAATATACCCATTTTCGGAATTACCCCAACGTACCTTATAACTATTTTTAGCTTAAACTTGACCTGTATGAAATTTTGTTTAATCATAGTAATAGTAAGTTAACTGTGTTTGTAACGTTTAAAGTACTAATAACACTATATTGCATGTCTGTCAAGACAAAACTGTATTAAAGTGCTTGGTGTTAAAAATTGTGAAGATCTTACTGTACACAGTTTTAAGCAATAAATTATTTCATTTCATTACAGTTGACTACGGAATTCTGCTTTAAGTAGCAGTTGCTTTGCTCTAGCAGGTTTGTATGCAGTTCAACGTTTGCCAGAACTTTAGGACTTCCTGGAAGTGCTTTCATTGCATACGTATTGTGCATTAGTTTCTCTCGTGCATTATATTTTGCACTCTCACAATGCAGTCGTGAAGCAAGTTAGCAGCATTGCGCGCTGAATTTGAAATTAAACTTTCTTGAATAGAGTAACGGGTACCATTTTTTACTACCAATTTTAATTTAGCGCAGCGCAGAAGAGAAATTATGTATTACTAGCGACCCGCCCCGGCTTCGCACAGGTGTATTATAAATATAAACCTTCCCCTTGAATCACTCTATCTATTTAAAAATACCGCATAAAAATCAGATGCGTAGTTTTAAAGGTATAAGCATACATGGGGTCAGACAGCGGGAAGCGACTTTATACTATGTAGTAATAGAACAATATGATGTAGAAACTATATATTTTTATCCTTGGTTAGTGGTTTACTTTAGTATGAGTTTGATTGAAAAAAGAAATACACTACGTATTGGATACAATCAAATTATAATCTTAACTCTAGGACTAATAACTTAAAACTTATTCCTTGCAGGCAATTGTGGGTCGATACTTGGTACTTAAATATTTGTATAATTGTTACCTAACCTAGAGCATCATGCAGCATGCAGCATGTATTCAGTGAAATCATCAGATTGCGGCTACATCAGTGCAGAGTATGAATGGTAGTTACCTCAGATATATCTTTTGCGGTAGTTACATTTCAGTGGACACTATCTCGGCCGCCCTTGAGGCGCACGTGACAGCGAGATGGAACGACGGTACATAGGCAGTTATTACAGCTGCAATGCAACGACGACAATTCCTCCCATCCTCTCCCAACTCCCCAATCTTTTAGAGGCTTCATTTTTTGTTTCTTACCTACTTTATGAAAACATCTCTATTTGGCAGTTTTATTTATTTTAGGCAAATTCCCCGCACGCAATCCATCTAAAAACTTAAGTACCTTACAATACAAAACAATACAAGAAAACTTTATTGACACCACAAGAAATTTCAATTTTCTAGCTATCACGGTTCATGAGATACTGCCTGGTGACAGACAGACAGACAGACATACGGACAGACCGACGAACAACGAAGTCTTAGTAATAGGGTCCCGTTTTTACCCTTTGTGTAAGGAACCCTAAAAATGACACAAGAAAGATACAAAAGGCGGTCTTATAAGCGATTTCTTCCAGACAACCTCTAATGAGTGGAAACGTGTTGTACCTTCTAAACAATCAAGTTATCAGTAAGTACCTACTTGTCCGAGTGACCAAGCGACGATATAGTATTCAGTGAAATACACCACACAGCGGTTACATCAGTGCAGAGTATGAATGGTATTTACCACAGATATATCTTCTGCGATAGTAACAGTGGCCAATTTATCTCGTTCGGCCTCGAGACGCGCGTGACAGCGAGACGGAACGACGCCACGTAGGCAGTTATTACAGCTGCAATGCAACAACGGGGGACTCTTCAATCTCTTAGGGCCTTCATTTTTCATTCTTTTTTAGTGCTATCCTCGGTTTATCTACAGAGTCATAGGTATTAATCGCAAAACCTTTTAAGGGCGGGTCTAGTACATCTAGTAAAACAACTTTTGTTCTGGGGCTTTTGGAAAATCACGAAGAAAAAATCAGCTATTTCATACAAAAACTTCGTCAAAGCTCGACAAAATGTACGAAGATGTGTATAATTTTTTTTTCAAAAGTCTTAGTACAAAAGTTGTTTATCTAGATGTACTAGACCCGCCCTTAAAAGGTTTTGCGTTTAATACCTATGACCCTGTACAGTACGTATTAGACGTATTTGTTAGATAATGAAAAAAATACATGTAATTTTCTTTTTTAGCCTCTTTTAGGGACGTAGAGCCCAGCAGATCGTGGAAATTGTGCCTAGCTTGGAGAAAATTAGTAGGTATAGACATATATGGACTTAATTTAACTTACACGAAGGAATACTGAAAGAACTATGCTTGGTAGTGGTCGATTGATCATTTATCATAGACAATTATAGTTATTACGTAGATTAAGCTTCTTGTAAGTCTAGTTAATCCAAAGATTTTTTTTACTTTGATGAAGTTTGTAGAACGTACGTATTATAAATGAGTATGTTTATATTGTAACTACGTACCTAATGTACCTACTAACGAGCCGTGATTATCAAGTGGTGGTGATATTCGTCTTATAATCATGAGGTTGTGAGGATTCCAATTCCGGTCCCGTATCAATAACTTATTTGGATCTTTCAAATTCCAAACTACCTACTGGCCTTTCGGTGAAGGAAAAAAATCTTGACGTAACTTGCATGCGTCGCTAGAAGAAATTAAATATCGTATGTGAATCCACCAATCCGCACTGGGCCGACGTGGTGGATATGGCTTAATCACCCTACGTGGGTAGTCCTATCATTTATTTAGCAATGGACTTTTAAAAATCTGGTATAGAACAGTATCTAATCTTTGCAACCTAGCCATATTTATTTGTACCTTGTAGGAAATCAAATTGAAACAGCTTAGTACCTAAGTATAAGTTGCAAACTCAGTTATCGGAAAACTCGAATTGAAACTCTTACATGATTAATTGAAAATCCGATATATTTCTACCTTTCCATTTTATCCGCTTAAAATAGATTAAAATAGGAAACGCCTACATTTTTTTCCGCACCCACTAGTCCGTGAAATAAAGCTGGTGTGCTGTATTGAAATGAAACGAAACGGTTCGCCCATTTGTAGCTGCTTTTTTTGTCGAGCTGTTACCTATTAATCTTGACTAGGGACGTATCGATTATGTACAAGGAATGTCAGACAATACAGACGTGGATTTACCTTTAATTTTAACGAGGAAATCTTGTCTATTCGTAAATTAATATTTCGAATTTCGTAAATGACTCTAACAGCTTGGATCAAATACAGTATCTATATTTACATATTCGTACATACATTTATTTAGTTGGCGCTTTTTTTTTAAAGAATTTTACTCGTATCTATGTATGCAGTTTTTCTGAAAAAATGTGAAGGTCTCTCCAATATTTTGTTCTATTTTTTGTATTTCTCTAAAAAAGTTAACTATGCTCATTGAATAAGTCAAACAGAAAAAAAGGATCGCTTACACGCGAAAAATTTTTATCACGTACAGTAGAATTATCAGACAGAATCTGTTTATTAAAAAGCTAATAAATTAAGAATAATTTTTATCAATAAAATACCTGAAAACTATCAATGTAAAGTGGTTTAGAAAAATAAAATTCAAATAGAGAGCATCAAGAATACCGCAAAAACTCAATCTGATAATATTCTGCGGCTTGTACTTTTATGTTGGATGCCAAATTTTAGATGCATTTAAAAAACTTGATTTGGACGTCAAAACATGTTATGTAAATAGAAACTTGGTTTAAGTATTATGTTTTTGAATTTCATAGTACATTTATTGAAAAATATAATGAAATAACAGAGCCCATTTTCTGCAAAATAGCATCACGTCTAAACAATACTTGAAGAAATGTTACGCGATACTTTGACACAATAATGGCTGCATGCCGTGTGCTATCAACGAAGTTTTGTCATCACAGTTTCCAAACGACTTGTGGTCTTGCAATAAGCTCGAGACGAGTGTGGTGTTACTATGAATATAATTCTGGCAACTCTAGCTGGGGTAAGCGCTTACTTTGTCAGCATTCATCGGCAACATCTTGGAACACACCTGCAACAAAGGAAATTAACGAAATTAAAATTTAAAACATTGTATCCGTTTATATTTACTCGTACGAATGGTTTCAACCGCGCCAGTGACTGTGGCGCAAACTTACTTTAAACATAAAAGAAAACATGCAATTCGCACAACATATTTTTTTTTGTGTACCTTGCTAAAATATGCCGTACAATAAACAAGATCGAATAACTTTGACTTATCGAGAGTCGCCTAAAACCACGGTTTTATTTGTAACGTTCATAGAATCGCTGAAGCTTTTAACAGTTTTTCTGATATTTTCCGATGGAAAATATGGAATTCACTCGGCGATTTTTACGCAGAAGGAAATCGTTTAGATCAAGAGGTGATTTATTCGAGGACGGCGAAAGTGAAGAACTTTATCTTTTTGACTGCGAACCTTTATATTTATTGTTTTCAGGTTAATAGGTCAAGGGTCGATCGGTGTTTGATATGTATCATGTGATTGATGTCTACTGAACATGCAAAACAAGGTCTTCAGTAAATTTAAACAAATTTAAAGAGCGTAGCTGTTTCAGGGTGATAGAGAAGCTTTCTGAATTTAGATTACCAGAGACCTACCTACAGTCTTAATTTCCTAATACGAAATCCACTTAGACACGTAGTGAGATACTACATCTTGGCGCACTAACTACGAGTACAACTTCAGCAAAAAAAAAATTAGGACAGAGATGATTCATGGATACTTTGAGAGAACGTGGAAAAAACCAGTGAGCAAAGTAAACGTAGAAATAAAAACGTTACCCCATAGTTTCAGGGTGTGCCCACAAGATGCCCACTTAGTTCACCGTGAGTCAGCGGGACGATGTTATGCGAAAAATAACCATTACCGCGCTAAATGCGAGCCACTTTGTTTGAACGGTCATTAGCTGCTGACAAGAACTATTTATAGGCTTGTCTGTTTGAATTATTTTAGCTATTTTACATTTGCCGTTCCTACGTTTGTTAGTTTACTCGTAGGTAGAATGTGTTCGGAATTTTGTTCTCTCTAAATGCTTCCGTCGATTCGTTTCGTTTTTCTTTCTGTACTTTATGCGTGTTATGTAAGGTCATGTAATGTACCTAGGGAAATTTTAAATTACATCAACTTCGAGTTCGCATTTCTCTGCACATAATGAAGATTTTGAAGTTGAAGTTTCTTTATTTCGTGGGACATTTAATCGCTAACGATTTAATTATTTTCTGGTTGTTTTAGTGATGCTAGATTGTTTTTTATTCTAGTATCACTAAAACTTTGGGACAAACATGTATGTACCTTGGGACACAATTAATTTTAACTGTATATTTTTTCAGCAGTGTCTCGAACGTCCCTGTCTTATTTCATTTTTCTTCATGGCAGTTTTGCTCCGAGGCACTATTAAAATTAATAAATGTGGTTATCAAGAAGTGTTCATAGGTTTAGGCGTCCCAAAGTACAAACAAAATCATGCCCCAAGCTACAAAAACAGTTTAATCAACTGAAATTATCTTGATTTTTATGTTAGGAAACGATTTTGGTATTCATGGTATTGTATTGTGGAAAGAAAATCGGAGATTAAATATACGCGATTTAATTTCACCAATTAAGTGCACCTATTAAACGTAAAACTACGTAAATATGTCTGAAAATTTTAGTTTTGACTCCAAAAATATCAAACTGTTCTAACAATTCACTTGAAGCCGAGGTCACGAGACTAGCCTTGCTAAGTTTTGTAAAGATTATGCCTATAATACCTATTATTTTACATTTTTGTCACGTCACCAGTTTTCGAAATAATATAACGAATGTCCCTAGTTTAAAGCGTCCCAAGGTACATTACATGGTTCTCCTTGATAAAAATCTCTTGACTCATAAGAAACCTATTAGTAAAAAGATTTGACAAACTTAAGTATCTAAACAAACTTAAATATTTTACAAACAAATGCTTACTTATCTCCTCGAACAGATGAATAAACACATAATATCGGCAATAAGATTTTATATTGAAGAACAAATCACTGGGAAAATACTACAAATTAACGATGCTACGACGATATTATAAGTACCTACGTAATTACAATAATACAGGGTTTAAGCGTCCTTCTTTATCAATTCAGCTTAGTTTACATAGTTGGTTAGGGGGCAAACACGTACCTAAGTACCTGAATACCGCACTCTGCACGTTTTGCCAAATGCAACACATTATTTAAAAAAATGTTTTACAAATATTTTGGCCCGTTCACGTACCTACTGGGCAATAATTTTCGTTTCCAGCGTCAATATAATTGTATGCTAACAATTTATCACTGCGGTCAGGTGAGAGCTGATACGAAATGCAAGCCTATTAATATTCATTTGCGAAAATTGTACCAAAACTGTATTTAACGCCACCTGACACGTGTGGCTCGCACTTATGACTGGCGAATTTCGTAATTAAAGTCACGGAATTAAGAGGATCATTAGGGACAACTTAGGAATATTTAATGGGAAAAAATATGAGGGAAATAGTTTAAATGCATCAAAAGAAACATTTATTTGTTGTTATAATTATATGAAGAAAGTATTTGACGATAGTTTTGCATAATTTTCTCACGTATGCCTCGTTAAATGGAAACTAAGCCGGTTACAGAGGCGCTAGCGTAAATTTTAAAAGCAACTTAAAAAGCGTTCTCTTTATCGTATGGCTAGAGTGAAAAAGAAACAGAACTATGCTATTTAGCTAATATAATTACAATGGCGCCTCTGTAATCGAGCTTACTGTATTTATTTATTTAATATTTACCAACGTGTATCGTATAATACGGGGTGTATCTCTAGACGACAGACATATTATAGGATTTCAATTGTACTGATAATTACGACCAAATTTACTATGAAATCTGCAATCGTTAAAAATGGCTTTTCTTATAAAATATTCAATGAACAATTTTCACTAAATGTTTAAAACATGTGAACAATTTTATTCGCGATTTCTGCATTGATATTCAAGTATGTGTCCGTCGGCGTCGTTTATAAACATACTCTCTATTAATTTATTTATTTATTCTGTTCTCTTGTAGATGGCCAAAATCCATTCTATTTCAGAAAGTCAACAATACGACACAATAATACAATTACAATACACATTTCCGTGCCAATAACGATTCGTTCGTTTCAGCCATAGGACGTCCACTGCTGGACATAGGCCTCCCCTAAAGATCTCCAATAAGACCGGTTCGTAGCGGGTAGCGGCTCGTGGCCTCCACTCGAGAACTTTTCGACCCCATCGGTCATCAGTCCTCCGCGCTATGTGCCCTGCCCATTGCCACTTCAACCTGCCAATCCGCTGGGCTATGTCAGTAACCTTGGTTCTTCTACGGATCTCCTCATTTCTGATTTGATCTCGCAGAGAAACTCCAAGCATAGCCCTCTCTAAGGCTCGTTGGGCTACTTGGAGCTTACTAGTAAGGCCCATAGTGAGAGACCACGTTTTTGTCCATGTTCATCTTAAAACCCACCTGTTGGGAAACCCGATTAAGGCCTTCGAGCATCGTGCTGAGTTCTTCCATCGACTTTGCCATGACCACGATAACGTCGGCGAAGTAAGGTGAGTGATGTATTCGTCATTTATGTTGATGCCGAATCCTTTCCATTCCAGGAGCTTGTAGGCGTTCTTCAAAGTGGCAGTAAACAGTTTCGGAGATATTACGTCTCCCTGGCCTCTCTTCAAAAGGATCGCCTTAGAGCTCTATTCCTGTACTCGGACCGACATAGTGGCGTTATTATACAAACACTTCAACACTTCGATGTACCGATAGTCAATTCGGCATCGTTGGAGAGACTCAAGCACAGCCCATGTCTCGACCGAATCAAAGGCTTTCGCATAGTCCACAAACGCCAAGCAAAGTGACAGGTTATACTTCTCGGTCTTCTGTATAACCTGCCGCAGCGTATGTATGTGGTCCATGGTGCTAAAGCCTAATTAACGATTGCTAAGCAATAACGATTGTTAATTTAATATTTTACTTTGTGTATTTGTTTGAAATTGTTTAAACACTTAGGTACTACGAATGCGCGGAGTAACATGTTTTAGAAGTAAACTCGTATCGGAATATTGCTTAAAATATTCGATGAACTATTTAAACTTCCTGTTAAAGTTTTGTCCACATGCTTCCGAATTCAAAACTTTGGGAATAGTTCGCTGGATAACTTAAATATGCAGCGGTCCCGGGGTCTACAAAGTGTATGATGAGAGTACTTTTAAAACTTCTGAAATTTTCATTTTAGTTATGTGCTTCTTAATGTAAGTACACGGATCAAAATTATCTAGTTACAATATCGTGGAGCTCCTGAGGAACTGCGATGTGTGTGTATGTGTGTGTTGTGATAAGATATACAGGGTTATTTCTAATCAATTAGCATCCTTTTAGGGGCTCATTATGTACATATAAACTAAAAACTTTTCTTCTGCGACTTTTGTCAAAACTCAAAAAAATCTTTTGTTGTTCCATAGAAAAATATCGTTCACCCGCAAAAAAATGTATGGAACAGCTGATTTTTTTTTGAGTTCTGACAAAAGTCGCATAACAACATTTGTTTAGTTTCGATGTACAGAATAAGCCCCTAAAAGGATGCTAATTGATTAGAAATAACCCTGTATAGTTTGGCAGCGATATCAGCCGTCTGTCGTAGCGGACTGTTTTTGTTTTTTTGGGAATTGGGGTAGACAAAGATAGGGCCATCTAAGATCTGACCATTCACTTATAGAGACCCACGAAAAGAATAAAAGTTGAGTTGAGAAATGCTAAACCAGCTCTGTCTGGACAGTGAAAGGTTGAGAACTGCAGAGACAAAGCTTAAACTGTTACGAAAACTCCGATAAGTTCACTGGGATATTATAACTCTTCTTTACACCAAAACCTGCGTACTTTAACTTAGAAAAATGGTAATTTTCACTTAATTTAAGACATTTAAGTAGGTAACAATCAACGTAACTCGATGACACCTTATAGCGTTCGAGTATTTTACGAAGATGTCTTCGTCCATATAACTAAGTAGTCGTCTCGATCTCTTGGATGTAGCATATCATACTGGATCTATTTTTTTAAGCAATTTCAATATAAGAAACTTCTTAAGTACTTTCCTACGAATAAGGTCATAATTATTTATCCAGGTCTTTCCATGTATTTTGCAATCGGTGACCCGATTTAGCCAGTCTGCCACATCTCATGATTTAAGGCAAATAAACTCGGCGTATCAGGTATGCATATAAAAGCTGAATAAACATTTACCCGTACTGAATATCAGTATTTTACGTAGCACAAGCATTTGCCTCGCTGTGAGATAAAGTTATTGACACTGAAGTACTCTTGCACTTGTGTTCCCTATTGTATTTTTGTGTTTCTTTACCTTTTCATCTGCCTTCGTCTAGATACGTTATATTCCCCTAAAGAAAATAATAAAGCTAACTAAGTACCCACAATTAATAACTGCCTTCAGCACGAAAACAACCAATAAACAAAATACCATAAAAACGAACGAGGCCCTTCTTGGTAGGCAGAAAGGGTATTCTCTACGTTATTTCGTTCGGATTCATCATTAATCAAGGCATAGATCGAGTTCCAATCATAACCGGAAACAAAGGGTGGCGGGAATTACCGGGATTAGGCAATAAGTCTTCTGTTCGACATTCCGATCGAGTGATTTGTTAAAATCTGGAAGTGTAAACCCTACGCCTCGTCTGGCAATTTTCGGACGAACTCTGAATCTGAAATTAATTGGCCTAACTGATATTATAGAAGTTTGAGAAATGTGACCAGGATTGTGACTTTACCCGCTTCACGGTGAAAGCCAATGTTATCATGATTTGGATAAAATATATTCCGAAATACCTTAATTGCTTTCAATTCTTTATAGCACAATTTTCTATTGAATTGTGAGTAACGAAAAACGAAGAGTACATGAGGTATTTTGCCATTTTTAGGGTTCCGTACCTCAAAAGAAAAAAACGAAACCCTATTACGATCACTGTGTTGTCCATCTGTCCGTCGGTCCGTCTGTCCGTCCGTGTGTCAAGACCTTCTATCTCGAGAATGAGTAAGTTCTATATCGAGTTGAAATTAAAACCATATACGTAAGTCTATGATCTATTGCAGTTGTGTAAAAATTAGAACTATGAAATTTGGCGAGTAGCACGAGTAGCATTGTCTTAGAATACACAAATAAGAATTAATCTGAAAATTGCACTTTTTAATTAAATCGTAAAAAAAGAGCCTAAATGCAAGAAGTGGGGATTCAAATTTTAAAGTAATTAAAGTAATTGTATCGTGTAAAGGGTTTCATTCCCGCAAACTAAAACAGATTTGTGATTATTTTTACGATAGGTATTATTTGGTTTTTGAGGAGAAATGTAAAAAAAATCCTTTTTGTCGTTGACTGATTGATTGATGATTCGCTAAGTCTTTTATTCCTTCCCTGAGATTTTAATAACTTAGTTCCCGGTTTCTTACAATTTTTAGGATTTGTACGGAACCCTCGGTGGGCGAGCCTGACTCGCACTTGTCCGGTTTAATTTTGTTCAAGGATGAGTTGTTCATTCACATATGGTGCTACCTACATTCGTTAATGGTCTCACGACGGAGATAATCATTTTGATCCCTTGACTAGTTTAAAAGATGATTTTACTTAACTTAACAAGCAATATAGCTTAGACTATCTATAATTATCTTTAAGGGGTAAATGGGTTCTATTTCCAACCAACATTGGGTTCTATTTCCAACACCCACATTCGACATCCAGCATAGATCCAACGCTATTCTTAACATTGTGACTTAAAAATATCTCGCGCCTTTCCCGACGAAAGAAAACTATTAAGAATGTAATTTCGTTCGACAGTGGTGGATATATTGGCAATTCGCAGTGCATATATTGTCGGATCAGACGACAGCCGCCAGCTCCCGCGGGGCCTTGTTATCTGCCGCCGGCGCTGCTACTCGATATTTGCATGGAAATTCCATGTAAATATCATAATCGGAACTTTATGATTCCCAATACAGCATTTTGTCTTATTTGATTATGGAAAGCTTGTTACCGACGTTTTGTATGAATTTGTATCGCAACAATTATACGAATAAAAACGAAATAAGTAAATTCACCCCGACTAAAGGAGTTACGTACCCTACCCTACAAGTAATTTACACAGTAGATGTCAACAACAAAACTCCACGGACAATACCTCGCTGCATTGAGACTATGCGAGATGTTCGCATCAATCAGAAAGAGGTTCTCAGAGAAACGAAAAATCTTGATGTGCTAAATAAAGCTAGTAAACCAGATGGTATTCCTGCTCTGCTGGTAAAAAATTGTGCACCTGAGTTGTCTCCTGTATTTACTCGTCTGTTCCGTCTCTCTTTGAAGACTAGCATAGTTCCAGACTGTTGGAAAATTACAAACTTCACTCCGAACCTTCAAGACGTTTGGAAAATCAAATCAAAAAAAAATCTAAACGTGCAACCAGTTCCAAAATAGGGTAGTCGTGCCAACCCAAGCAACTATCGCCCAACTCCGTAATTTCAGTTATATCACTGTTATATGTAAGACCATAAAGCGTGTGCTAAGTAGGAAGCTCTTGGCATACCTAGAAGACAATCTTCTCCTTAGCAACGGTCAGTTTGGGTTCCGTCGCAACCGTTCGACTGGGGATCTTCTTGTGTATGCTATTCACATTCTTGAACCATTGAAAAGTACGGCGAAGCCTTGGCCGTGTCTTTGGACATTTCAAAGGCCTTCGATAGGGTTTAGCACGATGGTCTGATTAGTAAGCTGCCATCCTACGGTTTGCCCCCGGCTTTGTGCGTTTGGATTGCCGACTTTCTGAGTAAACGATCCATCCGTGTGGTAATCGATAGGTGGTGCTCATCTGATCTATTGGAAATTAATGCCGGCATTCTTCGAGGTTCCGTACTCTCTTCCACGTTATTCCTGCTGCACATCAATGATATGCTTGTACTCGGAATTATCGGGTACGATGATGACAGCACAATTGTGGAGAGATACGAGTGTACAGCCGGTCCTCGAGCCAGTCGGTCGGAAATAGAAACTCTGCGTTAGGCCCTGGTTGAAAGAATGAACCAGGCACTTTCAATGGTAGCAGAATGGGGCGGTAACAATCTTTTTAATTCAACGCCAACAAAACGCAAGCCTGTTTGCTTTCGGCCAAGAAATCCCAACTCTACCCCTCCCACTTATCGGGATGTACCTGTGGAGATATCAGACCGCTTAGAGCTTTGAGCCTTACACTCTCCCCCACGTTGAACTTCGGTGCTTATCTGGAGTTAAGCTAAGCTATCTAAAGCTAAATTAGCTGGAAGCTTGGCGTCCTCCCTATACCAAGCTCAAGTCCGATCGTGTTTGGAGTACTGCAGCGTCTGCAGCCACCTTTTTGATGGATCTGCTAAATACCTTAGTTCGAAGCTTTAGATTCGATTGAACGTCGTGCCGTGCGGATAATCGAGGATAGTAAGCTTGTCGCTTTCAAACTAAAAAGCCTGGACACAGGCGTAAAGTATGAGTGATTTTCTATATGCTCCATTTTGGCGAGTGTGCGCTCGATCTCCACGGCCTGATTCCTTCATCTCCTTTTCACAACAGAACAAGCCAGAAGTCGCTTAAATACCATCTCTACATAGTCGACGTACCACCTGCTCGTACTAAGCTATTCGCTTCTTCCTTCATAATGCAGACCGCCAGGGATTGGAATGCCCTGGCTCCATCATTAATTCCTGACAATTAAAATCTGGATATCTTCTAGTCAAGAGTGAATAGGTATCTTTTAAGTCTACATACTCCATCTTCGGCTACAACCTCGCTTTCCATCAGGCGAGTTGGTGGCCAAATGTCGCTTTGTCTGTCCTATCATACATAAAAAAGTAGACTAGAAATCTCAACATTTGACACAAAAATATTATTTTTAACCGACTTCCAAAAAGGAGCAGGTTCTATGTTTGTGTGTATGTGGGTTTTTTTTATGTTCATCGATAATTTCGTCAAATGGGAGCCGAATCGAAAAAATCTTTATTAGTTCGAAAGGGTATATACTCAAAATTAAATGGGACCACCCATTTAAATTTTTCAGAAATCCGTTTAACCGTTTTTGGAAAAACCAACAATAATTCGAGCGAAATTTCCGAATTTTGCACACGATGAACATCGATAATTTCGCCAATTGTGAACCGAATCGAAAAATTCTTTTTTAGTTCAAAAGGGTATACTTCCGAAATAGTCTTGTTTAAATTTTACAGAAATCGGCTGAGCCCTTTTTGATGAATCAAGAATGATGTAAACAATTCGAGCGAAATATTCGAATTTTGTACACGATGGAAGGCGGTTTTGCCATTTTTTGTGAAAAATAATTATCTAAGTGAAAAAAAAAGAAAACAAACACCTGGTTGCGTTCTCGACCGCGCAGTAAAAGACTTTGATACAATTTTTAGAGCAAGCGTTTTCCTGCATCATCCTACAAAACGTTTCTCAAAGCGCTCTTCCGTTCAAAGGCGTGTTGGTTAGTAATTAAAATTTATGTTGGATGCAATAAGCAATACGGCTTTGTTCTAGCCAGTGGAGCAGAACCAAAGAGCAAGCTCTGAAGAGTTGCAATGGAAGTTGGCGCGTTCAGCGACGGTCGCCTGCCATGTCACGGCTCACCTCGCCTTCTTGTTGTCCAAACAATAGAGCGACGGATTTTCTATTCGAAGCAGTTTTTAGGGTTCCGTACCCAAAGGGTAAAAACGGGACCCTATTACTAAGACTCTGCTGTCCGTCTGGCCGTCTGTCCGTCTGTCTGTCTCCAGGCTGTATCTCATGAACCGCTATAGCTAGAAAGCTGAAATTTCACATATGATGTATTTCTGTTGCCGCTTTACAACAAATACTAAAAATAGAATAAAAATAATATTTAAGGGGGGTTCCCATACAACAAATCTAAACTTTAGCCTTTTTTCGCTCGATATCAATAATGGAAACAGGTAGATGCTTGAAATATTCACAGAATATTTAGCTGCCCAATTACTTTAATAATAAATAATTAAATTAAAATAAATATTTAAGTGGGGCTCCCATACAGTACGAAACCCTTCGTGTGCGAGTTCGATTCGTACTTGGCAGATTTTATATTATTTAGAGTACTTTATCGTGGCTTTGTGATAAATCGCCGCTGGAGTGTACGAAACCTTTTAGTCGCAGCGATAGTAATGATACTCGTAGTTGCGACACGAAAAAGCGTAGGTACCTATCGAAATCTGTTTCAGGCTGAACGCCAGAGCAAGCGCTAAAATGAAAGTGCAAGAGTCGAAAATGAATTCCTCTTAACGTAGAAGGCAGAGGTTCGTAATTTAATTAGGCGGCAATTTGAGTTGGTGCAGCCGTCGGCGCCGCCATAGGACGTCAGTTTGCGAACGTGCGCCGAATGCGGCGTCGCGACAAATTTCATTACAAACCATTGTTGTATGCACGCAGCGACGCCCGTCACGAACCGACGACGCCGATGAAAGCCAAGACGCTAATGGTCGGGGCTCTGCCCTCGTTACTTTGAAACGCTGGCGCTATGAAAATTTCATCTCAATTTTGCCCGAGGCGACCCGCAATTCCGACGAATAACAACTCGAGTTTATCTCTTTGAAAATAAACTTGATAAGACAACAGATCCTTGTGAATACTCGAAAGTGACAAATTGAAAGCGACAGCGGCTAAGTGATTGATTAAAGCGTAGTATTTTGTCTGGGTTTACTATCAAGTAAGTGAGCAACGAAGAGAGATAAGCGTCATAAATCAGGGCGATAAAAAGTAGGACAATCGAGCGAAGCACTGGCGAGTGGTAATGGTGATAGCCTTCAGTGGACTCGACAAAAACCTTTTCATGGCAACGTTGACTCGCGAAGCTTGCAGGGTTCAGTCGGTTCAGTTCATCGTATTCATTAGTTTAATTTGTAGATAAGCCGCCCATGTAGATAGCAGGTATTTGCAATTCTAATGTAGACTGTTTTTTTCTAGGTAACTTTAATTAATGGCAAGGTTTTCTACTCTATTAAAAAAGTTTACACGATTTTCTTGTATCGTATTTACTTATTTCTATAAGTATAAACAGTTCTGATAAAATCTTTTCACTATACTATTTACCGTTGAAACTTGGCTATTGTCGTTGAGCATTTGGACATTCGAAAGTCCGGATAATCGAATGATTCAAAAAAAGCTGTTTCTCTTATTATCTTATAGCTGACTTATGACTTAAGACCTGTGTTTTTTTTTTAATTCTGAATAGGTTTGCGTTTGACCACATACTGCCTGTTGTTAAGCAGATAAGTGGTCTAGGTTGTAGCACGCTTACCTAGAAGATACCTATTTTCTCCTTTTTTAATAAATCAAAAATATTTATTTTATCTTTGAGCGAATCACTCACTTAAGTTCCGACATTTTTAAACCAGACCAAAGTTACAGGGGGTTTAAAATGGTTCGAAAGGCTTCGGGAATAGTATGCTTGCGGCTGTGCTCAACTTGTTCGGGTGCACTACCGTCTACCCAGATACTCGTAGGTACAGAGATCGCGTGATGATACAACGCAGTAGAGTACATTTAGCAACTAAAACGAAAACAATACGCGTAGAGCATTGATATTAATCGCGGGGCGCGGGCGGGTTATGCAAGTTCAGAAATGTCCGTCTACGACCTGAAATAACAAAGATTTTTGATCGCGGTTAGTGGTCCGGATAGTGGCGATTCCGTATAACTTAGGGCCGGATAATCGAGGTTACATGTCTTGCTCTACTTAATCATTGTTACTAGTGCAATGTCGGCTAAGAAAATGTTCTTTTATGAAATAATTAAACAAAGTTTTCTGACTGTCATCGAAGTTCGTAAGTGACTTGACTCAATAATCCTAAAATATTTCTTGAAACGAACTGATCATTCGAAATAAAAGAAAAAGGAATTGATACGTCTGGTTGAAAGCACGTTTCTTCAGTTACGTAATTCGAAAGAAAAGAGGGGAAGGAAAATATTGCATCAAAGAGAATTTGAAATATTGCCAAGTAGGTACATGCGTCGCCGCTAGAATTGATTTCGCTCGCTATGTGACTCCGCAAAGATGCTGCTTCGCGGTTACACAATCTGTCTGGACTGACACTGGTCTTCCGTCGATGCACCAATTACACATAATATTTAAAATAACGCACTGGAAAAAAGACATATACACGTATATTCATCATTTGATCATTCGACGTGTGATAGAAGGTGAACTAGTTCGATGTCGAACTAGTGTTCGACATCAAAATTCGAGAGTCGAACAGTGTAAAAATTTACTCCAAGTTTACGTGTCTCACCCTATCTAAGTAAACAAATCATATGCTCAGCAGTGGACTATTATAAGGGCTATTACAGTAGCTAAATAAATAATAAATAAATAAATATTAGGGGACATCTTACACACGGTCTCTGACCCCAAACTAAGCAAAGCTTGTGAAATGGCTGCCAGAGACTGATAAACTACATATGCATATTTTTAAATACATAATTATATAGATAGTAACTAAATAACACCCAGACACAGGGCAAACACTTATGTTTATCACAAGTATTTGACCTGGGTGGGGGTCGAACCCACGCCTCTTTGACCCAGAAGTTAGGGTCACTAACCACTGAGCCACCGAGGCACCGAGAGCTACAGTACCACAGTATCTTTTAGTAAGTACCTAAATTGAAATTATAATTTAAGGTGTTACTTAACTTGCCAAACATACATATTTGCTAATGAAAGCGTTCACATTTGGATAAGTACTTTTACTTATCTAGGGGCACGGCAGTGCCCTCGCCAAGACGAGCCAAGCGAAGCTATAAAAAGAAAACAACATATAAAGTTTGAACTACATAGTTCTTATACTTTATATTTTATTGATATCTAAAAACACCCGATTTCGTCACTGACTGACTCACCGATGATCATCAAAACCTAAAGGATACTTCCTGAAGTGCTAGAAAGTTAGCATGTAGGCTAGTAATGGTACACATCCAACAGGAAAATTTTAAAACTAGGTACTTTTACCGGGGGGTAACCCCTTAAATTAGGGGATGAAGTTTTGTATGAGACTTGCACATTTTTTATGCTAGAAGCAGAGACAATGGCCCATTGTCTCTGCTAGAAGTCTGAAAATTGGTATGAAGACTCCTTATTAGAAATAATAAAAAACATATTTCAGGATTTTTAGTAAATCACCCCAACCCCTAAAATTGGGAGATGGAAACATGTACCTATGCGACTTTTGCAAGTTTTGTTGCTAGACGTCTGGAAATTGGTGTAAAATCTCCTTGTTATAAATTATGAAACACGTATATATTTCAGGATTTTTAGTAAATCGCCCTCAACCTCTAGATCTGGGGGATGAAAATGATTGTGAAACTTTGATAAATTTTCCTGCTAGAAATATTAAAATTGATACAAAGATTAATTGTTATAAATAATGAAACCGGTATTGAAAGGTTTTAACAAATCACCCCGATGGAGAATGGAAGTTTATATGTGACTTTTGCGAATTTTGGTGGTAGAGGTCTAAAAATTGATAAAAGTACTGTAATAATCTACAAAAAGAAGTGAAATCCAACATAAAACATTTTCATGTAAAATTAGGCCAATACGAGGCTACAGTTCGCACCACCAAAATTTTATCAGATGTCTTGTAGAGCCAAGCTTCTAACTCTACAGGACTTAACTCTACAAGCTCTTACTTCACAAACTCTACACCTTTGTCAACACATGTGGCTTGGCCGTTTCGTTACTACAAGAACTATTTATGTAACAGTGAATAAATTTTCATCTTACGCCCATATTAAAGTAGCGAAACAGCAAAGTCGCATATTGACTAAGGTGTAAAGTTTGTCAAGTTGTAACTCCTTTAGAGTTAGAAGATTAGTTTTACATGAGATCTGATAACTTTTTGTAGTAGTCTTTTCTTTTTGGTACGAAAAAGGAATTATTGTCGTAACCGGCCAGTATGATTAAGGGGGTACGTACACGTACGATTACACGTACTTAATTAATGTCTGTCAACAATAATAACTTCTTCTTATGCTTAGCGTTTATCAATATTAACGACTATTAATTTATATATAAATGATAATGGATGATGATGATGTCTATTAATTTATATAAGTATGTTTTTCATAACATAAATCCCAACTGGCCGTTACACTAACTTTCTATCTCAACTTCGTAATTAGCGCCGAAAGTTAACTAAGTCCATCACCATTTCGTAGATATTCCGAGGCTCGGTTGCACCATATTGGAAGTTATAGTTAAAATTATTGACTTATGAAATTATGACTTAAACAGTGACTGCGAAATGTGTTGCACCAGCGTATTCCTTGGAATAGTTAAAGTTATCAGGACTCTACAATTCTGACAGACAATTAACGTTAACAATAACATTAACCAGTGAATCGTGGGCGGTTACGGTTACAGTTAAAGTTATGACGTCATCTTACAAATTGTCAAATGGTGCAACACATTATTTTCCCTAACCATTACTTTAACATGTTTGTCATTGCTAAAGTAACATGGTGCAACCAAGCCCGAGTCTCGTAAAAGTTTCGAATGCAGTCCTTTACTCGCGAAACGGCTTCGTGAACTGCCCCCGAGACGAAACAGACAGGAATAATAGTTCAAGCATAAAAAGTTACTTTTTTCTCTCGGATCTAGAGAATAAAGATATCTATATAAAACTCAACTTTTAGTCAAGTTAGCGGCAGTTATCTGTATTTTAAACTCCTCGTACTTGTTGCTCAGTCGCTTTTCATTACAGAAATGCACGCGGTTCATTCTCGGTGATATGCTTTGCTTCTACGAGTATGCATATTACAAACACATTTTCTTTGCATACTCAAACAGTGGAAATAATAAGAATAATTTATTTCGTGACCATAATGTTGTTCCTTAAGCTAATATTACTTAAATAAACTAGATTATTTATTACTTAAGATATTTAAATACTTGCATTACTAAATATTTATTATTCATTAAATAAAATTAAAATCAAATTGAATTACATATTATATTAATAGGTACATTATTTTAGGGTTCATTATAAAATTCATCAAATAGGGTTAGTTATAAATTATAAAAGTATTTATATTTAAGCAAACATTTTTTACTTAATCATTTTTAGCTAGTTGTAAAGCATTAGCTTCCACGGTAGGATTCCCTGTGTTTGTGGAAGCTAGTTCTCTTCAGGGATGATTTGAAGCAGGGGGTTAGTAGGAGTGAATGATTAATAGTGTGATTGCTGGCAAGTATGTGCAAGAGTTGTATGATCACAATAATAATAATGTAATAGTTCAAGTCACGTTTTCAGTATGACATTTGTTAAATTAATCTAAAAGAATAATTACTAGTTTGTTGGACGAAGCATTTCTTCGGTGCTTTTATAGCTGAATGTAAGAAGATATTTTTTAATCTTGTTTTTACATATGTATGCGGTGTCATTTACTATATTCAGCTTTTTGTTTAGTTAGGTAAATAAAGCTTCCAAGAGAGTGATAACATTTTTGTCCTAATTTAGTTTTAGTGTCAGCCATCCCATCTGCAGCTGCGTTTAGATTTGCAGGTATGTAAAGCCGTTTTATGAAATTTGCTTGGAAAGAGCTTTTGTACTTGGATTCACGAGTAGTAGGTAACACTTTAAAACGATTTTTAACCATATAAATTGCTATTCATTCTTACTTCTACAGTAGTGATTATTTTAAAACCAATTTCAATTAATACTAAAACAGGTAGGTAACTAATAAAAGAAAAATTAAAAAGTAATGAACCTGAAACGAGCATAGTAAAGTCTGTAAAAAGTTCAAATGAGTGCAATAAAACGTCTGGTACGTTTTTATTCGCTATTCTGAGTGGTCTTAAACTTTTAACTGTTTGTACTGAGTTTTGGTAAACACTAGTTACTCGTCGAAATGTCATTGGTTCTGCTTACTGCTAAAGTGCTATTTAAATAAAATTGGATGCCGAGAGCATGTCAATTGCGCCGTTCGTAAGTATTGAATTAAATCCGCCATTTGGCAAGCGCGTGGAAAACCGAGTCCGATCTGATTTGTAATGTACTCGTAGTAAATGTAGTGTAACCTGTCTGTGACTCGGGATGAATGATGTCATCAGCGTAATTCAGTAAAGTTGCTGTTCGCGTTAAGCTGGCAGGAAATATTTACTCTACCACTGTTTTCTTAAGCATTTCCTTCTCCTGATTATAAAATTCTCTTGGTAATTCTTGCTTTTAACACAGACTGTGGCTTTTAAACTCTTATCCTTACTAATATTATAAATGCGAAAGTAACTCTGTCTGTCTGTCGCGCTTTCACGCTAAAACTACTGAACCGATTTGAATGAAATTTGGTACACAGATAGTCTAGAGCCTGAGAAAGGACATAGGCTACTTTTTGATTCGAAAAAATAGTTTTAAGGGGTTGAAAAGGGGGGATTATAACGCATTGGCTAGAATCTTAGAAGAAAAAACTTATATTCTACCATGACAAATGGTAATTTGCATCTTGACTTTCTAAATTACATTCTCTATGCCCAATGCCCAGTCAAGGCTGCTCAAGTTGCAAATGTCAAAGTCAATCAACCTTTTCCTGTAAACTTTAGAGAAGGTTACATGTATTTTTTCAGTTTAATTACGTAGTTTTCATTCTAATAGGTATGCCTACAAAACGCAAATCGAATCTAGCGCGTAGTTCTAGCGGAGCTCGCGTAAAGAAAATTGCTAGAAGCCAAGAGTCT
Source organism: Hypomecis atomaria (assembly GCA_964007245.1). NCBI lineage: Eukaryota > Metazoa > Arthropoda > Insecta > Lepidoptera > Geometridae > Hypomecis > Hypomecis atomaria. Next base: position 2,707,318 of record OZ023281.1, read on the forward strand.
GAAGAGCACACTTTAACGCGTTTGACTTTAGATGCCGAGCGCCATGCATCTCAAAGAGCTGCTGAGACTCAAGAGCAAAACCAAGCGCGTCGAATTTTAGATGCTGAGCGTCACGCAGCTCAGAGAGCTGTTGAGACTGAAGTTGAAAGTCAAGCGCGGCGACTTTTAGATGCTGAGCATCACGCAGCGCAAAGAACTGCTGAGACTCATGAGCAAAAAACCAAGCGCGTCGAATTTTAGATGCTGAGCGTCACGCAGCTCAGAGAGATGCTGAGACTTAAGGAGAAAGTCAAGCGCGGCGACTTTTAGATGCCGAGCATCACGCAGCGCAAAGAACTGCTGAGACTCAAGAGCAAAACCTAGCGCGTCGAATTTTAGATACTAAGCGTTAGACGTTAAGCAAAAAATTGCATAGTTCCTGCAGGACAGGACAAAAACTCTCGAAAGCAAAACTGTCGCCACTATCACAAAGACGCTAAGTGATTATTTCCTCTATGACGCTAATATGGATTAATGAAACGTCACAGCGACACAGCACAGCGAAACGTAATTAGATGACAGGTGACATTGTCTGCAGACTTTTATAAATCACAGGTAGCATGGCAAGAGGACAAATTGTTTTTCCACCATTATGTCCCCTTGAAGAGGAAATAAAGTATGGATTGAAAATGACAACTGACATTAAAATTAGATAAAATGTTTTTTTGATCTCTGCATGCCACATGTTACTATGACGTTTAATACCAGGCCGTCATTATGTCTGACATTAAAAATATTTTTAAATCTACTATTATTAGAGGTTTAACATGTTTCTTTATTCTACCTTTATGGTACAGAATCATCATACCTAAGTACTTTAATATTATCAATCCGAAAAGTTTGTTGGTTTGTTCCTCTTTGACGCGGCAACTGGGCAAAAGATTGACTTGATTTTTGGTATGGATACCTATGGTTTAAAAGACAGAAAGTGATAATAGGATACTTTTTTATCCCGAGAAAATTCGTGATTCCCATGGGATAGGACAATAACTGTTTCTCAGCAATGGAGCAACGGATTGACTTGATTTTTGGGGTGGGCATAGTTTGGAAGTTTCATTCCGAAAAAATTGCGGTTCCCGTAGGATAAGACAATAACTTTTTCTCAGCAACGAAGCAACGGATTGCCTTGGCTTATTGCATGAATATAGTTTGAAAGACTAAATGTGACATAGGCCACTTTTTATCCCAAAAACTTTAAGAGTCCCCGTAGGATAGGATAAAAACTAAGCGAGCGGGCCGCGGTAGCAGCCGTCTATGCGCCAGAAATAACCTGTCATTTCAAGTTTAGGACGTTTCTACATTTTTCGCACTCCTTCGCGGCACTCAACAGCGCTAGCCCAGACTCGGGCTCCATAACGGAGCTTGCGCTCCAGCAATAATGACGGAGTGTTTCGGAGCACAAGACACATCGTCATCCACCACTCGGGACTAACCAGCACTGAGCGTCGGACAGCATTCCAACGCCCTGGTCCCAGTGCAACGGGTCAGTCATAGTAGCCCAGCGCCTGCCTTTTCAACTGCAGAGGGCAGTGAGAACGGCCATCGCGATACCGACACTTCTCTTCCCCTGCAGCCCCACTGCGTCTGCCAACAGGTTGACGGCCTAGCGGAAGGTAGGGTAGGTGGCGGCACCCACAAAACCAGTTCCATCCCACCGCAGCCCCTAATCCTCGGCTGCAGCGTCGCAAGAGCGGCACTGCAGCCTGCCTCAGAAGCAACACTCTTCATAAGGCAGGCAACCTACCGGCCATACTCTCAGCTGCTTTAGTTAAAAGCGGCTGAACAACGAGTGCCGGCCTCTAAGCTGCCTTGGGGGAAAGACCCAAAGAAGAGGAAGACTTCGAGCGCCGCCTTTTCAGCTGCCTTAGACCTCCCCCGCCACGACAAGGCGGGAATACACAGGGGGGTTGTATATACACTCCAACTGTAACTTAACCAACAAAAGCATTCCTCTAAGGTATTCTGATGTTTGTCGCTTAGGTTAGGTTTCGCAGCCGACATAAACATTAGCCAAAATCAAAATATAACGCGGGCGAAGCCGCGGGTAAAAGCTAGTGTCATATATACGTCAGTTTATTGATAGAACAAGTCAAAGTTACGTGGACGAGTGTGAAAATAAATAAAATCGGCCAAGTGCGAGTCGGACTCGCGCACGGAGGGTGGCTCCCAAACAGTACGGATACTGTTTGGGAGCCCCCCTTAAATATTTTATTTTATTTTAATTTTATTATTTATTATTGAAGTGAATATACAACTAAATATTCTGTGAAAATTTCAAGCATCTACCTGTTCCCATTATTAATGTAGAGCGAAAAACGGCTAAAAAAATCAGGTTTGTTGTATGGGCCCTCCTTAATTATTAATTTTATTCTGTTTTTAGTATTTGTTGTTATAGCGGCAACAGAAATATATCATCTGTGAAAATTTCAGCGTTCTAGAACGGTTATAGAACGGTTCATGAGATACAGCCTGGAGACAGACGGATAGACGGACAGACAGACGGACCCTTTGGTACGTAACCCTAAAAAGCATTTCTAGCGTTACACTGCGCCAGTCACTTAGTCCTTCGGTTGATTGATTATTATGTTAGTAGAACTGCACCGGAACTTGTATTCTTATTATGAATTTGATTGACTTCTCGTATTTATAGACCAAGTGAGTAGGAGTTGACTCAATATAACTCACGTATGATACAAAAATACACAAATATATCTATAAAGAAAAAATATTTTTGTTAAAAATAAAAGCTCTTAGAGAATCTTTCTTCTCTTAGAGGGAAGAACTTTACTTAAAAGAACTTATAGTGTTTTAATATTTTTTGTTCTGTTGCTCGAAACAAGTGAGATTCGGTCACATGGATTTGTAATGTGTTTAAATTGGTTTACACAAGTATGAAAAGTATGGCGCAGGTTAGAATAGAATATTTTTCTTGCTGTGTTTTGGCCTCTGTCACTTCAACTCGGTATACTAAGTGCAAAAACCAAATGAGCAAAAAATTCTAAGTTTATTTAAATTTTTGCAGTGAACCATGTCTGCAAGCTCATGACGACAGCGGCGGTAATAATGCTTTTTGCATTTGCGTGGTGCTTTTCGGAGTAAAATATGAATGGTCATTAGCACTCGCGAAATCAGCTGGCTAGGGAATTCCTGCTAACGGGCTGATAATGAGCTCGTAACGTTCATTTGTGAAAAGGAAATTCAGATTTCATAACATTCACTTACGTGATATTCACTCACACAATTTAGAATTTATGATTTTCATTTTATAGTGCATCCCACACTAGGTTTATCTCAAAGAGTTACTTTTTATGATAAACATTTCAAAAATTCGTCGCGGATGCAGGATTCGAACCTTGCGTCGTCCGAAGACGCTCTCTGAAAGTAACTCTTTGAATTTAGAATTTAATGAAATTTATGCTAGACTAGACGTTCCCTCGCTTCGCTCCGAGTACTATTGTAAAATTTGCTAGTTTTTCTCTACTAGAAATACATACAAACTTCTTTCTAGAATCACTATATCTATTGATGAAAACTGCATGAACATTCATTGTGCAGTTTAAAACATTTAAAAGTAGGTACGAGTACAGACGTGGGACTAACTAATTACTATGTAGAGATGAGTGAATGTTTCGTGTCATAATTGCATAACTATAATTTCACTTCAGTATTCCAGATAAACCAGTAAAAGTAAATTTAACATGTGCAATATTGTGTTTACATAGACAAACAATAACAATACGTCTACAGATTTAATATGAGCATCGCCTAGTGACAAAGAAATTGAGAAATAGGTATTTGGACTAAACTATTGCCGTCGCGATGCGTCCAAACCAGGGTGCTTCAATGTGTGCGGTGATGCAATTGTATTTGTGTGCGTACTGCGCTCGAACTGTCCGTGTGTGTGTGTCGCACCCCACCCGCGCCCCAAAGAACCAGCGTGGTCGACCGATATTTTATTTTGAATTGTAGCAAAGTATGATATTACGTAGAGTGCGCACAAGATAACTCTGCGCGCTATTTGATTTCTGTAGGCGTTGCAGTTTACATTGTATATTTTGACTGAAATCACTTCTTTCTAATTTTAAGTTAATTATTTTTATGGAAATATCTTACATAGTTCTTCAGACTAAAATAAATATGGACTCGCGCTTGAAAGGATTCGTACCGTATGGGAGCCAATTATGTAATTAAATTCAATTATTTGTTTTTTAAATTGAAATATTATATTACTAAATACTCTAAATATATTTCAAGCGTCTACCTGTTGTGATTATTAATAATTATTTTGCAAAAACTCACATCTGTTGTATGGTATGAATAAATATTTATTTTATTCTATTTTTTGACCGATGAAACGGAGGAGGTACGCAATTCAACGCGTATATTTTTTTTATTGGTATACGTCAAAGTTGGTCCCATTTAAATTTTATTGAAATCGGCTGAGCCATTTTTCATAAATCAGCAATAATGTGAAAAATGCTACATCGATCCGCGCAAATTCTGTTCACAGTTGAAGTCGATATTTATTTCATTCTATTTAAGTAAGTATTTGTTGTTATAATGGAAACAGAAATATATCATCTGTGCAAATTTTAACTGTTTAGCTATTACGGTTCATGAGATAGGTACAGCCTAGTGGCCAACAGACAGACGGACAGAGGAGTCTTAGTAATAGGGTCTCGTTATATTACTGTATACCTGCACATTATAAACTTCTTGCCTTTTATATGGTACCTACCATATTTTTATTCCGCTATTAGTCCCATAGTATAAAAATTATAGAGTATTCAATAAAACAGATGCGAGGTTTACTGTTTAGAGAACTGCTTGTTATACCTTGAACACGTTTAAAAAATTGAAAAAAATAGCAAATTAAAGCAGCAGTGGGTAGGACATACACCATAGTAGGTAATACAGGATAGAACATCTACCAAGTAGGTAGATATGAACTGATTAAAGCATTTAAAGCACTTCTAATTGAACTTTTCAGCTCTCTCCAAACTCAGTGGATTGGCAAGTTAAAATGACACAGGGCAAGGCACATAGTTCAATGAACGGATAGCCAATGGGGCTGTTTTCTCGAATGAATCTCACGTATAATCCGCGCCACACAAGTCGGCGGATGGAAAGTTAGGCGCAGAACGCTGCGCAAAAGGCAAAATATAGGTATGCGCGGGAGCCAGAAAGGGGCACACCCGCCCGCCAAACTCATGCCTCCCGCGCGCTCCCTGCGCCCGTGCACTCCACTAGGCCACGCGGCGTCGGCATGGTGCACATATGCACAATAATTAGCTCATCACAGTAAAGTGTGCCTCGCATCTGTTTAATTGAATTGAGAATTCAATTAAACAGATCAGATGCTAGGCTTACTGTTTGGAGAACTGCTTGTCATACTTTGGTTCTACGAGTACTTTCAATACTTACGTTTAAAAAAGTTAAAACAATTAGCAAATTAAAGCAGCAGTGGGTAGGACACACACCATAGAAATACAGGATAGAATATCCACAAAATAGGTAGAGACAAACTGATTGAAACACTTCTAAGTAATTGAACTTTTCAGCAAAACTCAGTGGATTGGCACTTGCCAATCCACTGAGTCTCTCTGGCCCCTGCGCATACCTATATTTTGCCTTTTAAAAAAGTTAAAATTTTTAAAGTTTAAAATTTTTAAAGTTAAAATGACAGAGGGCAAGGCACATATGGAATCGGCAGATGGCAAGTTAGGCGCAGAATGCTGTGCAAAAGGCAAAATATAGGTATGCGCAGGGGCCAGAGAGAACAATGCACAGTTCTAGCCCAAATTATATGGCTATAAAAATATTTAATAAATTGCCAAGTAATTTAAAAGATATCGAAAGAGAAAACTGCTTCATAAAACAACTGAAAATTATCCTATTATCTGAAAGCTATCATACATTAGACGATTTTTTTAACGATAATCTAGAAAACGTAATAATAAATCGTTCCAATAGAAATAATAAAATTGCCATACCCTTATAGGGTCATATAACTAACTAACTATATAACTATACAAAACATTTTAACTAAGAACCGCATGTAAATTTCATATGTTGCAATAAATGAATTGAGTTTGAGAGACAAGACGCCGAACACACCCGCCAACCTCATGCCTCCCGCGTGCACGCCTGTGCTTACCACTACGCCACGCGGCGTCGGCATTGTGCACACATGCGCAATAATTAGCGAATTACGGCGAAGTTTCATCTGCGGCTAACATCTCATCCGCCGACTTGAGTGGCGCTACCTATACTGGCAAGCGCAACATAGAACTTATTTATTTTATTAGATCTAGATTTATTTATTTTGTTGTGTTTGTAATGTGACTGATTATGTGTTTTTTAATTATTTAATGTTGAGTCTTTGATACTTGAATAATTTAATAGAACGTTTTTCACTTAGGTAGGTGGACTAAGGATAATTATATTTATACGTTACAGTTATTACACGATTTTAGAGAGCATGTGATTTTCCTGATTAGAATCATTATTTCGCTTTAGGCGCAGAATTCTAATAATGGCACATAGTTCTAAGAAAGCTCAGTTTTAAGAATGCCCAATTCTCACAATGGCCAGGTCTAACAATGCTCAATTCTCAAAATGGCAAAATAATTAATAATAAGGTGATTTTTTTAAATGAAAATGTGTGATAGTATAGTAAAATTTATGATGTACCTAACTCGCCAAAGCCTGTTGTTTTAGGTACCGGTAAGCCCTTATATGTTTTTTAAATGTGTGATTTTTTTTTTAAATTCCTAATCAAAATTATGTTGCCATTTTGAGAATTGGACCTTCATATAATTATGCTTTCGTAGAATTGAGCATTCCCGGATTACTTGGGCACTATGCGAATTGGTTATTCTGCGCCTAACTCATTTAGTTAGATGCCTGCGGATACCACACGATATTCTGTATAATCGCTGCAATATGTCGCAGCAACTAAACGCCTATATTCCATACATAGAATCTTTTCTTCAAAAGTAACAAACATACAACGGTCAAATCACAAGATTGGAAAAGTTAACTAATATTTTTAATAAACATCGATATCGATGGACATCACTAGAGCATCGACAAAAATATCGACTATTACTACATCCCTAGTGCTTGTGTACGTATAGGTTTGAACCTCCCTTACCTCGACCCTACCCCCGCATCGTGCGATAGGGACAATAATTGCAATTATTGCAGCTCAGAGCGATTTATACCTACAAAAAACTTGGCGAGACAACGTTTCGTATTACGCAGTTTTCTTCTTCAAAAACTTTTTCAATCAAGTATTTTTTTATGTCAAAATTTAAAAAAAATATGTGCTCATGATTCTGTCATTTTATATTTTGTTAGATATTATTTTGTTTCTTCTGGTAGGTCTCTAAAGACGTCGGTAATAATGGTGAATATTTTTGTGATTTTGAAGGGTCATAGTTTGCCTCATAATTAATTTATCAAGAAAAAGAAAAGACAGCGTAGTCTAAACAGCTAAATTTAATTTTATGACAAAAAATTGAAGCTCTATAGGTATTTTCCAGGAAGAAAACAGCGTAATACGTTTGTATGGAAAATTACAGATCACCGGGGCTCTTAACTGTTCTTCCTTACGAGCATGCAGTTTAGATAGTGTAAACCGACTGCGCTGCTGGCTGCGGTCAGTTTCATGACAATATTAATGTTTCTCCATGTTCCTCGTAAATTTTATCTTACCGATACAGCGTAGCTCATAATAAAATCACATAAGCCACTAGCAAAATACCTACAGAAGCGTGTCTACGTGAATTCTGCGCATTAGAGACAACAAGAACAATTGCACAAAAACTTGGAGCGCTTAATGATAGAGTGACTGTTTCTGTAAGATTCTAGTGATATGAAAATATGAAAAAATCAACTGTTTTTAAAACACATCACATTTAAAGCATTAAAAATTTCGCAAAATGTTTTGTGAGGTCAAGGCAGAGCATGATTCTTTATAAATTCTTACATTTCACGTAGAGTCAAGTACGCCAATCGACTAGAAAGTGGTAGGTTTTGGTTCAGTTTGGTTACTTCGGTTTGGTAGGTACATACAAGTATATTCGTGTTGTATAACTGTTATTTTCTTTGAGGAGTTTGTGATAACGTTTTGTTCAACTGTTTACTCGTACCACAGTTCAGGCCGTCTGTTTCTTATCAATCACTAGACGATTTTGGCCATAGTCCACCATGATAAAATCAAATGTGGACTAGTATTTACATACATATTTTTGAGAAAATGAAAAATCTAGCAAACTGGTTGATTTATTAAAAACGTTTCTTCTAACCATTAAATTTGATGATAGTGCCAATTAAATTAAGCAGCACTTTGGCACGGTAATGATATCTAACAGTATTCCGTCTTCATGCAATCGGTCGAAAAGCGAATCATACCTATCTACCTATTTTTAGGGTTCCTCGTTTTACTACGAAACCCTAAAAAATCTAAAAATACTATGTATTTTACTTAAACGCTTCTATTTTCATTTACAGCAAATTTCTTTTATGCAATTAATAAAATAATTTTACATCATAATAGTAATAGAAACCTGAAAGAAACTCAAGTAGGTAATGACAGACAGACAGACAGACAAAACTCTTTATTCATAACCACAAACAATAATTAAACAATATGTACACACTAAGGACTAAACATGATTATAAATTGGCGGCCTTATCACCCATGGCGATTTCTTCCAGGCAACCACGCACGAATATTAACTAACGAGAACAAGAAATAGTGGCCTAAACTAGAGACAATATTAACATAGCAAACACCTGGTTGTTCAAAAAAATACTACTTAGATCTAAACTGATAAACTAAAAATAATAAACTAAACATACTTATTTAAATATTAACTACATACTAATATACCTACATATATACGTTATAATACAATACATATATCTACATATACTTACATACGTTTTAAAATAGTAGCTAAGTATAGGAAAATTTAGCATAATGATTTCAGATAGTGAGCTTTAACAAGTTGTTTGAAAACATTCAAGGAAGGTGAGCGCTTAATTTCTAAAGGTAAGTCATTCCACAGCCTGACTGCTTCCACAGAGAAAGAAGAATGTGTAAATAGATAAACTTAAAATACTGAAGACGGGCAGCCCTAGCGCGTGATGCGTTCTGCGTGGCCACGTGGCGCTGTAGGTATATGTTTCAAGGGCAGGGCCGAGGCACAGTACTGTTAGATATCATTTCCGTGATTTTCGTAACGCGCGGTGGTTCTAAGCGCGAATTAGATGGAGTATCTCTATTTATATCAATGCGTTTAACTGTTCAGAAGCAAACAATGTTGTTGATAATTCCGATTGATTAATCTACAAGCGCAGATTGATCAGGTTCGTGGAAAATTGAGCAACTTGCTGTCAGTCAATTAGATTATAATGGCAACAGTGTAGGTAGAGCAGTAAAATTGTGTTATGATCAATTCGTGTTCTGGGACGTAAAGTTCGAATTGCGTTTTTATGTGTTTATAAATGGTCGTTAGATTATGGATTATTGGTACCGTAATGGACCGGGTGTCTGTTTTAACACCATTTGTGTTAAAATGGGAACACCTGCAGAATATGTGGGGCTACTGCGGACCACCCAGTTAATCGGAGATAAGTACAAAAAATTATAGGTGAGCAAAAAATTTGCGGCGTATACATTTTGCGGTCTTTTCGAAAAATGCATTTATAGAAACATTTATTAATAAGCGTTAATGCTCTAATATTTAATTTTACAATATACGAATGAGATAGTTTTTTTTTATAGTCCCAGAAGAATACTTTATTTCAGGCAAAACTTATAAAACATTTCATAAACTTAACTATATATTATAACTACTATGCTATATGTACAAACCTAAACAAATTAAAAAATAAAACACTTGAGCTAAAAAAATTAAGTATGTATAGATGACGATGAAAACCCTAATCTAAAAGCCCACTACCAGCGGGCACAGTTCCCAAAATGCTGGCCCCATTACCACGTTGGATAGCTAAATACTGATCCTTTGGGCAAAATAGAGGCCAGCATTTTGGTCACGTGTTGCGTCGAGCAGGCGTAATGAAAGATCTTTGTAAATGTTTTTTGCTCCCGGTCCCCACGGTCCTAAAGTTTCGACCCCAAAAGGTTCAAATATAAAACCACTGTCAATGTTAGCATATAGTTGTAACATAGATACATGAGATAAATGAGATAGTTGTAACAATAATGCTTGAATTTATAAATTTGAATTCGAGGATCCCGTACAGCTAAGAGTAAAAATTTACATCTCGAGAAATCCTCAAACACAAGGCAGTCCTGAAGTTATTTAAAAGAAATCTGAAAAATAAAACACTGCAATCAATCCCGAAGTAAGTGTAAAGTTCTGATTAATTCAACGTAGAAACAATGTAATAACGTACATACGAGTATAAAAACAATGCAACACATCTTGTACAGCCAAGAGTAAAAATTGTTTCTTCTTAACTTCTCCAAAGACAAGGCAATTCTAATGTGATTATAAGTCCAACCAAAGTCTATTCTCCAGTAAAACTAAAATTTTGGCTAATACAACGTAATTCTAAGCTAGTCTTAATTAAACTGACAGGCCGGCGGCAGCCTAACATGCCGCAAGCTCGCTCAACCGCTGTTATGGAAACGTCCACGCTTCCCTGTTAATCCCCTATTTTACCTTCGCCAACCTTTAATCTCCCCCACATTCAGGCCATTCTAACAAGTAGACCGTATTGTAAACATATAAGGTGTGAAATCAAACGGATCGTGAATCATTAAGCGCAAATAAAAGGGTGTCTGCACATTCGACTCAGTTGAATGCTCTGAAGGCAGGTTCATTAGTGCTCGCAGGACGGTCCGTTTTGTAAGAGGTAACATGAAATAAAATTGGGATATATATCGTTGCTGAAAGGGAATGTACCGGACAGGTTCGGTTTTTGATTCACGACTCTACAAAAAAATTTTCGTTCTTTGTCCTAAAGTTTATACTATTATTTTCCAGTTAGTTATGCACAAAAACGAAAAGAAAATACCTTTTTTCGGTATAAAGTTTGCTTTTGTGATAATTATAATAATAATACTCATTTTTCAAAAAGAAATAATAAAGCTGAAAACTACGAAAAGTTGGTTGAGGATATGCTTACAAATTTTAAGGTCATGGGCTGCAGGATGTCATTAAAAGTACATATGCTGCATGCTCATTTGGATAAATTTAAAAACAATATGGGAGCCTATTCCGAAGAGCAAGGAGATCGTTTCCATCAAGACATCATGAATTTTGAACAACGCTATCAAGGCCAATACAATGAAAACATGATGGGCGACTATATTTGGGGTTTATTGAGAGAAAGTAGCTATGAACATAAAAGAAAAAGTAAAAGTGTGCACTTTTAAGTTATTTTCCACTTTTCTGTAAGCTAATTTGATAGTAAAACTTAATAAAAATAATAAACATTTTTATTTCAATAGTTTTATTTTCAATCAAAAATTAAAATCCGAGATTTTTAAAAATTTCGATCAATCAGTCTTCTAAGCACAAAAGCAAAGTTTTTCATGCCATATATTTTTTTTCCGTCTAATTACGACCTAAACTGCCGAAATTTAATGCTTTGCAATCAAAGTCAAATTTCATGTTGACCCGTGTTATTCCTTGTTTGAATGTGTCTCTCTTATGCAGTTTACGGCTATGATCTGGACAAAATGATACAATTATTAAGATTCAATGAAACAGCTAGTGTGCTAGTTACCTATACATTTCTTTAAATATCTTGAGCTATTTTACCTATCAGCGTTTCAAATCAAAACAAGGAAGTACATATATAAGTTTTACCTCATGTAATCAATTGTCAACTTTGTAAAAACTTCTACATATTTTTTTTTCTCCCAATGCTACATTTATATAATAATGTTGGTAACATGTTCTTGAGATTTTAGTTATAAAGCCAGCACCTTAGTGGTGATACATTGTAATTTATGACGGTTTATTATGGCAATTTGTAAATTCAAAATTACTTTATTTCAGGTTATTACGCATATATAACAACAATAATAATAAAATATGTCAATAATGGTCATTAAAAACTTACCGTTTACGATTTATGGACCATTTAATGTTTTAAGGTCCATTTAATGAAATTTCATTAAATGGGCCATAAATCGTAAACGGTAAGTTTTACCAAAAAGTTTACTGGAGACAAAAGATGCAAAATTTTATTTTCTACAATAATAATCTTAATGTTTTTTGTCCTTAAGTACATAGTTTCCGAGATATCGGCCAAAAACATTTTTTCAAGATGACGTGTCAGGAAAGCATTCTCTGAACGGCCGAACTATAACTAAAGTATGAATATTTTTCTTAAACTGCCAGCGTTGTATTTCAGAACTTCAGGGTCTATCCACTTTATCTTATCCCAAAACTTGAACTGCTGTAACAGTTGAGCTTACATTTAGTAATCAGGGATCAGAGTGCAACATGCAACATGGGAACTTGCAACAAGTTGCATGGCCGGGCTCGAGAAACTTGGCCGTGTACGACACTGCATTTACATGTGGAACTAATTGAATGCTGCTCTCCAAGTTTCAGCTAAGACTCAAATAAATGGTTATTGCGGAATGAAACCCAGCGTAAGGGTTAGAACTTGTAAAATTGTACTAAACTATAACTTTCTTACATAACGATTTAAAAAAAAATGTAGCTTCTTCTTTCGAATTAAATACAAAACTATTGTCCTATATTTTACTAAACTTTCAGCACTGGCTTCTCATTCTCTTCAATACTAAATCTGTCACGCGGTATTTATTGTTTAGCCAAAATAAATTTATATTTCATATAAATTTATTTTTTAATTTATTTTATTTTATTTTGTTTTTTTTTTTTAGTTTAAGTTTTATAGTATTAGTTTGAAAATGTTATTTAAGTTTTTTATTGTTTTTCTGTGTAAATAAATTATTCAGTTTTCATATAATAAAACCTATATTTTTTTTATGATTTGATCCGTGATCTAGTTGAAGAACCGAAAACAAAAAGAAAAAACCAATGTGAAGCCGCCAAACTACAAAGTCGCAACAAGAATAAAACACCTGCACAATCCTAATTCAAAGGATTAAGATCACGAGACCCTTGTGACGTCACAAAATGGGAGAGGAAAACAAAGAAGACAATTTAATTTATCGCAAGCCAGCGCGGGGTAAATGTATGTGTTTTCTAAAGTAAAATACGCCTTTTTGTTTTATATCGTAACAGAGATGTGCCCTTACTTTCGATAAAAAGTCACGCGTGCCTTGTCACGGGAGCCGTCTAATTACGAGACTTTCCTGCGACCTATTTTTCAAGAAACAAGGTAAGAAGGTTGTTAGTGTAATGTTACGGGATAAAAATTGTCTATGGAACTTTTAGTTGGCGCTCGGAGCATGTATTATAAATTAAGTAATGACGTAGTACTTACAAGAAAGTCAATTAAAAAAGGCTGTATTATTTAAATGTACAAAATAGTGTGCTTATGGACGTTGTAAGTGCAACTGCGACAAAAAATTAAGAGCATAAATGCGGTAAGAATTATGACTAGTCCTGTTCTTCAAACCTATTGATCAAAATCACAAAGATTTAAAACCTGGCTAAAACTACATAATGATACACTATAAAAATTACACAAGTTTAAAGCTGAATTTAAATACAAAAGATCTCGAAATTTTTCAGCAGGATTTTTCGCCAATGTTTACAAAATATCAATTTCCTCTTCTATTTCATGTCCAATTTGCTGAAGATATCAGCAAATTGGACTGGTCTGGACAATTAAGTACGTTCCTATCGTTAATTATATTTATGTTTAGTCGCTTTGTCCCAACATTGCACAATATCCCTGGCCCTTCTCCCGCTCCCCTCTCCCGCTGTCTCTCCCGGATGCCTGTCATAGCTCTTCTTTTGTTTTTCTTTCGTTTTGTCCGCAAGTTCAGTTAGTCGATAAAAATATCGAACAACAAAGTTTTCTCCAGCCCGATGAGATTAGAGATTCAGTTGTGATTTTATCTAAACTGTTTTGGAAGAAAATTATTTTGTTCAAAATTGTTTGGAGTGGAAGCTGATTTTCTGAAAGCGGGGCTGGCTGTTATACCTAGGTAGGTACAGGTCTCTTAGATTATTATGATATAAGAAGTATAAGGACAGTAGGTATTATTTTTAGTTTAAAAATAAGCCCACTGATCTAAGAGTCTAATATATGAGAAGATATGGGTCTGATTTTATTAGTAAGTATGTACTTATAAAAACTTGTAGCTACATGGGACTTGAGATGATTAGGGTTTTATTTTACAATTTCTATGTCTTCACATATCTATTCTTTCGGTGGGGCGCTGTAATGATTAAAATTTTGCAATTCATTTTGCACTGCATGGCACTACTAACTTAATTTAAAATCGGGCGACACCCCCGGTGTGGCTGATTCCACCGGTCTAAAATGTAAGTGGAATCTGCCCCACCAAATTGAAACAAGTGGGGCAGATACCACTTCAAATATGATGTTGTGGAATCTGCCCCACCAGTGGGACGACATACAAATACAAATTATAAATACAATACAAATTTCTTTATTGAGGTAAAAACGACCTGAATCAATTACATTTGCCTCACAATATTAAAATAAACAGACATGGTGGGGCAAAGTGAAAATCACCGATTAAACCACTGGATCGAAGTTAAAAGCCCCAAAAAGATAAGTACAGGTATCAAAATAAAATTCAAAACAAGCAGCACTACTTTTATTTTTATCCGAACAATACTATAAAACTCAATACCGAACAAAGCTTCATAAATCCGGGCCATATTTTAGATGGCGTCAATTCACGGGTGAAAACATAAAGCGTCACTGCAGCGCCCGTCTGTCGCATCTGTATACCTACCTAGAGATCTGTAGAGAAGCTTTCTTTTATCAGGCGCGGGTAAAACTTGTATGAGGGAAATCAACATACGCCGCAAAATCCTCAGGTATACGATGAACACATCATATAATGTGGGGCGTCTGAATAGGTATATAAATAATAAATATGTAAGTCTTGGCATTACGCGTTTTAGATAAAGTTGTAGCAGCTGTCTCACTCGATATTATAACTTTTCTATGAATCTTTCCCGGTAATTTTATAACGCCCAAAATTACGTAGATACGATTGCCCAATGAGAAAGCTGTCTAACTTCAAGAGAGAGAGAGAGAGAGAGAGAGAGAGAGAGAGAGAGAGAGAGAGAGAGAGAGAGAGAGAGAGAGAGAGAGAGAGAGAGAGAGAGAGATAGTTTCGCGGGAAATTACATTGACCTACATTACATGGGTAGGTTGAATCAACTGAATCAACATCCGCGAAATGTGTGGTTACGCCACATGCTGCGTCGCAGATTGAAGGATGCGACACCGGGCAGCGCTGCAGCTGCGGCGGATTGTCACCGACATCACGAGTATCGTGGATGTCACTATGTTGAATGAGAAACACACAGTGGCTTTAATTGATTTAGTTTTAAAACTTTCAACTTTATTTATGTCGTGCTGTAACTGTGTTGGTTTCAGAGAAGTTAAAATCCATTGTTTCAGAAAGAGGCCCTAAAAATTTATAGATGAGAAACTAGCCGATTTTAATTTTCAAAATAAATGTAGCTTAGACTTTAAATTGGAAATCTGAGAGGAAAACTATTCATTTTTTTTTTAAATCTGACCAAAATGCCACGCATGAACAAACTGTATCGGTATTAATATTAACGTGCATCCCGAAATGTTTTGTGCGACCAGTGTGGCAGTGCGTAGTTTTCAATTAACTTATTGAAAACTACGCACTGCCACACTGGTCGCACAAAACATTTCGGGATGCACGAGAGCAAATAGCGTTACTAAAACCAACATAGCCGGCAGTAAAGTTGTCTAATCCCGGATTCCATATTTTACGTAGTAGTAGGCAACATGTAGATTTCTATTCCAATCACACGTAGTTTTGCATTTAAATTAATCTCTCTATTTAGCGATCTAGTGGTTTGTAACAGTTTGGTGAAATGAATTTCAGCATAACTGCTACTCGAATATTTAATCACTTGTCTAGTATTGAATGAACCGTAGGTACGTTATGATTGTTTATAGGTATGCTTTATATTTCAATTACTCCCGAGTGATGGCAGTTGTTGATAGCAACGATCATATATGCCAGGTACCCTTCTTCAAGAATTGTATGAGTATTATAATTTTTACGAACACTAAAAGAAACATGAGTGTATAAGTACTTTCGTACTTATTACTCACTCATGTTTTAGTAGCAGATACCAAAGAAATGAGTAAGTTTATGCCAATGTGAATGTATTCAAATGAGATGGTTTGGAACTCTCGCAAATTGAAAAAGAAAGTAAATTATTGCAATTTACTGTTAAATTAGATTCACTCGTCTAAGAAAATGTTTGTCTCTGTTAAAATAACAAAATTACAAAATTAAATGGAGATACCTACTAGAAAGACTATTACTACGTGTCTGACTCGTCGCGAGAAAGAACAATCTTCTCTGTCACTTTTTTACATCAATAAATCTGTTTCTCAACTTATTAGTAGACATGTCTTGAGAATTTTGCAAGAAAAGGAAAACAAAAGTAAATACCTAACTGTAATTTAAAAAAAAGCGGACACATAGATCCATAAACATTAAAATTAATAGGATTTCATAGGTAATTAGATTAGATCAAATTATACTTTTCACACGTTATAATGGTTGTGGTTGATTACAACCTTCAACCAAAGCTAACTTTTTGCGTATTTTTCGACTTTAACGAATAAACTAAGCAGTGGTACTTTTTTATACACTTATATATATTTTAAGGACCTTGGATTATGATATGGTGGTGCTAGGGTAAAAAATAGGACACCAATCTACTACAGTGTTTGTCATTTGTAATGATCATATTGTTTCCTATTTATGGAATACAACAGCTGTCCTTCATCGAGTTAAATTAATGCATCGGCACATAACTCAGGGCGCCTGCGTCAGGGCTGCAGCGGCGGCCTCGCTATGATTAATCGCTGTTATCACGGGGATATGCAGATTTATCACGTTCGGCGTCGAGGGCTGGCGGCCTTGTCACTCGACGCGACAAATAATTCAACAACACTCAAATCAAATTATCGCATAACTTAGTGTAAGTAATAATTTTCAGTCGATTGGTATCTTCTAGTGTCCCCTGTCCGCTGACAGGAGACAACGCAGGCTTAGAGGTATAAATCAAAGCTTTTTCGGACTGAAATGGTAATTTTACTGAATAGATACCAGGCTATTTAATTGGAAGATTTGAAGCTTTGAGATACAGGATACCTAATTTGCATAATTTGGAAAAAAACAGACCTTAAAAATCCACGACAACAGACGATTCATGACCATAAAAGCTAGTTCAGTAATTTTTTTGGGTTACAATCATTAACCACAACCACTACTGTTCCTAGATCTTAGAACAACAATTTAATGGTTAACTTATTAACTATGGATAATTTAAAAAAAAAATCATTATTATGATTTTGCTGACTGACATACAGTGATATCAATTTCTTGAAAACAATACAACGATCCATCTTTCAAAACAAAATTCGCAAAAATCTGCGTCGTCCTTGATTCAATCGTCGAGCTAAGCGCCGTCGCCGTTATACAGAAAAAAGCTACATTTTTTACTCATAGCTCATTTCAGTCAACTATTTTCGTAAAATAGTCTAGACACGTAAAAATAGCGGTCGCGTACGCTACCCCTAAATTAGAGCCCGCTGCGAGGCGCATAGTTCGCGTGCGCGGACCAATTCGCACCCCGGAAATGGCATTCGGCGTCAGGGCCGTACTAGAACCTTCGCTTGTTCAAAGTTATGTGTCCGGAATAATAGCCGACGTGCGTAAAACTAAAATATTGTTTATACAACTGTAATAAGACGACAAGCTGCTTCAGTCAATTTACTACTTATGTTATCTGCACAGTAATGATTTTTATGAAATTAAGCAACGTTTGGTCCGGTCTGTCTTTGGATAGGTTAGGCGTGTAGCATTTTTAACCGAATTCCAAAAAGAAGGAGGTTCTATGTTCGTATTTTTTTTGTGTATGTTCATCGATAATTGCGCAAATAGTGAACCGAATCGAAAAATTCTTTTTTTAGTTCAAAAGGGTATACTTTCGTAGTGGTCTCATTTAAATTTTATAGAAACCGGCTGAGCCGTTTTTGAAAAAAAAAAACAATAATGTAAGCAATTTGAGCGAAATATCCGAATTTTGTACACAATGAACATCTTTAATTTCGCCAATTGTGGACCGAATCGAAAAACTATTTTTTAGTTTAAAAGGGTATACTGCCGAAATGGTCTCATTTAAATTTTACAGAAATCGGCTGAGCCTTTTTGAAAAATCAACAATAATGTAAACAATTCTAGCGTAATATTCGAATTTTATACACGATGGAAAGCGGTTTTGCCATTTTTTGCGAAAAATAATTATCAATAGTAGCGTGGCTCAAATCACACTTTCAAGAAATTGCAAGTCCCGGCTATTTTAAGTAAGTTGAGCTCAGAGTCCTTCATGCGGATCAAAAACTCTGACACTCATACTCTAACTTAGTAATGATTTTGACTAAAATAAAAAAAAGCTTTTAAATTAATCTAAATTTAGTAATGTTGTTTCTCATGAAATAAGAAATAAATATTATTTTATCTACCTAATCAGTTTCAACGCAGTTATCAAATACACTACAATACAATACACTGTAAACTTTATAGCACTGCCGCCTCGTGTCCGTTGAAGTTCCGAACAAAATCAAAATATTTTGTACGATTTACATGATTAAACGCAATACATCAACTATTTTAAAAGTATCTAACTTTAAAATTACTGGGCATGGCGTTAGTTTTTTTCATGATACGGTTTTATAGCCAAATACGTGTAGGAGTATGCAAACAATACGAGTAGATAGGGCATTAATGTTTTCCTATTATGTCTATCACATGATTGAGAGAAGTGATTGACTTTGTTGATAAATCTTTGATAAACTGCACGTCATCTCAATGATCTTACTATGCATACAAAATGAAACGATATATTCAAACCAATATGTTTATGACGATCACGCACATGCATTCGTAACTTATATTATTTTTTTAGAAATAAAATAAACACGCTTATGATTTAAGAAGGTACGATACATAAGGAAAATTTACTTACTGAAGTAGATATATATAACTGCATGATACACGACGCAATTACCTGAAAAAGAAATTAAAATAAGTAAAGGCGAATAAAAAAAAACTTTTTTAAATATACCTAAATAAATAATATGTCCTGTTGTACTTGGATTTCACACTGTGGCGTGAAAATGGAAACACGCTATTTTTTCATTTAAAATTTGTCTTCAATAACTTCTAGGTATTTGTGATTAGTAATGTGTTGAAGACATATTTTTGTTACTATTGTTTACGATTGAATACTACTACAGTTTACACATCCTCGAAAACTTTGGCTTCTAATCTCGCTCTTCCATTTATTTTTCTCGTCATTTAAATCGTATACTACGCTCAGTTTGTTCAACTAATATTTCAAATCATTATCCGCTTCGTAAATTTTGTTTATAGTGCTAAAACCAAATAGTCGCGTGTAACTAAGTACCTACTGCCAATACACTAATAGCTTATACTATTACATGCCACGAATAACTATTGTTAACCCTAATTAGCGGCTAATACACGTGCTGGTTTAATTTATGAGCTTATTGGGGAGATCTTAATCAATTGATTAGCGATTAGTTATTTTTTATGATAAACATTTCAAAAATTCGTCGCGGATGCAGGATTCGAACCTTGCGTCTTCGTGCGTTTTGAGACGAATTTTTGAAATGTTTATCATAAAAAATAACTCTTTGAGATAAACCTAGTGTGGGATGCACTATAAAAATAAAAAATCATTTCATTGATTAGCGATTGTATATATAGAGTTTTTATATTGCTATATTGCTTTGTTTATAAACTCTATAGCATTAATTAATATTCCCCGTTGTTTATTAATGTACTAATGACTCACCCCGGCTTCGCACAGGTGTAATACGTATCTAAACCTTCCTCTTGACTCTATCTATTAAAAAACCGCATTAAAATCCGTTGCGTAGTTTTAAAGAAATAAGCATAAATAGGGACAGACCGACAGGGAAGCGACTTAGTTTTATACTATGTAGTAGTTAACTTGAAAACTAGTGATTGGCACTGAAAATCTAGAGATGAGAGACAAAGGGGGTAAATTGTGGCATAAAACTGCAATTTTTACTAGCTATATTTGATTCTTTATTAATTTATGTAGAACTAGTTAGCTGAAGGAGCTTCAATTGTTAGCCTTCATGTAAAAAAAAAATGTTGATGGCAAGAACTCATGGCTTCCCAATTAGCTTGAGGCTTGTCAATTCAAGCTTTGAGTAGAAATGTGTAGGATGGTAATGGCAATTTCAATAAATTACCATTTATTGGTGAAAAAAATATCAGATTAGTATATCCAGATGTTGGTGCCGAATTATGTACCTATACAATAATACAGTCCCCTCAGAATTTACAAAAGTTATTACAAAAATAAAAGTCTTTTTACTGCTTTTTATTGCGAATACAATGATCCATTAGTCATTTGCCAGCCGTGCCGACCCTAAACACAATACCTTTATTAGAAATGGTAATGCCACCTTCCTTCGGATTCATATCTCTCGGACATTAGGGTTGTTACCGATTTAATTATCCAAAGAGATTGCGTGTCGGGTTGCCCTTTTAAATTCACGGTAGGAACAATGGCAACATTGCAGCAAGGCCGGAAACCCACCGGCTCGATTAGAATTGCTAAGCATCCAGGGGAAGGCTGTAAACACTGCGACAAAACGTCGCACGCACCTACGAATTAGTCGCTAAGCACTCCCCCGTGAGAAAGTATCTACTAACGCTTAATTTTGCTCTCAAATCAACAATTTTATTCAAGACAAGATTACAATTGTTTACAGACGAACGAAAACAAATTTATAGCACGGAAATATCTGGTTTGCTAGCTAAGTTTTATTCTTTGCAACTCACTTCACGGTTCTAGATGTGAAGAGCAAAATAAGTTTCTATAAATGTTATTTAAGTTTATAAATTAGACTAAGAGATGTATGTTTTTGTGCTGCAATAAAACGATTGAATATTTAATAATAGAAGAATTCAACGAAAGCTAAGTATAGAATAATTGACAAAACCATACTGATACATTTATGAAGCAATATTTAAATAAACCTGTAGGGCGATTCTGTACAAAAACGCACGTTAAAGTAGGTTAACTATGTAGATAATAAAAACTAATTAAAAGAAGGGCCCATATTTCAAACGTCATACATGTAGTATTTACTAAAACGATTGGCCCAAAAGCAAAACGTCGAGCCTAATGAAATTAGGGAAGCGACATTTGAACGCAATCTATTGTCTTGGCTCCACGCGGCCTGCCTTAACCGAGCCCGCGACCTGCCCTTCCACACTCCTCCGCAGTATATTTCTGTATATTGCCGCTTCCAAATTGTTGCTATTTTTGGATGGGAACTATCTTCCTCCCCTATCCGTCTTGATAGGCGCCTTCGTCGGAAATTTTACGAGTTTAGGAAATGACGCCAGCATCTCGGAGCGACTACAAGAGTAGCGTAGGGAATTACTTAATTTTATAAGATTTTTATGAATAAGCTTTTTTATGTAATGTCGATCGTAAAGACTGGCATGACGCTGCGTTTTATCTGTTACTCGCTGTGTCGATTTTAGCTATTTCCAAAGTATTTTTTAATTTGATAATTTTTTGAGCTGATCCGAACCGTCATAAACGAAATTGCATTTATATTGGTATGTTGTATTTAGTTTTATAAATAAATTCTTATAGATTTATACATACACGATACTTATTGTACAAAGTCTAAACTTACTATAAAATATGACAATACGACACTTGGAAAATCATACGAACACTTTCAAAAGTCCATCCATTGGTATTTAGATAGAACCGCAAAGATATTTCAAGAAATACCATCCCCTACCCAAACATTATACTTATACATATATACATAACCCGCCATAGCTGAATATATTGTACATGTAGATTCCCGTAACCGCAACATTTCCATAACAAATTCCAACCACTCTCTTGCATGATCTCACTATCCCAAGTTAATGTTGCCATTAGGTATCGCAGCTCACTAAAATTGATAGTAACAAAAAGGCAGAAGTTGGCCGGCGTAATGCCGCCATCGATCATGGTGGACGTGGTGATGAATAGCGCGATGGAGGCCCGATAAACCCTCTACACTATTATTCTAGAGGGTAGGTATTGTTCTGAACCACCTGAAACTTTATCTTGCGTTTTATCTTAGCCGCTGTGTTTACATAGCTTGGGTAGTAACTATAGTAACCATAGGGAAATATGAAGCTGCACTGGGTAGTAAAGTAAGTTCGTATGGCTAGTCCAAGAGACTTTTTTATTTTATTTTTATTCCGTATAGGTTTGCGTTTGACTACATACTGCCTGATATTGGGCAGATACGCGGTCTAGGGTGTAAAACGCTTACCTAGAAGATACCTATTTACTCGGGATTTGAAGACACCCACGTCGTACTTTAGCGGGAAGACAGAACCAGGCAAAGCGTTTCACATTCTGGCTGTTCGTATGAGGAATGAGGATTCAAAATGCTTGGTTCTAACTCGCGAAATGTCCACCATAAAAGGGTGGCGCTTTGGTCGCGTCTTACAGACAGAGTTTTTGAAGGCCTCTGACATAGCTAAACGGTTAAAACAACAGGGCCCTATTTTATAAAACTACAAGTCTTGTACTTGTAGTAAAAAACTGGCAACACCGCAAAAAATAATTAAGTACGGTGTTTTATAAAGCTACAAGACAACCAATGTACAAGCTACAAGTACAAGCACTTGTACGTAGAACAGAGACAAACCATAGAGTATTTTACTTTTTAAATGTAAAATCGAACAAGTGTTTTATAAAAATCTTAGGCATTACAAGAGTTTATCACTACAACTTGTATTTATTTTTACCTAACTCTGACGCTAGGTAAAATATTTACAAGTGAAGATGAAATTAAAACTAGCTACAAAAACAACATAATTACAATGAATAGGGATTCTGACGATTATTTGTTTGCGCCGAGGCTGCAACGACAACGACCAAGGGCTTTTAAAGAAAGAATAAAAATATTTGTCCCGACGAATCAGAAGGATGTGACAAAATTCGCAAAACAAAAGTAGTTAGTATTGATGTGCAGAATAAGCCCCTAAAAGGATGCTAATTGAATACCAGTAACCCTGTATATATGAACTTATATACAATCAGGTTTTTTTTTAAATATCAAGTATAGGCCGCGCCATACAACACATACACTATCAATACTGATAAAACACAAGTTTTAGAAAATAATACAATGCGGCGACAAGATTTTCTCGCGTTCCCGCCAAAACTCCTCATGGCAGTGAGTGACGTTCCTAGAGATGAGAAGCATACTTGTAATTTAGACTTATAATCGATACTTGTAACTTGTAACTACCCTTGTAGTTAATACGGCATGTTTATAAAACACTTGTAACTGGTAACTTGTAATTACTGGTACTTGTAACTCGTACAATTGTAAGCTTGTACTTGTAGCTTTATAAAATAGGGCCCAGGAGCCCAAATGGGATAATGTGTCATCCGAGCTACGGTAGCACTCGGTTGTAAATGCCAACTAGTTAATAACAATGTGGATATTGGTACGATCTATACTGCTCCAAAAGCTGTCATAATAATCAAACCGCAAAATAAACGCAGCTACAGCCGTTGCGTAGGTCGTAGGCCCGCTACGATTTGTGGCTACGATGGTCCGTAGCAAGTAATGGGATGTTTTAAGAAAAAACTAACTCTATTGTACAGGTTCGAGTTCAAAATTACTTTATTTCTACAGTTATACTAAATATTATATTACACAAAATTTGTAAATTTGTTATTTTGTATTTGAAATCTGAGCACCAAGACCAAATAAATTAAAGCTTATGAAGTTCAGCAACCCAGGAGATATAAAATTAGTCGAAACAATATTTAATATTTAGTTCATAAACAAAAATAATCAAACAAGCAAATAAAAGAAGGTTCCTACTAAAAACCAAACAAATAACTTTATCATACCACCTGCTCAAAAATGACCCATTATATGTCATAGAATCTCAACGAAAAAACGAGTCATTATTATCGTAACACAATCTCGAGGGCTATGGCAGGTCAGTAATGTTGTATGAAACTCCCTAGGGGTTAAATTGATTTAAATTTGGAACGTTTAATTCGTATGAAAATCTCTTAACTTAGAAATCAAATATAACCAAAAGTTTTAGATTGTACGGCAACTGGCATTGTAAGGAGGTTCTACTTGACTTCACAGAGTAAAACCTCTTTGGTGCCCGTATCAGTTCGATTTTATAGAATAAAACCTCTTTGCAATTGCCCGGTTAGGCTATGACAATCGAGCTGGCCATGGTCATATTTTTTTATGTAGTATTTCCATTCTCTTTTTATTATAATTGTGTGCGATTATATGAAATTTCGTAGGTACATTCTAATTTGTTTTGATTTATTGTGAAAAATACCGAGTTGCCTAATGAGTACCTACACTTATAGTGAATATATGACGTAAGTATTACTCATATTCTTGGGGTTATATTTTCTCGTCGGATGTTTGAAAAGTAGAGTATGGACCTCTAGAACCAAGTTTGTCTTCGTCTTGGGTGACTTGAACCCCTCGCTTCACTCAGGACTCTAAATAATTAATAAACTTGAAACACCCTCGCTGCGCTCGGGAGTTAACTATAGAGTCCCTCGCTAAGCTCAGGGTCCAATTGTCGCCTGTGACATAAGACACCACTTGGTTCTCTTGGTACATAATCTAGTATTATACGGTACGTGTGAACGATAACTAATTAAAAACACTTCGAACTAATAAAGTCGGAGTTTAAAACATGATGAATGAGTGATCAATTCTAATTTTCTCCCATCTTCTGAGATGGCTGGTGCTAAAAGTAACTTCTTCGCTTTAACTTACACTCAGAGTGGATTTTAATTACTTGAGATACGGACTCTAATGTTTCATCTCTTTTGAATACGAATTAGTCTTGAAATCTATCAGAACATGTGACGTGATAAGCCTTTTGCTTTAATCTAAAAAATTAGGTTCTCAATTCTACTATATGTTTTTTGAATGTATTTTTAAATTAAAATACATAAAAACATTTTATTTCAAAAATTAGTAGATAGATAGATAAATTAAGACAAACATGGATAGTGCAGCCATGCAAACTAGGTGAGTACACACCTGTGTTTTGTTGGATAGCCTTCCCTAGGGTGAAACTTGGTGTGGTATGTACAGATAATCAAGTATAATATAGATTTACAACTAATCAAAATGATGTCTTAGTTCTATATTTTAGCAAATTTATAAATGTTAACACTTAAAATATATTCATAAAATTATCTAAGAGTCCAAATTCTAGTCATTATAATGTTAGTGAAAAAGTAATAATACATTTATAGTTTCATTTTTGATTACCCCGCTAATTATGAATCGCTTTTGATGATTCCTTTTTAGGGTTTACGGCTCTTTCGTGGATTCGCCCCACAAGCTATTCGGCCCGCGGGGCGAATCAACGAAGCCTCTTTTTGAATGCCCTCTTTCGCCCCGCTCCAAACAATGCGGGGCGAAAGAGGGCCTTCAAAAAGAGGCTTCGTTGATTCGCCCCGCGGACCGAACAGCTTGCGGGGCGACACCACGAAAGAGCCTTCCATACCCAAAGGTTAAAAACGGGACCCTAAAGACTAAGAATCCGTTGTCCGTCTGTCTGTTTGTCTGTCACCAGGCTGTATCTGATGAAGCGAGATAGACATTTGAAAGTTTTTCTGAGATGATGTATGTATGTCTTTTGCCGCTTTAACAACAAATAATAATAATAATTTCTCGAAAGAAAAAAATGGCTCGACTGACTTTAACAACGTACAAAATTCGAATTGTTCGCTTGAATCGGTGTATATAGTTTATAGGGATTTTTCAAAAACAGCTCAGCCGATTTTAATAAAATTTAAATGGGACCACCTAGGGAGTATACCATTTTGAACTAAAAGAGATTTTTTAAATCGGTCACGCTTGGCGAAAATATTGATGAACATACACAAAAAAAACACATAGACGAACAGAGAACCTCCTCCTTTTTGAAGTCGGTTAATAATATATTTTTAAGGGGGCTCCGAACAAGATTTAAGCTCGATATTAATAATGGCAACATGGATGCTAGAAATATTTACACAATATTTAGTTGTAAATTCACTTCAAAAATAAATAATTTAACTAAAACAAATTAGAGGGGCTTCCATACGGTACGGAACCCTTCGTGCACGAGTCCGACTCGCACTTGGCCGATTTTTATGAATATGTAGCAGTTTTTCGCGATTGTCATGGCTTGACTACGAGCTCTATACCTACTGTACCCACAGCCATTAGCTAAAACAATTTACCTAGATACAATTGCCTTTTACAGTTATTAATTCTGTGAGGTTTCGTAAAAGATCCTATCCAAAGACTGTTTTGCAGTGGCAAAGAAATCAATAAGAAATTATTTTATTAGGTATTTTTCTGCATTTGCATTTCTGCATTTTTAATTTGGCGACGCAGAGAAGGATGTTTTTAATATTGCAGCCCTTGATTGTTTGAAAATTGTCGTGAATATACTATTACTTTACTTACATAGTTGTAGAAAATTAGGAACCAGCAATTTTCGACTCTATCTTTACTATACGTTGCGTGCTATCATCGCGTATTTTGTTATTCTCACTTATAAAACCTTAACTATTAATTATTTTTACAATCTTTTAAACTAATGTCACTTCGCGTGCTCACTCTCATTATTACTCATTTACCGGATTTAATTTCCTGAACAATCGACTCAGATGTCTGTGGGTGGGTTATTACGTCTAAAATAACGGCGGTAAACTTTTATAGATAAACTTTAAGCACAAAGTTCGAAAACGTTTATTTATGACGAAACAAGTGTAATAAAAGAACTTTAACGACACGATACGTCCGCATTTTTGTAGTAAAAAGCTGGACGCGTAAACTGGCTGTGAACTGTCACGTGATAAGTGATTACCATTTGCTCCATTTTTCGAGTATTAACATAAATGTGACATAAATATACAAACTGTCATTTTTATTAAGTACGCTCTGATTTTTATGGCTTCCACGTGTGGTTTAAGAGCATATTGGAGCACGCACACTAGGTTTGAGTGATGTCGAATCCATCATGATTCGATAACATTAAACATAGCCTGGAATGGAAACTGCCATTCATATTTTTAACCGAAAAAAAACGGAGGAGGTTTACTAGTCGACGCGTATATATTTTTAACCGACTTCCAAAAAGGAGGAGGTTCTATGTTCGTCTGTATGTATCTTTTTTTTTGTATATGTTCATCGATAATTTCGCCAATTGTGAACCGAATCGAAAAATTCTTTTTTAGTTCGAAAGAGTATACTTTCGAAGTGGTCCCATTTAAATTTTATAGAAACCGGCTGAGCCGTTTTTGAAAAACCAACAATAATATAAGCAATTCGAGCGAAACATCCGAATTTTGTACACGACGGAAAGCGGTTTTGCCATTTTTTGCGAAAAATAATTACTATGAAAAAGATTGCAGAACTAACACTTGCAAATTGCTTTTGTCACTTCCAGCACTCGACCGCCCGTCGACAAATTAATAAATTGGCATAATAATATGATGTGGCTCATGTGGCATTCTTTTTTAACGGTTAAAAAATAATTATCGTATGACGTTATCCGTAAACCGACTTTACAAACAACCGATTCTTTTAGAAGGTTATATGTATTCAGTTTGTGTTTTAGAGTATTGGTATTGATGTATACCTAATGATATGCTTTGCTAAAAGATTTAATTATTACTAAGAACACCAGCAACATAAGAAAAAATGCACAGCATTCATGTAAACGAGTACGAGTACATGCATAGTACTTCCAATAGTATTATAATTGAGATTTTTGGATTAAAACATTGCTATCGCTCAGTTGGAGAAATATTAAGATTTTGAATTCCTCCACAGGGTGGACAGGTGATCTCATTAAGATCGCATGATTGAGCTGGATGCAAACCGTTTCCAACCGGAGATTTATACGGGAGATTTATTGGAGATCTATAGGGGAGACGTATGTGCGATTGTGCGTTCCCAAACGGTGGTGGGAGATCTATAGACGAAACATCCTATGGTTGAAACGACGAACGACGATTTCCATTTCGACTATTAATAGGTATTCGTAGTACTTTCGTAACTAAGTTGAATAAAAAGCATTGATAAAATTGTAACAAGTTCAGGCTTCATGTTGGCAGAGTATTCACTACGCGGTAACAGTTAACAAGGTACCTACCCGATATTAATAAATAGCCGACCGTTGTTTTTATGCCGGCATTATTTCCCCTGCGTAATAATTTATCGAAATTGTTCCGAATGGAGTTATGATTTATATTTATTCTGTTACCTTTTTTCGTAACCCGCAAATTCGTTTTCCTTTTTAGCTCACTGTGTTAAAGTGACATACCTACTTTTACACCGTGAGCTTTTTCCAATTAAGATTAAAGTTATCATTATCTTCGGTTTTTTTTTAGTCAATTCTAACGTCATTTTTATTGAGATAAAGTCGTTATATGCCCTTGACGATAATTAAGTAATATATACTCTCGCTCTCTGTACTAAGAACTTTCCATTTTTTTTCATTCAAAATATGTTTCAAGTAAAACTTGTGATAACTCGGAAACAAAATTGTGTTTATGTAAACTCGTGAACTAGTTAAAAATTGAGTCACGAACAGCGAGCGCCACTCTGGCCCGGTCGAACAATATTTTCACCCATTTCATATAAGTCTGTTATAATTCAAAAATTTCCCAAACTACAGTAAAAGAAACGAATTTCAAGAGAGCAGTGGCGTTCAGTTATTAAAATTTCGGGCGTAAGTTGGAAAGTTGTATTCGGCCGAGTGAGACGTTCTCGCTAAGAAGTATCCGCTTTGAAAACTCGACCAGTTTACGATTTAGCCTCAAAATGCCAATATTTACGAGAAAAGTTTTTCAGATGTAGTGCTCTAACGCTGGGGTCGTTCGGGGCGAAGTGATTATACACGAAATTTGCATTTGCACAAACAGATGCTCGTAAACAGAGGAGATAGGTTTAATGTGTTTTTATAGCGATAATAAAGTTGCTGGATCGACCAATTTGGGTTTTGGATGCAAGATAGCGTTTATTTACGAGTTCCAACCTTCGATGTGTTACTCGTAGACGGAATGTGTGGGATTTATTGAAGCACAATCTTGTACTCATATTTACACGGAACCAACAGTTTTACCGAGGCTGGAGTGAGGTGTAGCCTGTTACGGAAGGGTTCGGCGGCATATTCTATTTCCCGTGTCCGAGGGGACCGTGTGAGGTATTATGTTCTTGCCGGAGCATAGACCGCAACATCGTTGAGTAATTGGGCGTTGTGCTCTAACATGACACGTGCTACTTGCTAGTCTGAACATTGCAAATTACTACCCTATGAATAATTCATCGTAAGAGGCAGTATTTTACCGGCTGCGGAAATGTTACCCAATTCCAGTCAGTGATGTGTTACTATTCTTGAATATTTGAAGGCTAAACATTATTGCTTGTCGTGATAAAATAATGTTCGTCAAAAAGATAACTACGATTATATTTTACATTTAGATTTAAATTTAATTTGTTCTTTAACTTACTTTACTTTAGAGATAAAAAAGAAAACAGCTTAAGGTGTAGTTTAGAACCAAAAAAACCCCTAAAGTTCGGGCGTTGTTAAAGAATGGCTGCAAAGAGAATGGCCCGCTGATTGCAGCTCAAGGTGTCGACAAAGGGGACTTTTAGGTGCCCGACTCGTTATACAAAAATTTACCTCTTTTACACTTTAACGAACGAATAAACCCGAACAGGGTTTCGTAATTTAGTAGTCACAAAAAATTTAAATGACCCGCTAAATGCATCGGAATTAGAGAGGCTTTTAATTAAATTCAAGAAAAGCCTACGAATCTCTTTTCACGCGCGCCGTCTAGGTCTCTCATTACTCTTTTTTGCTTTAAGTCGCATTTAGGTGAGAATTTAATTAATTTCTACGGTTGGAGCTCGCCTATTCGTCCTGTGGAGTAACCCGTAAAACCTAATGGACTTTCGCTGTCTAGAGGCCCGTAATTTCGCCGGGACCTTTTCGGGCCCTGCGAATTGCAATATTACCACTCACAAATATATTTGGCTAGTTGGCTTTCTCGACATGGGTGTAGAATTATCAACACAAATTGTGTTTTGTACCAAACCACTCTGTATATATTTTTTGGAGTTAAGCCAATCGCATAGATTGTGCAATATAATGTCCGAGTCGCACATTAATACCAATTCTCCACGAATATAGTATTAGATTTATACGAGAAATGGTTCTTAATACAATATTTTATATAAAAACTTCTTACATATTTTAGCCAGTCCAAATAGTTTGTATTTATCCCATCTAATAAAAACACGTTCTATCATTACAATGGCCTTATCGATTTACAAATAAGTAAGGGAAAACTGAGCATGTATGAGGCATCTATAAAAGACAAAACAAACTGTTACAGTAACTTGCGTCTAATTCTATCAAATCCGTATTCTCTATTCAAAGTAGGCGAGCAGATCTAGTAGGTAGATAAGCGCCAGAATAAGATCACAGTAAACAAGCAGCAGAGATACATCTCAGTGTATAAGCGGATGATTCACACATTCCTGACGTTCACAAATCTTATAACGTTTCATGCAGTTCAGCGAACTGGAAGAGAATTTGAGCAACATACCAGTCACGAGGGAGCGCTACCTTGGAGCCTTCAAAGTGTCCTACTGTTACTGAAGCTGTGACCAGAAAATACAACAGATACCTACTATCCAGTCCGCTCACGGGACAATCCCCGGGAGACGTCTTTTGAAATTTAAATAGGGTTACGTCGGGGACCAAACAACGGAGCTACTAAACATATTCTATTATACTAAGCATTTCTGAAAGCTTGGTGACCCTACGGCCCTACGAAACTTGAGGGTTCATTTTCAATTGTGATTTGGGTGACGTCGTAAAATTGTGGGTAGAGTTGCATTTTGTAGATTTACCGTTTCAAGTAGGTAATAACCGCTACCGTTTCAACCTGTAACGTAGGTACTTTTTATTCTGCTATCCTAATGTAGATTGTAAGTTAAAATTTTGGGTAATTATTAAAAAAAATAGTATTTTGTAACCGCTTGCGGGGCGAAACGCCGCAATACCCTAATAACACTTTCACTGTTGTGTTCCAATACAAATAAGAAAATTGCTATAGCCTATAATACCTCCATAGGGTCATATTTGTACGATATAATTATGCAAAGCATGTTAATTAAGAACCGTGTGTAAATGTCATATGTTGCAATAAATGATTGAGTTTGAAATAAACCTCTCCTATATTTATTTCCTAAAAAACAGTTGGAATAACTAATTTTCTAAAAAAAAATAATGGGAAATAAGACAGGTACTCTATTAATGAACCGGTAGCCCGCTAGGGCGTATGCGTAAATAATCACAAGACCAAGTAAGAGTAGGAGCGAGCATTGAAAATCTATGTTAGTGCGAACGAGATAGCATACGAGAAGCATAGCATACAATTATAAAAGTATTTCCTAATGTTTCAAAAATGGAGCTCCAAGTTTGCATCCGTTGCGACTGTGTACCTATAATCTATTTTTTAGACTTGTTGCTACCTAAGTATATAGACATCTAAGTACAAATCTGAAAAAAGAGCAGGTACCGTAAGTACTAACCACAGGAAGGTAACTAACCAGCGATAGCAAACGTAGTTATGGTTAATATTTCTTTTACTATCGACAGGCCGTACTATTACTGTTGCGACTTTCATGCAGATTAATTGTGTACAAATCTATGGTACAAACAGTAGGTATTTGTAGTAACGTGACGTGGGCGTCATAAACTCGGTAAATATGTTCGCGTGAGAGATCTCACTTCGGCTCGATGTTGGCGCATTCAGTGCTTTTGTTTACAACAACGCGTTAAATACGATGCTAACTTTTCTAATGGATTAAAAAAACTTTCTTAATGAAGAGGGAAAACATTTTGCTGGAGGTAAGTGAAACACGCGAGGGAGTGACAAAATGTTAGAGACATTCTGGGGACTTCGATATTGTTAAAGTCACAGTCTCCCTCATTAAAAATGTCTTTGGACAGAGAGTGGCTCAGATAATGTCGAGCATGCCAGAATAAGGGCCATGACTACGAGGCAGTGTGGACCGTGGTTACCTTCGTTGTTTATGTTTGTTTGGGGTTTGACTAAGGATAACTTTACAAGGCTGTTTTCAAATCAAATACAATATTGCAAGCCCCACAGTCACAAGTCTAATATTATAAATTTGTGAAAAGAACCGGAAGGGTTTAACAGCCTTTACAACTACTTATTCAGGGTTATTCAGAAAAGGTGTACCTACTCAACCGAAAGAGGATAATTCAGACCAACGTTTACTATGGAGCCGCTTACACGGTCCCCCTGGACTGGCATTTAAAAAAAAAAAACATCATTGCATTTTTTTCAAAGTAGCTATTTTATAATTAAATAGACATGGTGACAAAAAAATATTAATTAGTCCGTGAGTTATATTATCAAAAAATATTAGATAAGTATTTTTTCTTTTGTCAATAAAACAGACATTGATGGAGGAATAGCCTGTTAAAGTTCCGCGTGACGTCACGAGTAGACTACCAATGGACTTTTGTCAGAGAAGTGACGTCACGTCATCCCCACTCCCAAACTTTGACTGGGTTTATCATTGTCATTTATTGTTTCATTGACAAAAGAATAAATACATGTCCAATATTTTTTGATAATCTAACTCACGGGCTAATTATAATAATGTTTTTTTTTACCCAGTCATCCTGCCTATTAGCGATACTGTCTATGAGAAGTCATTCTTTTAAAAATAGGTGTTCAAAAAGGCCTGTGCAAAGTTATTCACAAGCTTCATGCTAACCACTTTGGTCATCACACGCTGTAATTAATAATAATAATATTTTATTAGTAAATGAATAAAGTTAGATGCAGTACGCCACTAAAAGAGCATAATATTTTGTGATTAAGCAGACTCCGACTGCGAGGAAACTGCGAACAAAATTGGCTGCCATGCATAAAATTAAAACATAAAATATGTGCATGCATAACTTATCAAGAAGCTTTGCAACTATTTCGTACTCAAACTAGGATACAGTTGGGTATAGTCGTGACTTCCGCACATTTTCCGAATATATGTTTGCTGTGCTCTTTCAAAACCTGCAGTTTCGTGCATTCATATTTAGGTATCATAGTATAGTATACTAGACATCTGGAAGCAACGATTTGGATCTCGAGTTGTTTGATTCTTACTACGACGTATATAACAAGTACCAAAAACTTGAGTCGGTATTTGTTATGGTCTTCTTTGTTTGAACAAATTCCTCAAGTATTGTTTCTACTTACCTGTTGTACTCGTACATCCGATGTGTATAGGTATAATATTACACTTACTTTAGGTGGCAAGGTGTATGAATGTTCAGAAATTAAGTGAGGGTAGTAACATACAAATAATCCTGTATCTAAATTTTCGATACAGTTTCTTTATTTCCCCAAATATCGTACCCACTTTGTACGTTTGGTAAATATTTCTTGCATCGCGTGCCCAATCTCAATAGGGTTCCACGTACACTGCTCGTAAACGTCATCTGCACTCATAATCAGGGGTTCCGTGAGGCTTCCAGCCGTTTTACAGCCTAACGGCACCTCTTCACGCCTCATACGTGTTCTCGGATATTTACAGGCCATGCATGAAATACGAGGTTTACTTTTGGCCATGTTATGGCTGTGATCACGTCAAATTTATAAATATTTGCCGGCATTTCAGGTTTTTGTGCTTTTATACTACTCTGTGTGCTTATCATACATTTTTAAAATGAACAAAAGATTTAAGAGTAGGTAGAAATGAAACAATTGAATGAATGGTTGGTAACAAAATGGAAGTGGCTATTCAGCAATGAAATGAAATAAATTTTAAATTTGAGATAAAATTCATTCATTCATTAATCTCGTGTCAATGGCTAGACTTGTTTTGTATAGTTTTTTATGTTTAAGAGATAAAATTAAGCGCGTGAATGTTTAAAAATTGAAATCTTGTTTGGAGACTATTATTCCACTTTTTTAAAAGTAACACAGCCAATAATGTGATGGACATATTTTAGTACAGGTATAGGCCGAATCCAACGTCTTGGCTGCTGTGAGGGTAGCTACAAGTTGCGCAAAATCCAATCCTGAGTGAAGCTCATTTCACTACTACGCGAGGATTGGGTTTCGCGTAGCTTGTAGTTAACTTTACAGCAGCCAAGATTGATTTGGCCTGTACTAGTAGAATAATTCTTTTTTACAGGCTTTTATTTGGTTTCTCCTGTCTCGATGGCTGTCATTAAATCTTACAAATTTGATCCACATCCCGGCTAACGATGAACTGAAATTTTGCACACATGTGTAAATTGCGTGATAAAGCAATATATTATGAAGACACGGTGCTGATCTGATGATGAAGCTGGAAGGTGACCAAAGGAACTTCGCAATAAACGACACAACCTCATCGAGTTTGGGTTCATTTGAATCATGTTAACATGTAGTTACTCGTAGTCTGTCAATGTTAATAGGGTCTGATGATGGAGCTGGAAGGTGGTCATATGAACTCTGTAATGAAACGACGCAACCCCATCGATTCGGCTCGTTTGATTCATCGTGGCGAATATTTGTTCAGTAACTGCTTGTTTTAAAATAAGTGTTTTAGTATTATTCTTGTTACCACCAAAATTCCACAAGCTGCATAGTGCTAATGAGATGCGCGCCGCAATCTGGAGATTGCCCGCGTCGATCCCGTAATTAATTTACAGCGACAGCTTGCGCCGCTAATTGTTTTGGTCGCTTTATTGGAACATTACTGCAGACGGAAAGTGTTAAAGTTATTAATGAGCTTACATCGGCATTGAATTAGGAGGATAGAATGATTACAATTCTACTTGTACAATCCTTATTGCCGAAATTTATAACATGTTATTGCCAACTGTGTTAGCAAAAAATACTAGATACTGGTGAGAGCATTTTTTTTAGATACTTAGCCTTTGTATTTAAATCAGAATTTAGAGAATGAGAAATAATACCAGGTGAGATTCAAATTACTATACATATTTACCACATGACATAGCCATAAATAATTAGATATTTTCGCGAACAAAGTCGATTTGGTTCACATGAAACGCACTCTGAATTCAAAATCGTGTGCTATTACCGGAAAAGTTACGTAAAAAGGGTCAACATTCTCTAGTTATTGGAACATAATTTACTAACATTCCCAATCCCCAAACAATATAGCTAACCCACATACTGTTACAATAAATTGCTAACCCAAGTGTGTTCAAGTTACAGATTAGTTAGCAATTAGCAGCCATTTATAAATCACGAACTTTCTCATTTGGCAACCCTTGGGGCGCTACAAGAAAAACAGAACATCTTTAATTAACGTCAAAGGACAATAAATAAGGCGTTCAAAATGACGTAGTGTGAACGGAAGATGGGGATCTGGACATATAGGGTTGGGCTTTACTATCCGGATTAACCGACCACAAAGTGTTGTTATCGGATTTTTTTGCTATGCGGGATAACTACAACCTTTTCTTGTCTTTTGTTAGCCAAAAAAGGTCACGCCTACTTTTCATTAATGCGAACATCTTTTCCACGGGCATTAATCCTGAATTTACAAAAAAAATAATTAGCCATTTTTTAATATTTTGAAAGTATGTAAGTAATTGATTATTTAGATATGTGTCAGTAAATCAATAATTTGTTTAAAGTAAAATTCTTAATGGACAAAACCATGCATAGCGATAAAGTCGATGTTAGAAAGTAGATATATTATAATACCTAAGTATTGTAGAAGTATAAGAATAGAGATGTACCTAATTATATTTTAATTCATTGTTTCGTTTATAGGAATTATCTCCTATAGCAGAATACCTACGGACCCACACTTAATAAATCCTTTCAAAACATTAACTAATTTAAAAAAAAACAGTTGATATTAGAACTGATAGTAGACGTTCCAACGTAGAGAAATACTAAGCTATACTAGCTAGGTGCTAAATTGGTTCGCATTTATGATTTTCTAAATCCGGCACAAAATCAGCCCGAACATCTCTTACATACACAATAGGAAAGTTTTTGGATCGGTCGCTGCGCAAAACGTCTTTATTCGACTTTTGAAAGCAACTTCGGAAGTCTTTCGACGTTTTCGTTGCGAAGGTATCGGTTCGAGAGCTCCATAAAGAAACTTGGGACTTATCAATCTTTAAAACGTGATAGGTGAAAGGTGAAGGGAAAAGGTGATAGGCCGGTGACGCGGCGCGCAAAGGGTGACATGATTCTTTTGTTTCACCTACCTCATTGATTTATTTTTGGAATATCTTTTTCTGTGCATAAATATTTTAGTATTGGAACCTTTTGATATTAAAATATGTATACCATAATATGTACCACGTCCTAGTTTTAGTTATGTGTCCTTACAATTCTAAGTACCTATCTAATTTATTCTGCCAATTAGCAAATAGGAAAGATCTGTACAGGAAACTGTAAAAAAATCAAAGAATTAGGTATAATCTGTCTATAATCATCTAGTCAGATGAATCAACTTCGAAAACAATACCACTTTGTTACCATAATATGATGATTTCTGATAAAAAATATATTTTCAAAGAAAAATTATATCCTAAGTCGGTTTATAGTGGTTATCTCAAATAGAATTACTTTAATCGACTGTTGGCACTTATATTACTTAGGTATCATTGGATCCTCTTTAATGCAATTACCTACGCCCACACCACTTAATGAGATCAGTTTAAGTTGCCCAGTTTTAAATCCTGTGATACTTTTGACTTTATTACAAAGTGCGAGTAAGTTTTTCTTTTAACGAAGTACTCAGAATAAAACTTCTTAAGTCATGCACCTCTTTAATTATGTATTTGGATTTTAGCTGTATGTAGTAGATTCTGTGTTCTATTTTTAGATTTAGGTAGGTACCTACTTCATTTTTTTTTTTTCATTTTCTTGCAAATTTTCAAATGATTCCCGAAACTATTTATGATAATTAAAATTATTGCTCTGATTTTATGTATTTATTTGATCACAAAAATTTTGAAACATTTTTTTTCTGCGTTGTCCCACAAATAAATATCCCAATTCCTTCCATATGAGACAATTATGACAGTAAACGTTTTCAGATTATTCAAAACAATGCACATAATTAAAAGTATTTAAATGATTTGCAATAATTCGATTTTCATGTGGACGTATTGTCATATTATTTTCTGTAATTGTCTACTTATCACTGTTACCTTATTGACATCTGTGGAAACAAGTGCCATTATGGTAAATGTGCTACAATATCAAGATAATTCAAGATCGTAAACTTGACAGTTGGTTTGTTCCACCGTTGCACTCGTAAAAGTCATCGAGGAACAATACGATTCAACCACGGTCAATAAAGTTACGTTACTGTCATCAGATAAGCAAACGCGGTTCATAAATAAAGATAACATTGATTTGCAATATCGAGTGGCTCTGTAAATCCATATCGGCAGTAGCCTATGTTTATACATGGCTACATATTGTTTTGCATCTCTACATTTAATACCTTTTTTATCCTTCATCAAAACTGTCGCAGCTCTGTGATAACAAATCATCAAAGCATATCAATCATCATTAATATAAATCAGAACGTTCGTTATCGTTCAAAAATGCTCGCTGAAATAAATACCTATTTATGCTGCCAGTATGCTGGGCACTGAGGTTGCGCATAGGAAACTATATCTCCATCTGGACATCATCGTTAGAACGGTAGAAATTTGCTCTAACGCTATTTCTTTCCTGTACTAATTTCCTAAATTAGATATACAATCGTGCAAAATATATGGTACATTGTTGAATAAAACAACATTAGCTTTTCAAAGAGATTGCAAATGCAGTATTTTGAATCTTTTTCTAATTCACAAGGTTCATAAAATCTGGCGCAACTGTACTCTATCCCCGCCGTGATCAAGTGTTCAATGTCTTTTGAACGGAAGTTTTCTGGCACATCTCTCTTTTACCTCGTGTTTTTATGATGCGAACTAGATATGACGTGTTTTTATGATCCTCTCCCCACGTGCCTCGTCCTTCACCTTATATTTTAGTGTACGAATGATGTGTAGGCCCTAAAACTGTTATTTCTGTTTATATTATTGTTATTTCAGTTTTATAGTAAACGAAATAACAATTTTACGGCGCTCGCGATGCACTCAAGATAATTGACGATGGATATAAAAATGACTGCAGCAATATTCGTATAAGATAATGTCATTATTCGACTTTGAGTCGATAAGTAAATTATGATATTCCTAAACAATCAAATAGCTATCTAATATGTACTAGATAATAAATACGGTTTAGTACTATTTGACATTGCAGTATCCTAGCAAAAAATGCCCTACAGAATTTTCAGCCTCCAGGTGGTGTTTCTCATCAATCTAGAACGTTTAGCATCCTGTTCGTATCGCGGGCACGATGAATATTTACTCATGATAATAAGCACGGGAATTAGATATTACTCGCTGCCAACAGCCAACCAGATAAACTGGGGAACAACACGGCTAGGTTTCCGTAGGTGTGTACCAAATTACGTAGAACTACAATATTAGAACATTAAAATACGCTACTAAGTATTCGGTTGCATTCACAGTAATAACAAAGTAATATTATCTGTTTAGTACGTAACTACGTAGGTACTCGTACTCTTTGCGTCCGTTTAACAAATGTAGAGTCCAAATACGTCCGTATTCTGATCGAGATAGTGTTTTAAAAATATATTTAAGAGCATTGTGACGCACTCGCCATTGAATACTTCTAAGAATGTAGAAGTAAAATCTACCTATACATAATACGTAGGCGGTTTACTTACATGCAAGTATTATGTTACATGTAAGTAAACCGCCTAAGTAGCCAGCGAAGAAAATTTTCTTCGAACTGCACTATCGCGTTTTCTGTTACAACTAACCCGTAATCAGGCGCTTAGTGCTTTTAATAGCATGGCGTGCAAGGCCAAGTTTAAATAAAATTATAAACAAAGCTAATCTAGACGACCTTACACTGCACATTAATGCAACGTTCATTCATCGCGATAGCGGCAAGGCTATATAGCTCTAATTAATGTAACTATAATAGACCCTTGGAAATTAGATGCTATAGTAACTCTATGTAGTGTTAAACCGGCGTGTGCACGCCATTCCCAGGCAAATCTACTGGGGTAGGACAAGGATCAAATTTGCATTAGAAATTGTAGCATTTATTAACAGTCGCTCTACACGCTTCGTTATGAATCATTGCTTACCCAAGCTTGCCGAGCAACTGGTTTAGAACTTAATGGTGATAGTACCTGCAACAGAAATAAGCGTAAATTATTGCCAGCGACCTTAAAGATAGACACCTAATCGTACAAAATAAAATGTCACCGACCAATATCAACCAATCATAGAGAAATCCACCAATCCAATAATAGTCTTCAATTGACTGGCGTTGGGGTCGCGTCTCAAAGCAACGAGGTAAATATGGTGAACTGCGCCATTTCATCTTGCCGAAATCACACGGTTTCAAAATAAATAACGAAAAGCACTGTCACATACCACCGGTAAGTAGTAAATATCTTTGTGATTTACAAGCAAAATAAATTAAAATTAAATCATTTGAAAATGTAAACAGAGTGGAAAATTTCTCTATGGTCAGTTAGGAATGTCGGATAATGTCTGTATGAGATCGAATAATGACTCGTCAAATCGATTAACTTTAAGGTCAAAATTGATTTTGACCCGGGCGGCCGGCGATGTAAGTAAAGGAATAAAGTCGCAAGGTCAATGTGGGTTGAACTACTGGTTTTAGATCGATTTAACAATATGGAGCAATTCTTAAACACAACGAAGTGGATCGATTTGTGTTTCACGTGATGTGTTCATATGGATCGATTTGTGTTTCACGTGATGTGTTCATATTTTAACCGATTTACAAAAAAGGAGAAGGTTCTATGTTCGTCTGTATGTATTTTTTTTAGGTTCACGAATCAAATAATGATTTTTTATTTCTGGAAGAGAAGCGATCGAATTTAGCGGTACTTAAGGCTGTCAGCTGTTATTTAATACTAGTGTTGTTGACTTTTTGTCGATAACTTCTGGAATTAACGAAATACCGATGTGAATAGATTAATCGAATTTCATTGCCAGTCCAACTTAACATCTGATATGACATGACGTCAAGCTAAACTCGAATAGGAATCGGTTCTTTTCATCATGTACATATTTTGAAATCCCTATTTCAAAGTAATTTCAGTGTTGCGACAAGATATTTTTGTAATTTCCCTATACATTTTGTTTAGATTTCCTAGAGATGCAGTTTGGGTCGATCGGTGGATAAAAGTAGTTCGCCAAAGTAAAACAAATTATTTTTGGAAACCTAGTCCCTCAACGATATTTTTTTCTGCGCATTTCCGCATCAAAGATAAATATTTAACGAAAAGTAGCCGCCAAAGAATAAAACGTGGAGCAATCCCTTCAAAGGTTGGCCACTGTTGGTATTGGTGGCCATTTATTAAGTTGTAGTATAAATAGTTGTTAGATGTAAGACATTGTTTTAGTTGTTCATCTCGTCACCTAGTCTCATAAAAAAAGACACGCAAACTGACAGACAGACATTCAGACAAGAAGACAGACTAGCATATTCCATATGTCGTAGCATGTTATGACAAGCAGCTGTCAATTTTTTAAAATTGTATTTAATTATATTATATTCCCGAATACTGCTTTAGTGATAATTCAATACCGGATACAATAACTTTAGACAACTTATTGTAATAAGTCATTACGTAACTATTTATCAATATGTAAATATGTGTGAATTTGATTAAAAATTTTCATTCACATCAAAGTAGCCTTTTTATTTCGAACCAATCAAGCGAAAAAGATCCAACCAACACTTTTTTTCGTAAATGTCGTTCCGTTCTTTAATTATTGCTGAGACTCGACATAGCATTGTTGTTAACATACGCTTTGTTTATAGTCATGTGATTTCTCTTTAATAATTCTATTTGTAAATATTTCCCCTATAAAATTGGGTAATCACTTTTGAAGTGACCTGTTCACTCAAAAGTTGTCTATGGTACAAAATGTATTTTTTACAATTCTTAGTCTTGGTTTGTATGAAGAGGCTCCTTCTGTGCCCTGTGTAATAGGGCCTATTCTGTGATTATTGCTTCATTTTATGATTTTCTTGATAACAACTTTAGATTAAACCATGGGCAAACCTGACCGATCACGAACCGATAAGCAAACACAAAATAACATACTAAAAACTTGAAATGAGAGTGATAATACTTGACAATAATTGTTACTTTTATTGCAGCTTAAAATAGATTGAGTGAAAAATAAAGATCTTACGATTACTTATGCATTTATATAAATTGTAACTTTTGGAAATTTAGATAACTTTAACACTAATCACGCAGATCCACGTCATGCTGTTTTCACAACCATAGAGCTTCATAGTCTTAAAAATGCTATACGCCAGCGATCCGGTACGGATTTACACGAGATTGGTTTTTCGGTAAAAGAAAACATCGCGATGCAAACTGCACGCCCGCAGACGAAATTCGATGGCGTAGATGAATCCACCAACCAGCACTAGGCTGGCTTTGTAGATATGACCCAATCGCCATTCATGGTTAAGTTTATGTTCAGCAGTGGACCATTAAAATAAAGCCAGTAGCTACAAAATATAAATACAGTATCAAATGCTTTACCACTAGAGACGAAGCCTGGGTTTTTCCGCAGTGTTTATCATGAAGCTCGCGTAAAGCTATTTAGATGCAATCTCTTGGCGTCGAGCATTCTATTAAGGTGCACGCAAGAACGGGTAGCGCCTTTAGGCACCATTATCGCATATCCGGCGCTGTAAGGTGCCTGGTTAATGATGATCCTTGATAGAGTTACGACGAACGGTGTGTTTTTTCAAGGTTTTGGGCAATTTATTGTTGAGTTAAGGTCAGTTCAGTTAAACTCCCAAGATTGTTGCTGTAAGTCTGATACGTCCCACTACTGGGCAAAGACGTACCCCCGCTATTTCCAGTTGTGGTGATTTTGTGTTTTTATTTATAGTTTCTGTCAAGCCCGTTACGCCATCTCTTTCGGTGCCTAAACGCACAAGATAATTACTACTGTCTATATAATTATTTTTCGCAAAAAATGGCAAAATCTCCTTCCATCGTGTACAAAATTCGAATATTTCGCTCGAATTGTTTATATTATTGTTGATTTTAAAAAAATGGTTTAGCGGTTTCTGTAAAATTTTAATGGAACGACCTCGGAAGTATACCCTTTCGAACTAAAAAATAATTTTACGATTCGGTTCAAAATTGACGAAATTATCGATGAACATACACAAAAAAACATACAGACGAACCTCCTTCTTTTTGGAAGTCGGTTAATAAATTAAAGAAAAGATGTAGATTGCTATTGGCGACCTTTATCGATAATAGCTATTTCTTCTCCTTTGTTTGACGCTAATTGTTGAACTAGACTCTGCGCCACCACTGATGCGCTTCAATCGCAGTTTCCAGATACATTATTTAAAATTTGCATAATTTTCGCATGAGAGACGATTTATCTGCAGCTAATATTATTAAGGATCAGGTAAATAAAATATTAATAATTCCAAATTCCAAACTTACTTCCCATTTTTACCGTCGGACTTAAGTGGTGGCGCGAAGTAGAGTTAAAAATTTTTCTCCTGTAAGTATTTTTATTGTCATTATTTTGTGTGTACAGTACAGTCTCACATCTAATCTGCCTAAAACTCTTTTTATTGAGTGCGCTTGGAAAGACCATTCACCATTTCAAATGTATGTATGCTAATAGAGTACCTAACTGAAATGAAAAAAATGTGAATGAAAAGAAAAAAATATGAAAAATAATTTATTTCTTTCAGTACAATACATGAAATATGTAGCCATGGATATCAAAATAGATCTGAGAACACCTTTATTTTGATGGATAGATTCTTAATAATTACATCATTATGAATTGTACAGTTTTTTAAAGTTTAGTATAAGTAGGTAATTTATCATTGATTTAGAGCCAGTTAACTTAAACTCACTAGGTTATTCATATGAAGCTTGTATCAATCGGTTTTATTAAACATGACTTCATTTGTTTTATCTATTTTTGTGTCAGAGCTCCGCGCGCTGAGCGCTTTCATTGCCTACAAAATTGCAATGCTATTTTAATTATGCTAACATTTTTATTGCTTGACCTTTGAACGATGAAATACGAGTACTTTACTCAATTTTTGGAATAATATCTTACTATGTAGTTTAATTAGATTATTTTTGCACAGGCAAATGTTTTTATTAACTAATTACCACAAAATACATACAATAAAACTGCCAAGACATTGTTACATTACATATGAGGTAATTGGATTATCCACGGACCAATGAAGGTCTCAAGATAATGCCTAATACACCTGCAAGGTTATGAAATAGAAATAGAAAAATCTTTATTGCTTAGCTGTGTACAATATGATGTTACATAAAATGTATAAGTTCAAACAGCCTGCCCATTTCGAGTGTACAATATTAATACACTTATTTTTGCAAAGAATCTTAAGCTAGCGTTATATAATAACATTTAAACAACTTTATAAATTGGGTAAACTGAAGGTAATTAATTTGTGGTTTTCAAAATATTCTTTTGTAGAATAGAAGACTTTTGAAATTAGCCAGGACTTTAGAGTTTTTTAAAGCTATTTCCTTCCAATACTTTTATATGTATAGGTAAACAGTCATAGATTTTAATAGCATATGCGCTATTTGAGATTTTATTCAGAATTAGATTTAGTAGGTCCTAAATTAAAGGCCGATGAAAGTAATTGAGACCATCAATATGAACTATGGGGCCAACCTAAAATTAGAGATAAAAATCAGCTGTTCCATACAGAGACAGTTGACACATACATGTTATAAACACGTTTTAGTTACAAGTAAATAGATAACAATTTCAAATTACGTAGGTAGGTACATATTTATGACAGTACAGTAGTTCTACCATCAAAGAACTTTCATCAAGAGTATAAGGTTACCTACAACGTTCAAACACATCAAAATCATAATCATGCAAAATATAGCGGATGTCATATCTAGGTTGTAAACATACATAGATCTCGGGAGATGGGACATGTCGGTTCGATCTAGCGGGAACTAAAAAATTAGGTACGCGTAAAGATGCTACCTCGCCGGGAGCGTTTGCCTGTAATAAATAAATATTAGGGGACGTCTTGCACACGGTGTCTGACACCAAACTACGCAAAGCTTGTAATATGGCAGCCAGACTGATGTACTACTTAAATATTTTTTTAAATGCATATAGATAATAGATTTTTTATAGATAATAACACCCAAACAACAAACAATTTTATATAGAGTAATGTTACGTTACAGACTCAAACATAACATCAGTGGGGGAGGAGAAACGAGCATTACAGTAAGCAACAATTTGGCCTCTATTTTGAACTACTTTTACTATGG
Source organism: Hypomecis atomaria (assembly GCA_964007245.1). NCBI lineage: Eukaryota > Metazoa > Arthropoda > Insecta > Lepidoptera > Geometridae > Hypomecis > Hypomecis atomaria. The sequence goes on from OZ023281.1 coordinate 2,752,204, forward strand.
GGCCAATCCAGAATTCGAAAAAAAAATCAACTGTTCCAAACAAAATTACAACTTGGAATCGTAAAAATATACATTTTTCCGGAGCACCTACTTATCTGATATTTTTCGCGAATTCCGGGTTGGTCCTATAGTAAAAGTTGAAAAGAGGTGATTAAGACTTTCATTATGAACTAATGAAAGTCTTAACCACCTCTTTTCAGCTTACTATACCAGATCTGGACAATCCTATACATAACATTTGCTACATATAAGTGTTTTGCGAGCTAAGTAAAGAGAAAGGCCTCTCTCTAGATCTCTATATGGCTGTAAAACATCAAGCAGCTATAAACAGTAGAGGATGATTGCCTAACTGCGCTCCGGGCAACAATATGGCTGGAAAATGAGTGGCGTGAGGGGCCAAGGCACCGAAACATTTCATAGCTGCTATTTGCAGGGCCAAGTTGGAATTTATGGCAAGATCCCGCAACCACACATAAGTACCTACTTGCCGTCACTCATGCTCTCACGAGTTATTATCCAAGAATTAAATTATAACTAAGTTATTATTCGACTTCCCTTCGACTGTAATCGGATTTTCAAATTTATAAGGCATATTTAATCAACGTTACTACGTGAAATTAGGTGTCCAGCGATAAAACTTAAATATGGACATATGAATATAGGTTGTGCATGTGCATGGTCTGTCATGTCAGAAACGAAGATTTAAAAAATAAACCTACCTAATAAAATATTCTGGTCAGCTTGCGGTTCTAAACATATTAAGTATTGATAATTCAATATTAAATCATTAATTACATCATACGTAAATCATTACATACATGTTTTACCTAGCAATATCTTTAAATACGTACCCTTTTATCTTGAAAGTACAATACAAAACTAAGCAATGCAAACCAAAGGTGTACGATAAATTACAGCAGAATAAAATTGGTGACAGTAAAACAGCAGGCCGAATGTGCCAAGAATGCTGCACAGGTCCCACTCGCGTTCTCGCAGATTTCGGTTCAAGATCCGAACAAATCGGATTTGCGCTCAATTTTCCTAGACTTTCGGAAGCTCCCTAAATTCGAACGAGTAAAACCCGACCCAAAATAGGAAGGTAGCAAGAAAATTCCACAATTCTCGGCTCGCACTCGTAACTTAGAATTTGAAGGATTTAAATCTTCGCTGACTCGGAGAGATTGACCTGAATCGGTACCCGATACGATGCCTTTTTGCGACTTAAAAACTTAGGCAGGGGTACATACGAGTAAAATACAGTCAAATTTGTACGGGCCGGATAATTTAAACTTATTTTTTCATATCGTATTTTCAACGACGTCAGGTAACAATAAAACGCTTTACGGCAATCGTAAAATGGGATTATTTGTCACGTTTGTAGATGGGGCTTTTGTATTTTGGGGCGCGAGGAAGGGACGTGCTCGCTAGTATTCAGGGGCAGGAAGGAAGGAGTCGCGCAGGTGGATGTCACCTGGCTCGGTGGCAGTTCCGGCTCGCAGTGTTGCCAGCCCAGCTCTTTCAGTAGGTAAGTACTAGATGCCAGATCTAGATATTATTAAATATAAATATTGAAACTGATGGTGCATCCTAGACCTTCAGTACCTACTAGATATCATGAAATAGTACCGGCACGATTCTAGAACCTAGCACAAGCACTAAAATTTAACCTTTGTCCTTCGTTCTATTAACTAAATTCTTTGCTTATTGTAAATACATATTAGGTCGGGGAAAAAGTCTTTTCGCATTATAGTATGTCATGAACTTATAATAAAATCTCTTTGGCTATACTATTTGTTTCTGGCTGGTTTTGGTATCATTGAAAGTTTAAATTTAAAAGAACATAATTCCAAATTCAAATTGGGAAATTTTCCTTTTCAATCCGGAAATTTTGATGTCAAAGACGCACGTCGCTCTGGTCGCCCTATTACGGATAAAATGGATGCCATTTTTGAAAAAGTGGAGCAAGATCGGCATATCAGTAGTTACGACGTAGCTGAAGAACTGGGAAGTGACCACAAAACAGTTTTGGCGCATTTGAAAAATACTGGGTACACAAAAAAGCTCGATATTTGGGTACCTCACGAGCTCACTGATAGAAACCGAATGAACCGTGTACTTATTTGACCTCACACATATTTAGCCACTCAGCAAAAATTAAGATAGTTTGACTGGGAGGTTTTAATGCATCCGCCGTATAGTCCTGACCTTGCACCTTCAGATTTCGACCTGTTTCGGTCTCTTCAGAATTCTTTAGTTAGTGTCAGGTTAACATCACGAGAGAACTGCCAAAACCACTTGTCGCGGTATTTTGATCAGAAGTCCCAAAATTTCTATAGCAATGGGATCATGTTCCTACCTACAAGATGACAAAAAGTTATCGAACAAAATGGTACCTACATACTTTAGTTAAATGTAAAAAAAACTGTATTAAATTTTTTTTTTAATTTTCTTAAAAAATGCGAAGAAACTTTTTCCCCAACCTATTATATATACTCAACGATCCAATATAAACGAGAAGTCTGTGGTCATTCTGATTGTTGAGGAATCACAAGCTAGTAACATATCTGGGTGATATAAATAAGCCTATTTTTGTAACCTAGCTCTACTCCAGGTTAAACGTTTGCAACCAGCGAGCGATGGTCGAGACGGCAACCCCGGCTGCCCAGTGGGTGAGCAAGCCAGGCGACCCACGCCAGCTCACGCGACGCCCCGCGAACATTTGTTACCTTTACGTCTTCCATTTATAATAGCTCGCCGGCGCTCGGGGCTCGGGGCGCACGTCTCGGCAAATATACTTAATTAAAATTACCACACCGGGCCCCGAGAGGATTCATACGCGAGCATGAAGACGCGTTATGAGATACAACTATTGTCGAAAACTCGTTCGTTCGATGAGCGCTGCGTGTGTTTATTCGAGTCCTTGACACGTGCAAATGTGTTAATTTTGTTTACACGATGCCGCGAAAATTAACAGCGCGTCAATTTGCGAAGTTAGCACGTATTATCATAACGGTATTTCATTTGCAAATGAGAAAAGTTCATTGGTTATATACACAATACGTTTCTCAGTTAAATGATACATCAGAAATACATTTTCATACTAAGTAGTATTTATAATTTATTTCTTACAATTTCTTACAAAAAATACATATACTTATTATATTCTTACTTATAATTATATTCTTACAGTATTACATACCAGTTATAATAAACTTAGTTGCTAAAAATATTTTTATTTTTTACATTACTTATACAAAAATATTTCAGTGTAGGTATATTAAATCTAAAATGGGAAAATACCTAGATAAGTATTATTCATACCTGTAATATTAATTATTATCATTGTAAACGTTAATTTCACTATTGGTATTTTCAGAATACCTAACTTTTATGCCTCTACCAAAAATGCTTTCGTATCTGCCTAACTATAAGCCTGTAATTTTGCATGTATTATGACGAAAGTTAAGCAGTGTGTGCTTCTATAAAATTATAAAAGCTTCTACGGCTTAAAATAATTTTCAGTCAACCACGCCAGTTATAGTACGGCCGTTCAGAGAATGCGTTCCTGACACGTCATCTTGACGTGTCAACAAAACGACGTGTAAACATTAAGATCATTATTGTAGAAAATAAAATTTCGCATCTTTTGTTACCAGTAAACTTTTTTGTAAAACTTACCGTTTACGATTTATGGCCCATTTAATGAAATTTCATTAAATGGACCTTAAAACATTAAATGGTCTATAAATCGTAAACAGTAACTTTTACAAAAAAGTTTAATGGAAACAAAAGATGCGAAATTTTATTTTCTACAATAATGATCTTAATGTTTTTTGCCCTTAAGTACATAGTTTCCGAGATATCGGCCAAAAACATTTTTTCAAGATGACGTATCAGGAACGCATTCTCTGAACGGCCGAACTATAGTTAGATGCCTACCTGCTTCGTAAAGCCGGTTAACTTTACGAGTGCATGCACTCTGCTGAAAACTAGTAAAAGCTAAGAATTCTAAATACTAGTTTCACCAAAATGATAAACTCTCGGGTTTCAGAATTTTAATACACTTTAAAAAGAGCTGCCATAAAAGTTATTGCTTTATTTAAAACGTGCAAGCATGCGATGTGATTGCAGTGCGGTGTTCCAAAGATTTATTGGAGCGAATACAATGGAAAGTAAAAAGCAATAAAGTGTCACAGGCGTCGTGTTTGTATTAGATTTGCAATTCTGATATTCCATGACTCTATTTTATAGTTCTGAGTTGAAATGAAAGTGATTAATTGCAAAAATAATAAATGATGGAGAAAATATACTACCTATAGACATAGGACTCTGATTTCTGCGCCAAAGAGGCGTGGGTTCGATCTCCACCCAGGGCAAACGTCTGTGTGATGAACATAAGTGTTTGCTCTGTGTCTGGGTGCTATTTCGGTACTATCTATATAAGTATGTATTTAAAATATGTATATGTAGTCTCTGACAGCCATATCACAAGCTTAGTTACAACGCATATAATAACATGATAACTATGATCTTTTAAAATTACACTACATGATAATACGAATAAAATAATTTGAATCACGAATTAAGAGCGTAAAAAAATATTTATTTTCTAATAATTATATTTATTTCAAATACTTCTTTTTTTGCAAATACTAAGTATGTAGAATCAGAATTAGAAACGGTTACTAAACCAAACCCATACCGCGGTGCAATCCAAAAACGAGCACGGATCAGTATGACAGATTGCCATAACGGAAGGCAATTAATTATGAAAGTGTTACCATTAATTTCCAATAGCACCAGGTGTTTCTTGGTGCGTACGTACCCGTCCATTTCGTCTCGGTGTTTATATATTATTTTTGATAGACGATGGTGGATAACGTAGTTGAATAACATTTTTGAAGCTGATTTATGTTGCCATGTTATTCTGTCTTATTTTTCAGCTGATCATTAATCAGAAATTGATAGTCTCTGTTGTTTTAAGCGTTTAGCCATGTCAGAGGCCTTCATGCGGCCTAAAAACTCTGACACCAGGGCTAGCCACCCGACCTATAGGTACGAACTTATACTGAGGTACTTTTTAGAAATTGATAAGTACCTACTACTTGAGTTTGAAATATCGAAACATTTGGATTTGTAAATGGAATTACTCACCACGATAAAGTTTTGAAAATGATTAGACAAGTGAAATCAATTCCCCAATTTTTACCAAGAATCTGTTTATCAAAAAAAGTGTTCCCTTTGACAAGAAGAGCGCAAACTTCTGACCGTATTCAATTTTATACTATCACACGCTTATCTGCTCAATACTTTTGTCCTCGTGAAGTTTGTGCCAGATTCGGAAGGCTTCTGCTAAGTGCCTTGAGGGTCCGAATCCTCACTTCGTAGGCTGTTTGTAAATGTTCTCGTCGTACGACGTAACTTTACACTTCTTTCGGAGCTTATAGAGAAAGGATAAGTAGAAGGACGGTATGTATACCAAAAGAATAATATTGACTTATGAAATGTGGGAGGAAAAATTACACGAATAAAGAACGAAAAAATAAAAAGATAAGCATATTTATAGATAGGGATACTAGAGCATTTTTGTATTGTATACTAGCTAAGCCAATGAACTTCATTTCACTTTCATCTGTCACACTAAAACAGAATTCCGTTGCCATGGAGGATAAACTAATTCTTTGTCAACTAAAACGCGCACGAAGAGGAAAATCTCCCCGTAGGCAACCAGTTGCATTCGCAACTGGTTCCACAAGAATAATAACACGTGTAACTCAAAAACGTTGTTTTAAATTTGTTCTACTAACTTTCAATGACTATTTTAATGTTAACGGCTTACCACGGACACGCCGCGTCAATACTTCGGTACGGGGTATTGTTTTGGGGAAATTCCTTGGACCGCTTAAAGGTTTTTAGAGCCCAAAAACGCTGTATACGGTCGATTTGTGGACTAAAAAAGAAGGATTCTTGTAAAAAACATTTCATTCGGTTAAAAATCTTAACATTACCTTCCTTGTACATTGGTGACATTGCTATGTTCGTGAAATCCCACCCTGAGCTCTTTAAAATGTGGCTTGTTGGTAGTAGACATGACAATAGACAATAATGAAAGGTAATGTGTATTGTTTACCGTCCAAAACGGCATTTCTTAATAAAAGTGTGTTCTGCATGGCATCTATTATTTATAACAGGATACCAAAAGTCATTCGATACAAACAGAACTTAAATATTTTCAAGAATCAATTGAACAATTTCTTAGTTGACAAAGCCTATTATAACACTATAATAGGCTTTGTCAACTAAGAAATTGAGAAATTGAAAAAATCAAGTACACACTTGATTTTTAAATGACAAGAGCATCAATGACTATAAATTGTAATTGTAATATCCTGACATTATCTAAGTTTGACATTATATAACTAAATCCATTGACATTGACATTATCATACTTTTAACATCAATTTACTAATAATTATATTGTTTAATAATATGTAACGTAAACGTCTGTACACCTATTTAGGTTAAAGCTAGAGAGCATAACTTTAATTTAAGATTGTTTGTAAGTTTAATTTTATGCTAAATAATGTTGGTTCGCTTGACCCCGTTACCTTGTCGTGTTGTATAGTGAGACAATGTAAAATTGGCTTAGAACTAATAACTTAATTAATATTAAATGTTTTACTATACTGAAAGTATGTGAAATGAAGATTGATTATGAGTTATTGTTTCAATTTTGCCAGTAATACCTAAAAGACAATAATCAAAAATAACTTTGGGTATCCACTTTACCCGGGTTTCCCCAAACTATGAACCTATGTTTGTAAGTTGTTAAAGCACGTTATTAGCTGATGGAAATAGATTAATTATTCGAGCCAAGGCTAAGTACGTTAGAAAAATCTTATTATTATTCTAGACCTGTATAACACGGGAGTGTAAGTGGTTCCATTATATTGCCGTTCTGAGGAAAAATACCTACTCACTATGAATGAAAGTAAAATGTATTTCGACCACTCACTCTGCCAATTGCCGTTTGATGATGCATTAGGTTGTGTGGATTCTGCACACGCTTTGATTCTATTATAAAGAGAAGATTTTCAACCTCTGAGGTCCGTGTTATGGTCATTGAATATCTGGGAGGAGGAGAGATGTCTCTGGTAGGATGCAAGTTCCTATTGATTTATTTTATAGAGCAGGTAGGTGGACGGGCTATTTACCTACTATTAGTTTTTGGGATAGATGATATCTATCTAGATTTATGTCATTTGAATTATTAATGTTTGGTTCCCCCTTACAGGAAAAATATTAATTTTCCTATCACAGTGCCGGGCAGTTTTAGATTGAAAAACATATTTAATACCTATTTATTTGTTTAGCTTCCACAATGTGACAATAGCATAGGTGGTAAAGCTCAAAGTATTAGGTATAGGAGCAATTTATAAATCTCGTCGGACACTGTTAAAATAACGACTTGATATAAAATAGGAATGATGTACCTACCACTGTCTGTGTGTTTATAATAACGTACGTAACATTCGAAAACCGTGGAGTGAATTTCAAATTGAATTGATGTTTTCCAGCCGGTCTAATATCTTGGTCGTGGGCGAGCGACAAAGATCTTTATGATGTGCCGAAGTATATTTCCGAGCTATTCTGTTTATAAACTTTATTGTCTGAAATAAACGGCTTGTATGTTTTGTCTACGTTCAAAAATTTAACAATGAAACACTCGGATAGAGACGTAACCATGTTTACGTTTATATCTTCATCGTTCTTTGAACTGAATGTTATGTATTGTAAATAGCTTTATTATTTTATTTTTAAATCCAAAACAACAAAAAAACATTGAGATTTTCTGTAAGCTTTACTGCTTTAAGCATTTTAGTGAGTTTTGGTATTCAGTACTTACTTTATAAGTACTATATAAAAACGATAAGTTAGTACAATTTATACGAGTAATATAGTCTACCCATTAAATAATCTAAAGCATGTCTGGAAGAGATTGCTCTTAGCAATACTACTTTTGTTCCTTTTTTGAAGTTAAAACTTCTATAGCGGTGTTGTGCAGTTTTTGGGATAGGTAAAAAATGTTAAACTCGAGTCTGATCGAAAATTCGTAAGACAGAGGGAGAGTAGACCGCCGGCGCGGCGTAGGAGAGGAAGTAATATCCCTCTCTCTTTCTACTGCGCGGCGAAAATATATGCTTGCTCAGGCTGTTTCATTTAAGCTGCGCAGGGCGCTTGCTCGGGTGTGCGTTTATGATATTGTATTTTACCACACAAATTATAGTAGTAATTTAATACAGATAAACAAAGCAATTCGTGCAAACCCTTCCAAAATATTAAAAAATGTACAAGGTTAATGTTGAAGTTTTCACTTCTGATGGCACTCCCGGAGTGCAAACCGTTGTTTTTTTTTTTACTTCTGTATGTTTTAGGTTATCGTATCAATAAAGTACTATTGTAAGATACACAAAAATATAGCATTTACCTTGCAGATAGCTTGCAAAATTAAGTAATCATTTTCAGGAAACAGTGAAAATGTTTATTTTGCGTGTTGACCTATAATGGTACCTTTTAATTTATGGCGGTTGAATGGCACATTTTTATTCGTATGCAAATAATTACTTAAATGAAGGGGCACGATGGAGTTATTAAAATTGCATTAGTTAGTTAGCTTTTATGGGCCGTACAGGCTAGGCATCTCAAATAAATTGTAAGTTTGTGAAAATTTCAAACACATACATATAATACGTACTTACACCGTATGCCTCAATTCTAACATTAAAGATGGTTAGATTATTTTAAGGCAAAAAATATTTTACTTTTTTTTGGTCATTAGAGTTATATTATGCTAAAGGCTCACCCTAAATAAAAGTCAGCTACCTCACATTTTACACTGTTTTCTGCCCAACTCTACCTATATGTTAAGTCGAATCATACAACTTGGCAGCTGTGATGTTAGTTGCACCCTGCGGATAACCCAATCCTGACTGAAGCTCACATAACGGCTACACGATGATTGGGTTATCTGCAGCTTGTAGCTAACATCACAGCCGTAAAAACGTTTGATTTAAGCAACCTATACCACACAAGCGACGACCTGCCTCCAGCGCATTCTAAACTACTTTGGCCACATTGCTCGCAGAGACCCAGACAACCTGGAGAAGTTAATGGTAGTAGGAAAGGTCGACGGGAAAAGACCACGCGGTCGATCTCCTACAAGATGGACGGATCAAATAAGATCTTTGATCGGCATGCCCATCCCTGACGCCGTGAGATCCGCTACAGACAGGTCCGAGTGGAGGAATATTGTCCAAAAAGTGATACGGGATCAAACCGCTCCAATTTAGACACGACCTTCAGTAATGAAGAGCACGACTAAGAAGAAGAAGAAGACCATACAAGCTGTAGAAAAAAGTTAAATCAACTCCGCTAAGCAACTCACAATTTACAAACCTTTAGTCAACTCAAATTCCTTCATCCTATATTACAATACTTCGGGCGAATTCGTTTCTACCATTACAGATTGGAAAACCCTTATGAAACCATCATTTTATGCTTGGTGTGGCCATAACCAGAAAATCCAATGTGCCTTTGAAATAAGACGCGGGCGGAGTGGTCACCATTTGAAAAATGAGTATCCATTGTGAACAACGGCAGCTCGGAAAGCCGATCGAAGTAACACATAAGTGCGATTGCTTTTACTTTATGTGTAATACTCGTATATTGGTGTATATTTTATACGACATAAGTTTGATCGTAAGCGTAGTAAAATTTTGCATTCATTTTTAAATATTTCTTTCATACATTAAGTGTTGACGAAGAGTTGATACGTCGTATATTTTATATAAGTTCATATTATCCAGTACGTATATAAAACGAGTGTAACGAACTAATGTCTCTATTTCTAGAATTTTTATCTAGCCATTTTTAGGGTTCCGTACCCAAAGGGTAAAAACGGGACCCTATTACTAAGACTTCGATGTCCGTCTGTCTGTCCGTCTGTCACCGTGCTGTATCTCATGAACCATGATAGCTAGGCAGCTGCAATTTTCACAGATGATGTATTTCTGTTGCCGCTATAACAACAAATACTAAAAAGAAAATAAAATCCCATACAGTACGGAACCCTCCGTGCGCGAGTCCGACTCGTACTTAGCCGATTATTCATCAAAAATATACCTACTGGATCAGACAATACGAAGTGAATCAGTATTATATTTTGTATGAACTAAACGGATGAGCATATATTTTTTACTTCGATACGTTTTGGTTTATAGCTTTTCTTTTTAGAGTTCCGTACCCAAAGGGTAAAAACGGGACCCTATTACTAAAACTCCGCTGTCCGTCTGTTTGTCTGTCCGTCTCCAGGCTGTATCTCATGAACCGCTATAGCTAGAAAGCTGAAATTTTCACAGATGATGTATTTCTGTTGCCGCTATAACAACAATAAAAATAGAATAAGAATAATATTTAAGGGGGGTACCATACAAAAAATCTAAATTTTTTGCCGTTTTTCGCTCGATATCAATAATGGTAACAGGTAGATGCTTGAAATATTCACAAAATATTTAGCTGCATGCCTACTTCAATAATAAATAATCAAATTAAAATAAAATAAATATTTAAGGGGGGCTCCCATACAGTACGGAACCCTCCGTGCGCGAGTCCGACTCGTACTTAGCAGATTATTTATTTACTCTTTACCTACCTACTATGATTCACAGTGAAAAAAAAAATTGTGCAAGACCTATCTATAATCAAAGAAGGTATAATAATACTACGTACTATAATAGAACATTTTGTACTTGTAATATTCTTTCTAGAATAAACAAACGAGTCGCAAGTACGCACTACTGTTACTTAGTTTATTTATTTTCTGTGGAAAGTCACAAGCGGAACCTCGAGGCATTACCAGAAAGTACTTTATATCCGCGTTATTTTGCTGAGTAATGGCTATTGCTTGCATTTTGTGCAGAGAAGGGCGCGAATAGCCTCTTTGCTTGATTGGATTCCGGCTTAATATTCCGTCAGAACGTTAAAGAAACTTCATTAAGTAAGATTGTTTTGTGGTCGAGTCAGCCGCCATTGTTTGAGAGTTTCCGTTGTATAATCTGCGTGTAGTAATTAATTTTTTAATTAATTTAATTTTGTAATTAATTTTTGAGTGTATTAGGAAGTGTGAGATGGAAATAGACCGCAGTTTTTTTATTGTGATATTGATAATAGTACTTTAATCGCTATTAGTTGTTTTAAATATAAATGATAGCATGCTAGATTACATTGTAGAATACTATGGTCCAAAAATAAATCGAAACAAAGATAACATTGTTGCTAAGAAGATGAATTCAATGAATTTAAAACAATGACGTAAAAGTTGTTGTCATTAGTGTTATGGTAATTTTACAGACAAATATTTAAACACAAAATTGTATTTCGATTCTTTGTTTTTGTCGTGTAACCCTATTTTTCATCCTATTTTAAAGGACCTCGACCCCATGACATCCGTAGCTGTCCTCTACGCCGTAGCCAGGCCGTAGCACACAGAGATTATCTGTGCCGTAGCACCACAGTTGCGTAGCACATTCATAGCAACTGTCATGTAATCTATGCAGCTTAGCCCCGTAGCTGGTAGCTCTGACGACACGAGTGACGTCACGGCCACCCCGCCCCTCGCGTGCGTCACACCTTCCCGTTGCGAGTCATTGGCCAAAATCCAAAATCAACAGTATTTAAATATTTCAGATATATGCGGCTGTTATCGGAGGCTGAATTAATGATGAATCGGTTTCCTGTAGTGTATTTGTTCTTGGAGAACTCTTAATGAGATTGTGTTTGTTCGCGATTTTGTTGTTCTACTTGTACATAATCCCTGAAATGAATTCGCAAGAGAACCAATTTTGTAGTCCTATGTAAACAAAACCGTAAGCATTTACCTTAAATGATAGCGGCCTGTAGGCATGCATACAAATTGTATGCAAGTATACGATTCGCATAATAAGGATATTTTTGGTGTGATACAAAAAAACCTAATTAAAAAGTATTACTATAAATACAATTTCTTCAAAAACTAAATAGATCAACAAAATATATTAAGACACGTATATTTTTTTGTCAACTAAACAAAACATTGATGAAGATAATTGATCATGCAACCTATTCTACGATCGGGAAGACGACCACAAGTCGCAAGATAGTGTCAGATTTCTCGTCCACAAGTCCCTCACTAACAACATCGTACGTAACTATTGATAGTGTTTTGAGCAGGGTCGTATACCTAATACTAAGAATATCGAAAATATATTTGCTGATAGTTATTCATGTATTATGTACGCACCGACCTCGGCATACCCAGATGATGAAGTGGAGACAATGTATGAGGACATAAGTCGGGCCATACATATGTCTGAGACCAACTTTACTGTTGTTATGGGGGACTTCAACGCAAAGATAGGCAAGAAAACGGAGGATAAACAGAAAGTGGGCCAATTTGGCTACGGGAAACGGAAATCTAGAGGACAGAGGCTGGCTGGCTTTCTGGAGAAAGAAGAACTCTTTATGATGAACTTTTTCTTCCAGAAGCCGCCTCACAGGAAATGGACCTGGATAAGTCTCGATGGTTCCACGAGAAATGAGATAGACTTCATCATGACTAGCAAGAGACGAGTATTCGATTATGTCTCAAGGGTGAAAACCGGTAGTGATCACAGAATTGTAAGAAGCACATTGAATATCAACGTTAGACTTGAAAGGTCCCGCTTGATGAAGTCTACGCTCTGACCTCCCGCCCATATCCAAAACTCCGAAAGCTTTCAGCTGGAGCTCTCAAATAGCTTTGCTTGCCTTGAGAATATTTCTTCGGTGGACCAGATTAATAACAAGCTCGTAGAAACTGTCCAAACGGTGGGTTTTAAATTTTTATACCTCGCCGTTCAAATAGACCCCAAAAACTGTCTGGTCACACTCTAAACCTCATGGCTGAACGACGTTTGTTAAGACTAGTCTACTAGGGACGCTGCGTCATATAGGCGGCTCAATAGACAAATCTCTAAATCCTGGCGGCACGATATACGTCTCTTTAAAACCAAACAATTTAAAGAGACTAGTGAGCGAAACAAAGGCTCCAAAGCACGGATGACCGATGGGGCCGTAAAGTTCTCAAATGGAGACCACGGACCAGCAAGCGCAGCGAAGGACGTCCACCGACTAGGTGGACTGACGATATAATAAAAAAACGTAGGAGCGCACTGGATGCAGGCTGCTTCCAACCGGCTTGATTGGAAATCCATGGGGGAGGCCTATGTCTAGCAGTGGAGGTCCTACGGCTAATGGATGGATAAAGATATAGCCTTTTAAAGTTCCGCGTAACGTCACGACTAGACTACAAAAATATAGTCACAGCAAGTCACAGTATATAATAGACTTTTGACAGAGAAGTGACGTCACGAGCCTCCTCTCTCAAACATTAACAAGGTTTATCTTTGTCATTTATTGTTTAACTAAAAAAAACTTGTCTAATATTGTTTGATAATTAATCTAACTAACGGACTAATATAATAATGAGTTTTATACCCAGTCATCGTGCCTAGGTACTAAAATTTAAAAAAAATGTAAAATCTGTAGACCTGTAAATCTGTATCTGCCCAGGCTAAACATTTTTTCTAAAAGACCGTTGATTTATTTAGCGTTTGATTTGGTTCCACTCATTAGGTTCCATATGAAAAGTCGTTCATAATGACAATTTCAATGATATCCTGGCTAGATCATAAGGTATTTAATTTGTTTGTATTTTATAAGTGTTAGACCAGCCACTGCACACCTATAAAATAGGTACCTACTATAAACGCTCACAAAATATTTGCCCAGTTCCGCACTTTGCTACAACAACATTTCAAGTGAACCGTTCTCCGTCGGCGAGCTGACAGCGACGGCGGAACAATCGGGATCATTTCCTGAGCCGCGGATGGTTGTTGGACTAGCACGGTTATGTACTTAATATTTCTGACGTACTTGATGACTAGATATTGGAATTTTGGATACAAATTTTTACTCAAATTAAACAGTGGATTTTTTATCCGACGACCGACTGACTGCCAAGGAATGGTGTTGTTTTCTTGCGCAAATCTTGTATGTTTGTAAAATTTTTCATTCCTGCGTATTTTCCAGAAAGCTCCATGGATTTTGACAATTAAGGTATTTTAGATTCGTCTGAAAAACCCAAGTGTCCAGCCAGCATGCTGGGCATGCTGCCAACTGGCAGTGGGCTTGAGCATTTGGATTATCTTTAGACCTTCAAGGGTCTGTGGATGATCCAATGCTTTTTAAGTAGTAGTAGTAGTGTAGGTAGTTTTAGCATATAAGGTAGTACCTATAGGCACAAAAGTGCCTTTATTAACTACAACAAACTAAACAGTAAAAAAGTGTCCTCAAATAAGTATTTAAAAATAGAGAAACAAAACCGTACCTATTGAATATGGTATCAAAATAAAGAGGATTAAATGGAGATCACAAAAAAATACATATGTCAGGTATGTAATTAAATCAGAAATAATGACAACTGTTTTAACTATTTTTTTGGTGTGTTGCTTGTCTGTTGATTTTTTGCAGTCGGGTTTTTGCTAAGAAATTTGTTATGTTACACAATACAATACAAGAGCACTTTATTGAGACAACAATAAATAAAAAATAACAGAAGAAGAAAGGTACAAAAGACGGTCTTATCGCTAAAAGCGATTTCTTCCAGACAACCTCTCGCTTCACTTGGTAGTTGAGGAAGTGATTATGAGGAAGAGGAGGAGGAAGAGGATGATAGGAAATTATAAATACTAGTGGACCCAACCCAAAAGCCGCTGTCCTGTCTGTACATAACTAGGTACATACATACACAAAAATTAATTAAAAGGGCATTTTCCAGTAGACCAAACTATGAATCCAAACCATTCTATGCGACGCGCATGCGCAGTGTAATTCCTCATAAATACCTCTTAAATTTTGAGGAAGCGATAGCGGAAGAGGATTTTTATTTTATTGATGAGGATGCGGTTATGGTTGAGGAACACAAAATATTACAGAACTTCCGCATTATGAGGAAGCGGAAGAGGAATCCTCAGCAACCCTACTTGGTAGTCTAAGTTATAAACCAAAGTGCCGTAGTCTGGCGACCACGCGAAAGACTGAATGAACATGTGAGTATAAGTAAAATATAATTTGACATGTAACAACGGTGTTGTTAATACAAATATTGTATTTTTATTATAAGACAAAAATATATATTTACTCGTTGCCCGTCCCGGCTTCGCCCGGTTACGGATAAATGATATTCTATAGTTAACCTTAAACAGAAAACCAGAAAAAAAACTGAAGTAGGTATAGAGAAAACACCATAGCATGCATGCAAATGCTGTTTTCTCCTTTATGCTTAGTCGAGCAAGTTAAGTCGAGTTCAGTACTTCTAAGTCTGCGTGCTTCATTTTCGACCAACGTCGCTTACCATCAGGCGA
The DNA here is from genome assembly GCA_964007245.1 of Hypomecis atomaria. Classification (NCBI taxonomy): domain Eukaryota; kingdom Metazoa; phylum Arthropoda; class Insecta; order Lepidoptera; family Geometridae; genus Hypomecis; species Hypomecis atomaria. The sequence goes on from OZ023281.1 coordinate 2,767,704, forward strand.
GTTGGTCGTCAAGCGCGTACTTATTCGCGTAAAAAAAAAACAATTCAGACAATTACACAAAAAGGTGACTTTGCTTTTTAATGTGTAGTGATATCACAACACCAAGTGAACCGTTCTCCAAAATGTTATAGAGTTAATATTAGATTGGCAGTGAAATAATTATGGTGAAAATATCAACAAGAAATTTCATTTCACCCTAGTTAGAAGAACATACATAATTTGGAGGTCGATCATAAATCCGCTTTATGTTATCATACCAAGATCCCACAAAGACAAAAAATATCGTCCAAGTACGAGTTGGACTTGCGCATGAAGGTTTCCGTACCGTATGGGAGACTTTTCGTATCTTACGTAGAAAGAGTAGGTACCTACAAAAATCCAAATTTACTAGGTGATGTTATAAACGACTCCCATGTTTGCCTTGCTCTCATTGTTTTGCGCGTACTCGTACAGCTGCTCTAGTTTTAGAGGCGGTATTTGCTCAGCCACTTCGCTACCAGTATACTGGACGAACTGTATTTTGTACTAAAAAAAATTTGGAGCTCCATTTGTGAGATAAAATTTCAGATTACTTGGGTAGTTGGTAACCTGGTAGCGGCTTTTTGTTTCGGAATAATAAAGCCGAATAGAGTTAATCTGGATAAAATATATAATAATATGTTTTGTAATTGTCATTTTATCATATTCACAAAATAAATGTAATTTAATTTTACATCAAAATGACTCTAATATCTAAATGATAAATTTATATTCCATATTATTATTAAAATTATTCCATTTATATTCCAAATAAATTAGGCATATTAATACATAAACAAACCTTTTCAGTATCTATTACATTTCAATCTATCAACAACTAACATTCGTCAATTAGGAAGAATTATACATTTTTAACCCAAAAAGAAACGCCATCTGGCAGTTTAAAAACAAAAAACAACATCTTTGTATGTTTTTATATCCCAACAGTTCAAACAAAATCAAACTAGAGACTAGCAAAAGTAAACCGAACAATATGTGACAGATCTTTTTGTTCGACAATACGTTCAGCTTTTATTATGACAGCTCCGCGGAGAGGTATTAGCAGGGTGTGCTGAAATGTGCGCTCGTGGGACTCGGCGACACGAGCGGGACAAAATGAGACGAAAACGGGACGACAGGAACACGACAACTGCGCAAAAGAAATATATGTGATGTTTTCAGGAAGTATAGCTATCCAAACGTGTTAACGACGTCGTGTAATTAGTTATTTATACACTGAAGTGCTTTTCATTACACAGCATGTACTTTTTCAAATAATCCGACTGGCTGTCATTTTGTAATGCAACAGGCTGTCAGCGAATAGATTAATATTGCTCTCAGCATCCCACTCTGCGTGTTTTCAAAGCAAACACAGACATGATTATTTATATTGGGGGAATGAATGCAGTCGGAAGCCGACACGAGAACGAGACGTCAGAATAAATATACAATTCTGTGGCGAGAGCTCGAAGTCTCATCCGCAAACACGTGTGCGCGGACCGCATTGAACTACTGCAACTTGCATCGATGTAATCGAGCGGCAGCACTACTCTTCGAGAAACACCCTTTGTTCTCACTAAAGAAGCATTGTGATGCGAATTCCTACTTTGTTCAAACTTGTACGTTGTAGAAGAATCTTGCGTTTGCGTTCCCGTAACGGAAAGCACATTGTTATGGTAACGTAATTCCGCTTGTTTCTCTACGTTAGAATGTACGAGGAACGCAACGGAAGCCTTATTTTCCAGCGGGGCTCGAAGCCTTAACTCTTAACTTGAGTATGAATGTGGAATTTCCCAGGTAGTATAATGTAAAATTACGTTCCATTTCCGTGCCTTGATTGAAGTCTACAGCCGCGCCCACGCCCCTGAGCTAGTGCAGAGTCGTAACAATGTTATTTTGTTGTACACGGAACATTACAACAGTAAAAGGAAATTTATTCGTGATTGATAGTCACAGTTGAAGTTTCCTTGGCAATTTCCTTGTGAACTGACCCCTAATTTATGAAATAGTTACCTGATTACATAAAAGTTAATTTACTATGGCGCCATCGACGATAAAATTTGATAAATTGGATATTTTTCCTTTTAGATTTCGCTATCTTACAAGCAACTATGTAGTACGATTTCTTGATAACTAGTTCATGACTCATTGTTATTATCAATGTGAATATAGCATTCTAATTATATGCGATGAATGCAGTTGCAGCAAGATTCAAATAAAAATTATTATGTGTCAACGATATCAATGCGCTTCTTAAAATGACAGGCTGGATGCCAAACTATTGACGTCAAATTCAAAACAAACATTCAGGAAACCCGACAACACACATAATTATAAAAACTGCTTACCCGCTAAACCACTACTTTAAATAAGATAAAGTAATCTTTGCTTATTACCAAAAAACAACAAGGTTTTTTATCTCTAAAATAATCTTATGTGTGCACGCATTTTCACTTTAATTTCTTAATCTTAAAGAATATAGGTAGATTTCTTGGATATATTGTATTTTTTTCCTATGCCAAAACCTAACGAAAATTCGTTGTAATACATTGATCCGTAGACAACGAGGGGACAAATAGTGAAGCTTTGGGCCGCAGGTGGCCGATGGCCGTTGATGGCCGGAACTGGCCTCTGTCCTTTATGAAATCGGCCATTGTGAGGCTGGAAACAGCAGCATCCCGTGTATTATAGCTTATTTGGATAGATATTACATGCAGACAGAACATTCATGAAATAGCCATTGGTGACAATTTGCATGCGATTCGAACGAGCGTGTGATGAGTAGAGATAATAATATTTGGATCTATAGATCCAAATATTATTAAATAATATTTGGATCTATAGATCCAAATATTATTATCAAATATTATTATATTTTAAACAATAGTCAAAATATATTTTGACTATTGTTTAAAATGTATTGTATTTCATCAACATTATATTTTTCCCCAATTTTAAATCTTTTTAGATTTCATGAAGAATAGATAATATATAAAAGTAGTTACATATCCTAGTATTTCAAGTAGGTATACCTAAGTAACTCGAATAAAAATAAAATGACATACCGTGGCATAACTTCAGAAGAAACTTTTATAGTTCTTATGCTATAGGCATAACTGACTAGACCATCCTAGATCTTGCACTATGATTAGTAAGCAGTAGATTTTACCAACCAATTCCATTTGATTCTGGAAACGATTCCAAGATTTCGCACCATCCCATCCCTAAACATAAATAACGGAACGTCCCATACTAGGAAGTAGGAGATGGGTTCTCTTTTGTTCATCCGTCGCTTGCAGTAACTCGGAGGAAAAATACAACAGCATTTTCATTAGAACTTACAAGAGGTAAACCGGAAGGTAATTACTTCGCTAATATCGCATAATCACAGCTCTTAGCTATATTTAGTTTATATTAAAATAATTAACCTTAGTAAGGCCACGGCGAGTGTCGCGGTGGCTGGAACGTCGCCAACGTAATAATAGGTAAGCACTACCTACTCGATCTGATTCGATTATAGATAGCTATACATTTTGATTCAGAGACAAACAGCGTTCTAAAAGTCGCGTGGAACTATGCGTTACCTACAAAATGTCTATAGATAGAAAACTGTAAACATTTATGTAACTACTTCTACGTTTGGAACTATAAAATGTTTGTATTACCTCCATCAAGAACCCACTTATTTTTGTTGTCAGATGAACAGCCTGTTTTATGACGAAGCCAAACTGAAAGTTACTTTGCAGTGCTTTTTACTTTGAAACAAGTCCTGTGACACTGCACTGCGGTAAACGATAGCAAAGATCGGGCTTGGCATCTTAATGCCTGGGATATAGTGTCCAAATTCAGAAAAGCGAAAAAATGATCCTCCGAAATCACGGTTATACCTAAGGTGAAATTCACTGTATTCAACACCAGTACTAAGGTTAGCAAACCTTTATTTAAATTATTTATGAAACAAGTAGGAAAATTAAAAAAATGTTTTCTATTCTTAATACGGATATAAAACATTATATTTAACTACTTTTATGCTATATACCGATACCGACTATATCTTGTCCCTCAATCCCATGTCACAATAAAAAACCTAAACATTTAATGATTAAAAAAATAACATCTATAATCACGTCCACATCACATTATAATCAAGTATAAATTGTAGATATAATTATGATGCTTGTATAAACTCCTGGAAACGCCTTGAATAGATTCGAAACACGTGTCGTGTCCTCGGCGCCCCAACCAGTGTCGAATAACTTCGGCTCTGATGATTTTTCACTGTTGATTTAATATAAGGAAGCGAAACTTTGGCAACTTTGGTGAGTTTTATCGAGTTTGACAAAGTTTCTGTGGGAACGGCAACGAAAACCATTTCCCTTATAAGTGATTGAGTGTAGGTAAAGAAAAATCGAAGCCATGCCCTTCTATAACAACACGGAACGATAGAAATATGCCGGAACTTTGCAAGCTTTTGTAGACAATTCTGAGCTATTTCCGTTTTTTAGTTCACAATGCTTTGGCATGTTTTCTACCTACGATGCTCTACCTAAAAATATGACTCTATAAAATAAAACGTAGAGACAAAACAGTCGGGTATTTGAGGATGTTGTTGCCAATAAATGCTGCTCATAGTAAACAGAGTAGTGACCTACTTTTTACTTTGGAGCTCACGAAACGCCTATTGCTGTTGGAAGGAGCGCGCAGGAAATGAAGCCTGGGCGAAAATATTTTGATCATCCCAGCTGTCTTTCTCGGAATAAATGTTGTAAGAACATAGCTATTTGCTGCGTATCAACGGAATTATGTCGCAGTTGAAGAGTGGAGAGAGGGCGAATCTATTGAATGCTAGGAATGTTTTTGGCGCTTGTGTACTGTCGTATATCAAATCATTTAGTGCAGGGTATAATTATATTCGGCGGATGACGGTTAATTAAATCATGTTTTATGGTTGAAACTATTAATGACGTCAATATCTTTAAGCTGGCTATTTTTAGGTTCAAACTAAAAATGACATGTAATAATATATCACAGAGATACCAGAGGGATAATGTGGTCGACCGAGGAAAGAAGGAAAGAGATGCAATTATTTAATATGGCATGAGTTAGAAAGAGATATGAAAAATATCTCGATTCAGTGTCTAGTTGCCGTGTTTTTCTCTCAGTAGTGTCAAATTCCAATTCAAATCTGACATTTTTGACAGCTCTGGGCAATTATTTTCTATACATTTTTGTGCTTAAGAATTGTCTCAAGCGGCAACAGCACTATCTCTCTAATAAGTAGGTACAATCGAAAAATCAATCATCAATAATCAATTGGTGTTGTATATTATCTACAGGCTATGGTAAACAACCTCTTACATGGTAGTGTATACAGATATCTGTGAGTGTAGTAGAGAGACCCGTCAACCTGTGGGACAGTTAATTAAATGAAAATACATTAAATATTAAGACTTAAATGTTCGTTAAAATGTAGTAAGTAAATATTAGTAGGTAAATCTTCATTAAAATGTTGTTGTACCTAAAAGAGATTTTGTCGCAGAACACTGTTATCAGTCACCTACTCAGAGTTGCGTTTGGATTAAATTAATACATTTTTTACCATAATAATTACTGTAGGTAACTTACCTTTAAATCATAGTTGGAGAATTCCTCAGCTTCTGTTGACACGAACGTTATCATCCACTTGCGGTTTATTGGAAATTTTATCATAAAATAAATCTACACTGCAAAATTAGTCTGTGACACGAACTGTTTAGCTATTAAACAATAGGCACTTGTATAATTAACTGTGAAATAAGTGCCTAAGTACAGTACTTTTTATTAGCTGTTTATTGTTTTATAAATAGTCTGTTGTCACTGGTTGTCAACCTGGAACAATAAAAAAATCTAATATCAAAATTGGTAAAAAAAGGTTTTAGTAAAACGATGATTAGATATTTACGGCTTATTACCAGTGTTACTACCAATCTTACTACCAATAGTAACAACGGTAATAGTTGTTACAGCAGTAAAAATAAATTACCCGTGTTACTACCGTAAATTAGTACCTAAGTACATAATATACTATTACATTGCACGGCAACTGGCATTGTAAAGAGGCTTTATTCGATTTTATAGAATAAAACCTCTTTGCAATGCTCGTGTTAGGCCATGATATTCGAGCTGATCATGGTCTTATGTTTTTCACGGAGTATTGTTTAAATATAACGGATTGTGTGCGATTCTATGAAAGTTCGTAGGTACATTCTAATTTGTTTTATTTTATTGTGAACAATACCAAGTTGCCTAGTGAGTACCAACATTTTGTGAGTTTATGACGTAAGTATTTCTCATATTTCTGGGGTTTTATTTTCTCGTAGAAGGTATGAAAAGTAGAGTATGCACCACTAGAACCAAGTCTGTCTTCGTCTTGGGCGACTTGAACCCCTCGCTTCACTCAGGACTCTAAACAATTCACTCGCTGCGCTTGGGAGTTAATTTTAGGGAACCTCGCTACGCTCAGGGTCCAATATATTTTTCTAATAAGTTTTTCATGTATTACTGTTGTCTTATTTTTACTGTGTACAATAAAGTGTTTTCTATTCTATTCTATTCTATGTTGCCCGGGACGTAAGACACGACTTGGTTCTCTTGATACCTACATAATCTACAATAGTACGTTTCGGTATTCTGTGAGAGTCATAATTAGTATACAGGGTTATTTCTAATTAATTTGCATCCTTTTAGGGGCTTATTCTGTACATCAAAACTAACAACTTTTGTTCTGCGGCTTTTATCAAAACTCGAAAAAAAATTTGTTGTTCCATAGAAAAATATCGTTCACTCGCGACAAAATGTATGGAACAGCTGATTTTTTTTTGAGTTCTGACAAACGTCGCAGAATAAAAGTTGTTAGTTTCGATGTACAGAATAAGCTCCTAAAAGGATGCTAATTAATTAGAAATAACCCTGTATAGTTATAGTATTGTTAGTTTTTAAATTTTCTTAGCTAAATAACATCATCGACAACGACGTAACATAACATTATATTGCCTTCATTGATTTCGATAATTCAAATTTTTAATTTAATTGGTCTCATTTGAAGTAAATAACTGCGACAGATGGATAATCAGGTACAAAATTAATCCTGATCGATTTTCTTTTGTGGTACGGAAGCCAAAAAAACAATTGTCAGAGCCCAATCAATCCATAATCATCTATTTCCCCATCTCCGCAGCCTCCCGAGCGCCCCCTGCGGCAGTGACTGGCTACTCCCATCCCGCTATGCAATCCCAATCACGGTTCCATCTGCAGTCTCATCCTTATCACAAAAGCTTACATAACAACTACGGCCACAGATCAACATCGCCAAAGAAATCTTGCAACTTTCTCATCAATCACCCGCTTGCAAAAAGCCGACAGGACTAGCTTGATTTATCTATTTGAATATTAGCCCACCGCGATGACGAGAAGTGGGTCATATTTAAATATTTCTGCGTTTCAAGAGGATTCCCGCGAATCTCTTTCACTGTTCATCCGTTATTGTTTTAATGATACACGGAACGGAACAACATTGGGTCGGATTATTTTGTGAATTGGTACGGGAAATGTTGTGAATATTCGTTGAAGAAACGTTATATTTACGCTTCCGGGCGCAAATAAAAAGAGGCTGGACTTACTAAATAAATAGCGCCAAAGACAATGATGAAAAAAATACTACGTTTTCTTGATGCAAAATTGTACTTTTGGATTCTCCACTTATTTATAGTACTTTAGGAATAAACAGTTTAAATCGACTTGAATGTAACGAATTTCTTTTTTAAATATTAAGGTTTAAAATATTACATCAAAAAATGGACGATACAATAATTGTTTTTTGCAGGTTCCATACATTTGGTCGAGGGTGAACGATATTTTTTAAGGAACAACAACTTTTTGTTTGAGAATTAATAAAAGTCGAAGAACAAAAGTTGTTAGTTTTGATGTACAGAATAAGCCCCTAAAAGGATGCTTATTGATTAGAAATAACCCTGTATATCTCGATAATTTCTGGTAAAATGTTAGAATCGCTGAAGACATATACTCTTTTGATTACGAAGACCGCAAATTTTCCGCGAGCGGGCAAACTTTCTCCATTGTATTATTTATAAACTACGTAAGTAGATATTTACGCGTTATTCAATTTTCCATCATTCAACCGGAATAATGAAATTAGGTACTTTTCTATATTATAAGGTTTGAAGAAGCCCGACTCCTGGGGCGTCGCTCGAGGCGGTCAAAGTATGACATAAGCTGCTTATGTCCTGTACCTAGATGAGCTAGGTGCTAAGCTGAAATATTAGCGCAGGGAAGTTGTTGGAAACTGAGATATTCTAGCTACTTAAATCTCTATGGACTATTTTTACAATACATACTTGGTTTTTAGGGTCCCGTACCCAAAAGGTAAAAATGGGACCCTTCTACTACATAATAAATAATTAATAAATATTACGGGACATCTTACACATGGTCTCTGACCCCAAACTAAGCAAAGCTTGTGATATGACTGACAGATACTGATATACTAAATATACATATTTTAAATAATACTTATATAGATAGTAACTAAATAACACCCAGACACAGAGCAAACACCTATGTTCATGACAAAAATGCTTGCCATGGTTGGGGATCGAACCCACGCCTCTGTGATACAGAAGTTAGGTTCACTAACCACTGACCCACCGAGGCAGTTATACTAAGACTCCGCTGTCCGCCCGTCTGTCCGTCTGTCAGTCTGTCACCATGCTTTATCTCATGATACGAGATAGATAGAACGTTGAAATTTTCACATATCTGTTGTGTCATAGATGTACTTATTTCTGTTGCCGCTATAACAACAAATACTAAAACATATACAATGTATGAAAAAAAAAATTTATATATATATTTAAGAGCCCGCTCCCATACAACAAATCTGATTTGTAGCCCTTTTTCGCTCGATTTTAACAACAGCGACCGGTAGATACTTGATATATTCACAGAATATTTAGCTAAATATGCACTTTAAATATAAATAGTTAAGTTAAATTAAAATAAAATAAATAGGGGCTCCCCTACAAGTAACGTGATCTTTTTGCTCGTTATTAATAGCGACAAAAGGAAAATACTTGAAATATTTACAGAATATTAAGTTGTGTGTTTCTTAAAAAATAAATAATGAAAATAAAATAAATTAACGGGGAGCTTCCATACAGTACGGAACCCTTGGTGCGCGAGCCCGACTCACATTGGACCGATTATTAGTCTATGGCCATTATTCATTTTTAGGGTTCCGTACCTAAAGAGAAAAACGAGACCCTATTACTAAGACTTCGATGTCCGACTGTCTGTCTGTCACCGGGCTGTATCTCATGAACCATGACAGCTAGGCAGCTGAAATTTTCACAGATGATGTATTTCTGTTGCCGCTATAACAACAAATACTATGAACAAAATAAAATAAATATTTAAGGGGGGTTCCCATACAATAAACCTGAATTTTTAGACGTTTTTCGCTTTATATTAATAATGGTAACAGGTAGATGCTTGAAATTTACACAGAATATTTAGTTTTATATTCACTTCAATAATAAGTAATAAAATTAAAATAAAATAAATATTTAAGGGGGGGGCTCCCATAAAGTACGGAACCCTCAGTGCGCGAGTCCGACTCGTACTTGGCCGATTATTATTTATATGTTTTGTCTCGTTTATTCCATGAAATTGGCATTGGTTTGAAACTTTCATGATATTTTTGGTCGTATTTTTCTTGTTTAGTACTATTTCTAAATTATTTAAGTCGTATTTTATAACATTGTTATCAGACGATTCCAATTGTATGTAAAGTGTTTTAAGAAAAAAAAATGTGGTGCCAACGACTATCGAAATAATTGTGCCACTTTTAGAAGAGAGTGAGGTATAAACCTCTTTAGTTTGTTTAAAAAAATATATCAGCCAGTACTTAGCTGTCACTAAAGAATTAAAATCTTTATCTTTAAAAGATCAAGCTTAGGCTTGATTTCACCAAACCATGTTTGTTAGCTCTTACTGAGGCATTCACTGATGGGTCTTTAAAAATAACAATGTCAAAGTCAATGTTTTTTTTATTCGTAATTACTGTGATTACAGGTAACAGGACTGTTAGATCTATTTATGTCCTAAGAAGAAAATATAACGGACCATTAGTAAATCCCACGTTAGGCATACTGTTCACTCTATGTTCATTCTCATTGTAATACGACCTAATAAAAATTCAAATAACGATCACTCTGTAGGATTGTAATGCAAACGGGCTACTTTTTAGGGTTCCGTACCCAAAGGGTAAAAACGAAACCCTATTACTAAGACTTCGATGTCCGTCTGTCCGTTTGTCCGTCTGTCTGTCACCGGGCTGTATCTCATAAACCGTGATAGCTAGGCAGCTGAAATTATCACAAATGATGTATTTCTGTTGCCGCTATAACAACAAATACTAAAAACTGAATAAAATAAATATTTAAGGTGGGCTCCCATACAACAAACTTGATTTTTTGGAGTTTTTTGCTCGCTATTTATAACGGCAGGAGGAATGGGGCTCCCATACGGTACGGAACCCTTCGTGCGCGAGTCCGACATGCACTTGGCCTATTTTTATTTCAATTGTTGAAAAACTTGACTGCAATTTTTGATTGACCTTTTGACAATGAGTTGACAGCCTGTTAGCATTTAACGGAACTTTAAAGAAGTGATTAGATTAAACATCTTGTCAAGAGAATTAACAAACCATTAGCGCATGGTCCATAGGAGAGGCCTATGTCCAGCAGTGGACTTCTTATCGATGGATAGCGCATGGTGGGACATTCGAAAACTTTAATAGTCTGTTAGTAGGTTTAACAAGGTATTATATATTTAACATGATACGGTGAAATCAGGCTTTACCGAGCTGGCCATTGTGTGTTTTTTAGGAAAGAAGGAATTAAATATGAGTTTGCTTCTATAGCATTTTAGAGTCAAATAGACACAGTCAAATTTAAAGTTTTGTGTTGTAGGTGTAGAACCTTAGAAAAGTGGGTAAAGTGGGTGTGGGTTAGATTTAAATATAATTATCAAGTTTTATTTTTTGGAAATTAGCTAAAGTAGGTAAATGCGTAATACCCTAATAATAGGTTGGGGAAAAAGTTTCTTCGCATATTTTAAGAAAATTCAAAACATTTTTTAATATAGTTTATTTACATTTAACTAAAGTATGTAGGTACCATTTTGTTCGATAACTTTTTGTTATCTTGTAGGTGGGGACATGATCCCATTGTTATAGAAATTTTGGGACTTCTGATCAAAAAACCGCGACAAGTGGTTTTGGTTTGGCAGTCCTCTCGTGATGTTAACCTTACACTACCTAAAGAATTCTGAAGAGACCGAAACAGGTGGAAATCTGAAGGTGCAAGGTCAGGACTATACGGCGGATGCATTAACACCTCCCAGCCAAACTCTCTTAATTTTTGCTGAGTGGCTAAAGATGTGTGAAGTTATCATATCATGTGAACGCTAGTTATCATGATGAAAAACCACACCCCTTCTGTTGATTAATTCCGACCGCTTTCTCTCAACTTCTTGCTTTAATTTCATCAGTTGTTTCCAGTAGAGTTCAGAATCGATGATCTTGCCTGGTGGTAACAGCTCATAATGAATAATGCCCTTCCGATCCCACCACACACACAGCATCACCTTGTTGCGAGTTAACCCTGGTTTCGCCACAGTCTGTTCACAGACTGTGGTGTGGTGTGTGGCAGGCTGAAGCCTGACCGGCCTTTGACCACGACCTTTTTCACACGTTCTTGTCGTACGTGATCCACTTTTTATCACCAGTTATCAGCTTCTTCAAAAATGGTTCGGTTTCATTACGTCGTTATAAAGAATCACAAATGAGTACACAGTTCATTAGGTTTCTTTCAGTGAGCTCATGAGGTACCCAAATATCGAGCTTTTTTGTGTACCCAGTTTTTTCAAATGCGCCAAAACAGTTTTGTGGTCAATTCTCAGTTTTTCAGCTACGTCGTAACTACTGATATGCCGATCTTGCTCGACGTTTTCAAAAATGCCATCCATTTTATCCGTAATAATGCGACCAGAGCGACGTGCGTCTTTGGCATCAAAATTTTCGGATTGAAAACGCTTAAACCAAATTTGTGCTACTCTCACAGACTCTGCACTAAGTTCATAAACATCGCAATTTTTTTTTCGCGGCTTGCGATGCATTTTTACCTTTTTGTGGTAAAATTTTAAAATGTATCGAAATTCTTCATTAGATTCACTGAGCTTGACAGTACGAAAAACAAATGAAAATCACACATTTTCCTTATTTGAATTTGGAATTATGTTCTTTAAAATTTAATCTTGCAATGATATCAAAACCAGCCAGATACAAATAGTATCTTCTTGATCGTTGCCCTCTTGACAGAGCGGTCGTGGTCATCACGCAGTATTATTATTGGTAGGGGCAGATGTAATGCGCCTCACGATATCTCGCCATCTCTCTCTATTGGACGTCAATCGGGTACATTCATGCACGGACCCACCCACAGCAGACTTTATCTGATCGGTCCATCTCATGGGCGACCTTCCACGTGGTCTTGTGCCTTCAACTTTACCCTGGACGACAAGACGCTCTATGGACTGACTACCTCGCCTTGAGATGTGTCCGAAGTAAGCGAGTATGCGAGACTGTACTATGGCTGATAGACGCTGCTTGATGCCGAGTTCTTGTAGTATCGAGACGTTGGTACGAAATTCAGTCCACGATACCCCAAGCATTCTTCTCCAGCACCACATCTCTAGGGCATCTACCTTTTTCTTTCAAATAGTATAGCCAAAGAGATTTTATTACAAGTTTAAACATATTATAATGCGAAAAGACTTTTTCCCCAACCAAAAATAAATAATTATTTATTATCCGCTCAATTATTCTTCCACTACCATTATTTTGTATTAATTATAGCTTGATAAATGAATTAGGTAAGTAGTAGATAATTTATATTTTTAAATAGATATTTAAACATAATAATATAACTAGGTACTTCAAATTTGCAAAAAAATGTCAAAACAGAAAAGACGGCATAGCTCTCGGTCGGCAACGCTCTATATCTTCGAAGAAACAAACGAAAACAATTCTAATTAGCGAATTCCCATTATTTTGGGTTCTCACAGCATACAGTGGACATAATAGATCCGGTCACGACGCAAGTGGACCGAGAGTTGCTTAACTAGCTTTGTAGGGGAGCAATTAAGCAGAAGGGGGAAATTGCATCTCTTGGGGACAGTTCACAAATTGCCTCAAACGTCAGCAACTCTCCGAGTGAAGCGACAATTCGACGCCTGCTACGGCACTTTGGTCAAGCAATTCCAATTTAGGCTTCTTGTAAGACCTTCGGAAGTTTTCGAGTTTTGGCTAACCGCTCCCTGGAGCTTCGGTCGTTTTCATGCTTTTCATGAGTCTACTTCAAAAACTGCGGTCAAATTTTGTGCTGCTTAATTTTTCTAGTAAGATTGGGTTTATTGAAACTGGGTATTTATTTATTCATAAATAGGCCCGTCTGTATTGTTTATATTCGTTAAATATTATAAAGTCTGAAAATAATATTTGATGATGAAGACGTTTCCTTTCAGTGATTTTTAATTAATGCTTATTTATATAACAAAACGTAAAACCACCTAACGCACCTACTGAACCAATTGTACCTACTCAATCGAATCTGTCTTGCATCAAAAACTCGAAAGAAGAGAGATATTATTTTAAATATTATGTATTTTAACTATATTTTTAGTTTATCTGTTTTATTTTATACAAATAAACCAAAATATCCCCACATTGTTCAATTTTATTGCTGACGCCATTTTCTTTTTAAACTTCTCCAGTTCGTCGAGCCATCCTAATTATTAAGATTTTATTCATTTACGTAACCGTTTTGAGCGTTAATTAAAAGTCGCATGGATTCATTAAATAGCAACAGATAAACATCAGATTATATACCTACCTACCTGCTTACTAAATGTCGATTTCACAGTGTCTCCTATTTTTAAAAAGTCTAATTGTCTAGTGAAGCAGGTAAAAAATCTCATCACCTTAAGGTACGTTTATATACGTTTCCCATCTTTTTTTCACAAAATGGTAATAAAAATATAAATGTACTGAATGGTCATTAGTTTACAAGACTGTTTCCAATTGTTGATATAGGTAATTGTAGTAATTAATTCAGCTTCGAACAGAGTGCGTATTATTTTATGTCAGTGTTGAGATCGTTACGCGAATGTAGGCGTTTTGTTATTTATAGCTACCTACCTACTCAGGGAGTAGGTATTTGTTTATGGTTTCTTTTCGTGATACAATATCTTGTCTTGGGCAAATTGTAACAATGTGAAATTTGTCCGACTTTCCCCAAAGTACCAAGTAAATATCATATTAATCATATTATCGTCTTCAGACGTAAATCAGTCATTTAATATTACTGGAACCGTGATGAAAATACCTACTTACCAGTATCTACTACTTATCATCCATAACACTATCTGTACGTATGTAGACACGACAAGTTAATTCTTACGCACATGTAGTACACATTATTTAAAAATGTTTAAAAATAAGGCAAAATACGCCGAAAAGCATTTGACATTTTATTTCATGAATCTGACAGATGTGTAAAAAACCTCGATAAAAATATCTTCTGTGGTTTAAAAAAACAAAATGTGAAATAAAAGGCTACATTTAAAACTGTTCCTAGATCTTAAAATTAATTCGTAAGGTAAGGAAATTGATTCGTGAAAATCAACGGATTCTCTCTTAATATTACTGCGTAACACACCTTACGTTTATTTGTCTAACAAAAAAGAATAAACAGAAATATACAAAAATCCTACCTATTCTTTTTTCAGTATTTAGGGATATCAAGTAAGTTGAATGTTCATTTGAGTTAAATAAAGTATTCTTCTATTTATGGATTGGTACACCCTAGCTAAATAGAGACACAGAGGAAAACGTAGGCCTGAAAACCTTTTTTTATATTTCATATGACAAAAATGTCCTTTAATGCCTAGTACATGTTTTACCCAAAAATTTAAGAACACTTAAAATTTCAGTCTCAGTTTAGAATGGTTTTACAATGTGTAGGTTCTGTAGGTATTCTAACAACATGCCTATGCTACGTTAATGTTGACAAGACGTTACAAATATGTGCTGGCCGAGAAAATTCTAATGAATTTATGAGTGCAATAAATTTAGTTAATTTAATATGACACAATATCCCGGAGAGGTTGACAGAGAGCCGGCGTTACCCAACCCTTCGGCCTGCGGAGTAGGCGGCGGTACTCTCTGAAAATCTGTTGCTTTTTCACTGAAAACATGTGTCGCGCAGTTTTCAGTGTTGACTAATCTCATTATATTATTTTCACGATCTCAGATATTTCTAAAATATTTTGTACTAAAAGATGTGTGCCGCGGTCGGCATTTGGCATCAAGCCAGTGCTTTTGCTCTTTTCTTCATCATGACAACTCCTATAAGAAAAATGCGACGCAGTCTTTGCGTATAGAAATTATTCAATAGCGAATTAAGCGAACTCTTCATTATTTTTTACAAATGCTTTCTTTCATAAAATAATTACAAATAAAATGTGTTTCTAAGATCTAGTCTTCTTTCGGCTGCCATTAACACTGCTTACGCATGTCTGTTTTCTACTTAAACGTTACATGGCAAAAAATAAACTGTTCTGCTAAATTGGACCCTTACCGGTTTTAATTAAAACTTCTTCGGCTCTACTTCGATGTATCGGAAAACGAGGAAAATAATTTGCGAAACTCGTAAATACAAGAAAGTTCAGGTGAGGTCCGGGCCCATGCGAAAACGATGCGGAAAACTTCTTGGAGTTGAATGAAAACCGTACGCGGATGGACACCGGCGTGTGCAACGAGCGACGCCGTGTCGCGTGGCGCGCCTGGAGGCGAGTTCGCGAGCGCAACCTGCAGCGGTGCACCGAGAGAGCGCAGGGTGACGCGAGCCGCCCGCCTGTCTCCGAGCGACTGCCGCCCGGGCCGCCGCGCCCCGCCCGCGCCACGCGCCGCACCACGCACCGCGTGCACCGGCAGCACGCACAACCTCCGCCGCGCGCGCTGTGCCGCCTCGCCGCCGCCGCCGCCGAGCGCTGGCCGCCCGCCTCACGCACCGCGCGAATATCGATGTGTTCGCTTCTGCCGGGAGATGTGCGGGGGAGCAGCACGCACCGCGCGGCGCGGGGGGCCGCTCCTGCGCGCTGCGTCACGCATCTGTCTCGCCGGCCGCGTCCTGGCGCGCTCCGCAGCCCGCCATCTGCAGAGTCGCGCTCGGCTCGCGCTCCGGACCCGCGCTGTCCGCGCCCGCCGCGAGCCGCGCGTCGTCGCTCCGACACCACATTGCGGCGGTGTTAATGCCCTTCGAGAACGCCTTTTCGCATTACCTTCAGAGAGCACGCCGAGACGTGAATTTCGAGTAATTTCCCATTTCATGACCATTCATCTCTACTTATTAAATTCCTCCAGTTAATGAGTAGCCCGACTACTACTTTCGCTTATAAATAGCGCTAATTAAATCTTGAGAGCCTTTATGTAACGCCGATCAGGAGATCGACGATCCGAGATCTCTCTGTTACTCGAATATTATTGGCATTCACGGAATTTCTTATTGATTTGTCGAACACGAAATTAAAATGTTCTCTATTGGAGTGAGCTGAATGTCGGCGATTCTTGGCGAGTGGATGGCATCAATCACAGTACAATCAATTCGCAGAATCGAATACATTTGGATGGGAAGTTATTCGTCCGTTATTATTATCGAAGGACGAAGCACTGGGAAAATGGGGTTAAGGACTAAGTATTCTTTATCTATTTTTATACAGAGTTTTGTAAGCACTTGCATTTATTCCCTATCTGCAAAGGATGATATTTATTCTGTTATGGGGTAAGGACCGAAAAAATAGAAATGTAAACGTTTTTTTACGGAAAATCTGATGCTTTCAAAGATACATTTTAAAGTAGGTACTGAGCATCATCATATTTATTTTTTAGTTACAGGACTCTCGTCGGTATAACTTTAGGTAATAGGTAATCTATCTCCTAGCTCATTATTTAAATTTTTGTTAAGTACTTTGACAATTTTGCTTGCAATATCACAAAACGGAACGTAACTCAAGCCTACTTGAAGAGTAACATGATATTGAAAAATTTGAAATGTAATTGAACCCACCGCTGCTGATGAAAAAAGACGGCAATTCCCAACGTAGGTAGCAGATTTGACGTGTTATTGAAATAAATGTAGGTAGATACCATTATGCCTCCCGCTTTGCTCGCTGATCTGAAAAATGTATGCGGATAAAGCCATACACATACACATCCTACTTACACGGTGCTAGCGCGGCGGCCGTAATTGAGTTACAAACGCAAATAGGCAACCCTAGTTATTACTATTACGTTACGGTCTCTTGTACCACTAAGAAAATTATTTTATACTGTGTGAGTAATAATTTCACGGTAATAGCGATTCAATATTTTTCAAAATACCGTGTTCAGGAGAATACTTATTATGAGTCTTCGATCTGACAAAACGATGATAGAAAAGGAGAGTTCATTATGGTCACACCTGACTGATTACCGTCAGGAAAGCGTTTTACTCATCTCGTCATTTAGCTATTCTTCAATAATGGAGCATAGAGGGTTCCTTTAATTATTTTTATCTTTACTTAGTGGTTTCGCCCAAATTATATTTTTTATGGCAGGGCTAATCGAGCCCCTGAAGTGTGGACTGTATTTTTTTTCTTTTTAAAATTCGAAATTTGTGTAACCACAGACTCCAGGGTATGTGCCCTTTGTTAACTAAACACAATTTTTTTTATTTTACTGTACAAAGAGTATTATTTATATAACATTGTTAAATCTTAGCCTAAGTTATCAAGTCGGTGCATTGCGTGAATGCCACGAGCAGACTGGCGGCGACCTGCAAGCAGCACCCGATCACGAGTATGGCACATGTGCCAGCCATGGACGGTATTTTGAAAGATAGACAAATAGTGCACGAGAATAAAAGAGTCGGGATAGGACAGAGAAGCACTTACTTGTTAGTCCAGTCAAAGCCGTTCGGATCCCTCGTAGCTCGTACAGCACTTTCAAGCGAAAACCACAATATGCTGAGAGTTAATCTCTGGCAGATTTCACACACTAATTGAATCTCCGTAAAGATAGTCAATATTTCACGGTACTCACGAGATTAGTTCACAGTGTGTCGCATCGCATTTGATGAGTAGGTATTCGTATAACACAATGACGAATTACTGGCTACTGACCCTCGCGGGGTCTATATATAACTTTGCGGTTCAGGCCAGTCTTCGTGCTGTTTTGAGGCTAGAATGAAGAAAAAGGAAGTACCTACACCACAGAATAAAAACAAAATATTTATTTTATATAATCTGGCGTACTTTAGTTACTTCCCTTAATATATAGTAGTTAGTGGATTAATTTTCATGTGTATAACTTCGATTAATAAAATTAGGAAAATAATTTTATTAGTTAAAGATCAGTTGTTGAACAACGTAAATCTTACACAAGAACCAGCAACTTGACCCACAGATTAGAGCTACAGTTTCCCGCGATTTCTGCCGGTGGAACCGCTGAAACAAACGAAGGGTCGTCACAATGATTGTGATTCCGCAACCGACTTCCAGGAGCAGTGTTCAATTATTTATAAACTCCTGTATACCTACACTCAAGTGTATATTTTCGGCATCGCAATAAAGATCCAGGATTGCGGGGCTGAAAACGGCAATGATGGGGGGAAAGGACAGAATTTATTCAACCGGACACTAATCCGTGGAATGTATTCCGAGCGGTGCGGCCACGGAGGACGCTCGTTACTTGCGGGCTATGAAATTTGCGGCTGAGACACGGTAAAGAACAACTTTTTACAACTAACTCTCATTAAGAACTTTGGTTCCCTGTGATGAGGACCGGGGATGCGAAACACACACAAAGACAACGACTACAACATTCGGACCCAGAATACATATTTAATTTAAATTCATGCTAGAGAAAGCGTACTATTCAATGCAAGATTTTATGGAAGATTAATGGTAGTAAATTATTATAAAGGTACCTATATACTTAATTAAATAATAATAATTATAAGTAATATTCCTCAATATGTAGCCCCCACCACCGGCAGCTTGAGCCCCGCCCCGCCACGCTGCCGGCGGCAACCTAGATAATGTTTTTAATATATTTGTTTTTTATAAAAAAATTGTAATAATCGGCCCAGTACGAGTCGGACTCACGCACGGAGGGTCCCGTACTGTATAGGTCCCCCTTAAATATTTATTTTATTTTAATTTTAATATTAAATTAAATTAAATTGAGTATACAACTAAATATTCTGTGAATATTTCAAGCATCTACCTGTTACCATTATTAATATAGAGCGGAAAACGGTTAAAAAAATCAGGTTTGTTCTATGGGAGCCCCCTTAATTATTATTTTTATTCTGTTTTTAGTATTTGTTGTTATAGCGGCTACAGAAATACATCATCTGTGAAAATTTCAGCTTTCTAGCTATAACGGTTCATGAGATACAGCCTGGAGACGGACAGACAGAGAGACAGACGGACAGCGGAGTCTTAGTAATAGGGTCCCGTTTTTACCCTTTGGGTACGGAACCCTAAAAATTAAATCTTAGATGTTAAAATAAATGAATGAGATTATAATCTACTATACAGTAACATAATAAGATCCTAAATAGCCTGTGTATAGCTTGTAAAATTCCTATAGTATTTTGCAACCCTATTACTAAATAGCAAATAATTTTATTTATTTCATTTATATGTCTATATTACATTGTTAGACTTAGCATATATTGGTAATAAGTAATTAAAAGTAGGTATTGTTCTCTTGCAGCGCCTTAACGGGGTCTATGCTTTGTACTTCAATTAGTTTAACTGTTGTAATGTACACTACATACAGAGGCGCCAGCGTAAATTTAATAGCAACGTAAAAAGCGTTCTCTCTATCGAATGCCTAAAGTGAAAAAGAAACAGAACTATGCTATTTAGCTAATATAATTACCATGGCGCCTCTGTAATCGGGCTTATTGTGCAAATAAAGAAATAGAGTATGTGGCCGGAAATTAAATCCGGGATCCACTACGACGGCAGACGTACAAGTTTTCTAGTTGGCGATCATTCAAACTATGTGGTTTTTAGCTATACTTACCCAAAAAGCAATTATGGGAAACAAATTGCAATGTCCAAACAACAAACGTTCCTGTTTTGAAGATACTAACACCATTTGAAATAACCATTATAAAAATGAGAACTAATTTCTCTTCTAAAGGGCGAAAATGGTTTTGAAGACGCCCTCGGCGCGAGTTGAGTGGCCCAGGAGGGGGCACTCGTGGAAGGTGGTCGTTTAAAGGCCTCACTTCAAAACAGACCGTGCCTATTCAGTGCCCGGAGTGCAAACACGTCGGAAAATGACACAATCAGGCTGCTCGTGTTGCATGACAGAAGTACCTGCCACCACCGCTGCTTGCCCACTGGATTAGCTCCACGATTACAGGAGCTAATTGCTTAGTCAATGAGAAAGGCATTTAAAGGTACTAAGTACTTATAGGTCGAATCAAATACCTAGACGACCGCGATACTAGCTACAAGCTGCGGAAAACCCAAACCTGACTGAAGCTCACTTAACAGCTGCGCGAAGATCAGGCTATCCACAGCTTGTAGCTAAAATCACAACCGCAAAGATGTTTGATTCCGCCTACACCACTAAGTCGTTTTTACATCGTCATCGTCAATTAATGATCGACATTTATTTAGTTGTGCCTTCGGGAAAGATTTTAAAATCATATTCCTGATCGCACAACTACTTGTGCGAAAGCAGTTGGTCCACGAGGTATTCCCCTATTTAAGCTGTCTTCCATCCAATAAATTCCCACCTATTAAATTGATACTTGCTTACCTACCAGCCCAATTAATGATCGACATATATTTAGTTGTGCCTTCGGGAGAGATTTTAAAATCATATTCCTGATCGCACAACTACTTGTGCGAAAGCAGTTGGTCCACGAGGTATTCCCCTATTTAAGCTGTCTTCCATCCAATAAATACCCACCTACTAAATTGATACTTGCTTACCTACCAGCCTACCACTAATTCTTATAGATATATCACCGCCATAAAATATTATGAATAAATACTAGGCTGAAATTTTTTTTTGCCGTAGAAAAAGTCTGGAGTAAGCCATCCTTATTATCTAGCTAGAGGTATTAAAAAAGCCTACGACCATTTTTCAATCCTACCAATCAGGTATATTTAAAAAACCGATCGAGCCGTTTCGGAGGAATTGGATAAAAACAGGAGATTTGTAGATATATGTTTTACTATAGGTACCTACCTATATTAAACAAAAACCTAAACAAAACAAAATTGTTATCTCGTCACTGAACCAGTATAGGTTTGCGTAAGGTGATCAGTAGCCGTCAACGGTAGCGTAGGAAGAGCCAAAGATCTGTAACCTTTTTTTTTTTTTTTTATTCCATATAGGTTTGCGTTTGACTACATACTGCCTGATGTTGAGCAGATATGCGGTCTTGGATGTAGCACGCTTACCTAGAAGATACCTATTAACCTCATTGGACTGTCTCTTTAAACTTTAGTGATCCCACATCTCTCTTATTACAGTTTTACTAGTTGTTGATTTTTATGACATTGAAATATTTTTAGCCATAATATAATCACTAATATTGATGGATCGTGACTCCTGGAAGGAAATGGGGGAGACCTTTGCCCAGGAGTGGGACAGTATAGGTTAAAAAAAATATATAAATATATACAATCACGATTAAAATCATGACAAAAACATATTTCCTCAAAAATTCCTCCTCCTTTCCTCGGTTCTGCAAATAAAATTATTGCATTGCGTATCAACTTGTCTTCATTTCAAGAAGTCGTGCGAATTGCCAACTGGCAAGGATTACCACAGCAGAGTTAGTCCATGCGTGCACTTGTCTCGTGATTTGTCATCTTTGTTTCTGGTAGAGACGCCAAGCAACACTAGTATACAAATTCAGGCGCCAATTCTGCAACCTCCAACCGTTTGTTGCCCGTGCAACAGCAAACCTAATAAAAACTACACTACTTTGACAAAACCATCTACAGTCTACATCTACAAAAGTTTACTTTTAAAAACATTTTTGAAAGTGAAATTTCACAGGCATAAAAACTTGATAGATTTTTTTAACATTTCATTCAAAAAACATGTACAAATATATTATGTCATAGATTATTATCTAGAATTTATAATAATTATGTTTACATTTCCTGTTTTGTAATGTTGATACGAATGGACTATAAAACACAATCAGGCACCAACCACCTTACTTATTATTTGGCGGTTATAACTCTGCGTACCTACTTATTAGGTTCGGGTTCCAATGGAAAGCCTTCGGTAATAAAGGGATATAATCCTATTTTGTGAGATATTATAAAACCCCAAGGTACCGCCCAAATGTAGGTTTCGGTGTAAATGTGGATTCACGAAAGGGTTCACTCTAATTTTATTCTGAAAGGGTATTTAGTTCAAGGTAAATTGGCTAAAATCGGAAAATTACAATTATAGTTTAATGACACAGTATTTAGTAATATCAAGAAAAGTACATTAAAAAAATATATGTTAGGCTAGTTTTTAACAAAGAAAACAAGGATATTTTTGTACGTTTTTATATTTCTTACATATCAAAGAACACCTAATTTGTTGATAAACATTTTTTTAAACTTTTGCTTAGCGCTTTATTTGTCCCAAACGTATAGTTTAACAGCTAGTACAAAAATAGGATCCCCTTTTTTTACCAAATTACTTATTTAATTCTCTTTTTTCACTCTTTTAGGTTGCGTTTCATAACATGGAGTTGACAACGGTATCGGCCGGCCTTCATACTGAAGAGTCAAATTAACAATACGTTCCGCCTCTCTTACTCCGCTGAGTCTCGCGCCGGAAACGGTGGCAAAGTGGCCCGGCACCGTGGCTTCTCCGGCGAATAACAGGATAGGGGGAATGGACTCGCTCGGACCCGGCAAAGGACATGCTAGCGCTCTTTGCGCATTTCCGTCTGAGCAATTGCAGTCGAATGAATATGCCCCACAGAAATAAGGATCTGACGTCCAGTGAGATCTTAGTATCGTCATCGGATAAGGAATATACCGATTCCCAGTAGAACTTCGCAGTACATCAGTGATACCTTCAGCCACATCCTTATCACAAAGCCCTTCCATCGCCTTGGCCTCCATCCCGATGACCCACGCGCACATCACGTGCTTACTGTTCGGTACTGCTTCGATAGCAGTAATACCACGAGTCCAATCACATCTGTGGCATAATTCGCCGTTGTTGTATGAGAAACTCAACTCCCCATTGTGCCAGAACCAAAATGGCCGACAGTATTCCAAGTAAATCTTATTACAGTATCCAAACCCTAGACAACGCATCGCGTCCATTTTCGAAGATGGTAGCGCTGGACAGAACATCCTACACGCGTTTATACTCAAAACTCCAAGAGACACGGTTATGATGACGTAATCAGCAGGAAATTCATCCCCGTCGCATGTAGAAACTGTTGCTCTGTAGCCGGTTTTGTGTGATGTTCCCCAGTAGATGCAGTTGACAGGTTTGCAATATCGGATAGCACCTTCAGGAATTTGGCGTAGTATTGGTGCCAAGATACCGATTAGTCCTAAAGGTATACGAACCTCGCCTCCGGGCATATTCATGAAGCAGCCGAAGTGATCAGCACAGAGCATTGCCGTATCATCCCCACATCGCGCACTGAGCATGTGCGAGAGTCCGAACATTACTCTAGCCGCGTCATGCTGCTGATCTTCTGGATATTCATGTAGTTCTTGTTGAATTCTCAGACTAATAAAATTCATGAGAGATCCTTGCTGCTTACTGCCTCCAAGGCAATATATCTGAGCCGCTTCCTCTTCGATTTGGCGGAATTTATAGTAGGCCTTTACAGTGGGTGGGAATGCCATTTTACCGGTTACTATTCTATTGAAAAGACCTCTGGTGTGTTCGGCGCCGGGGACACCCGGGCGCGGTGGATTCTCGGTAGCTGACAGTAGATAAATCGGATTAGTAGAACATGTCTCGTCTGGTTTCCAGTGAGACCCAAGTTCTGCAACTATATCACCTATCCAGCATGAATGGATGCGTCCTCCTGGCCTAAAAGTACATTAAATCATGTTGATAGTCTAATTTACTGAATACGAAAATAGTAGCAATAGCTTCTTAGTGCAACACTTACCTCTCATAAGCTTCGAGAACGACGATATTATTAATTCCTCTCTGGGCTAGTCTGGCTGCAGCTGATAGGCCTGCCATTCCAGCTCCTATAATGACAACACGGGGCCCTTCGAAACACCTGTTGGGATCGCAAGGGTCCACAGCGCAAATCCCCTTGTCTTCCATGTCTACCTCGCACTCCGTGATCACGGGTGAATCGTCCAAGAATTTCGACTTCCTATAAGAAAACAAATACAATTTATGTATGCCCATCAATTACGGAATAAAGTAGGGCACTTGCATTGGCACGTCGCGCATCGTACCATCTTTTTTGTGTCCTCGGCCATGCTTTGACAATATTTCGCAATATTCTGTTTGAAACTTTCATGTGTATTGTTACACTGAGGATTTCAATTGATAAGTTAAAATATGAATGATAAATTAAATAAAAAAATATTCAGTACATTCCTGGTTGAATTTAGATAATAATATTAAAAAATGTTTGCCGACAGTGGTAATCTTTGGTGGTAAATAAAGATTTTGAATAGATTTTAGTTTTGACAGGTTTAATTTTGACATATTCATCATCATTTTCATTAAAGCAAATAGTCTAAATAAATACTTCTTTCGAGGCTTTACAACAAAAAATATTTTGTGTCCCTATAGAGCCTACCAGTATTAGGCAAATTGTACCAACCCATCACCAACGAACTCCACCAACTGCTTCTGTGCAGCCTGAGGCAACCATAGCAGCAGACTGTACACTATCTGCCTAGCAAAGTACCAGGCTCGATGACTGTTCTGACTGTCTTACCGTTTTTACTTGAAAGCTATGGCTGAAACTTGTGGGAATATTTCTTACAAACATCAGTCAATACGAGTATAAGTTTAAACGCAAGCTCCTTCAGAAAATATCATTCATTTATCCTACATACATATACACTTATCCTTCCTATAACATAGGAAGTAGCCATTACCTATAGGTATATAGAAGTAGTGGGGTGAAATACATCACAAAATTCTTCAAAAAAGCTATTTTACTTAATAATGTAAAATTAAGTGCTTAAAGAAAGACGCTTTCAGAGTTAATCTAATGATAATCCATTTTATTATTAGACTTCCAACAAGTTTAAAAAACTACTTTTGAGCTATGTATTCGACGTAATTTGCTTTACATTCATCGAAAGGCGTTCTTGTACTGTTACTTTTAATGACTTTTGAACCATTTTTGTTTGATCTGCAGAGAATGTATTCTACAAAAGCCTTGGGAAAGAACCGGACAAAACGTAAATGTTTTACTTGGCAAGTAGAATAGCATCGGAGCGATTTGGCGCCGGCTGAATTTTTGCTTCGTTTTGCGGTTCTTAATTGCCAGGCTTTTCGGGCTGGCGTTATTTGAGATGTATTTAAGTTCTTATTTGCTCATGAGGTTGCATCAAAATTTGCACAAACTGTACAAAACTACATAAACAGGAAGTTCCTTTACGGTATTTTTCCTTTAAAAGAAATAAAAAAAAGTATTGAATAATTACATTTTTAATAAAAAAAAAAAAAGAGTTTATGGTGAAAACAAGGTGAAAACAACAGTATCTTAGAATTTGTATGTCGTGTCGTCGATCCAACATTGATCTCGATATTGTTGGTAGATAGTAGATAGGAATATAAAATACATGTTATAGGTAAGTAGTAGAAGGTGGTAGCATGTTAAAAAAACTATTTAGTTTCAAACTTACAGCTTTAATAAATTAACAATAAAATCTATGCTTAAAACTTAGCTAATTTTATAATATTGGTATACCTACTGGGTAACTTCTTTTTTTAGAATTATATTATTCGTTGTAAATATTTACAGCAGTGGGAAAGTAGTTTTTAATTGTTGTTTGAACGCAGGGGCGTAAGTAAATATTGCTTATTTTATTTATGTACTTAGAATCTGAAGAAGCTATACAGTATTATATAGCACAACCGTAAGGGTAAGTTTCCTCCAGAGATGTGCGAGGATGCGTAGCGAGAGATGTGTTTGACAAGAACCAATAGAATCGTTTTATTTACCTGTGGGCCAAGCATGCAACCACGAAAATAACTGTTTTCAACGTGTGAAAAAGTGACAGACATAACTTCGCCATAACTCTGTCTCGTTCTGGCACATTGAAAGAAATATTGCGTGGTGCGCATCCTAGCCCGGCTGCATCGCCCCCCGTTTCAACAGGAAAGTCCAGATCAGTCCAGATCAATGAAGTGATTATAATAATATTATTCCTAAAACCACATCCCTCGCTATGCATGCGTTCTCGTACATTCTTGATGGAAACGCAGCCTTAGAATAAATGCTTTAAGCAAACGCTATAGTTTCACATATCAATACTAGCTAGAACCCAAATTAGGCACTCTATATAAAATAGGTAGGTATCTACAGTGCATTATTATCTACCATCTATTCTACATAAATAGTACATACAAGCAATATTACATATATATTTACATTTTCACTAGTTCGATAAATTAACATAGAGCATCAATATGCAAAATATATACAGAGTGTTGCATTGCATTATTCAGACTTCATCATAAAAGATAACTTTTCCTGTGGATCCACCTGCGAAAACTAAAAAAATCAACTGTTCCATTTACAAATTTCTTTGACTCTCGACAAAATGATTGTTTATTACGATTTTGAAGTTAGTCCCGTAACAAAAGTCTTCAGAAAGTCCCAGCGTTTTGAAAAACTTTTTTTTTTAAATTCCGAATAGGTTTGCGTTTGACTACATACTGCCTGATGTTGAGCAGATATGCGGTCTAGGGTGTAGCACGCTTACCTAGAAGATATTTATTTACTCGGGTTTTGAAGACACCCACGTCGTACTTTACTTAGTATACACACATATTGCAGTTTACCAAGCGAAACATTATGCAATATCTAACAAGCTCCATCTAGCTAAATACTACGAATTACAAATAAATAATCGGCCAAGACTCGCGCACGGAGGGTTCCGTACTGTATAGAAGCCCCCCTTAAATATTTATTTTATTTTAATTTCATTACTTATTATTGAAGCGAACGTATAGCTAAATATTCTGTGAAAATTTCAAGCATATACCTGTTACCATTATTAATATCGAGTGAAAAACGGCTATAAATTCGAGTTTGTTGTATGGGAGCCCCACTTAAATATTATTTTTATTCTGTATTTGTTGTTATAGCGGCACCAGAAATACATCATCTGTGAAAATTTCAGCTTTCTAGCTATAACGGTTCAAGAGATACAGCCTGGTGACAGACAGACGGACAGCGGAGTCTTAGTAATAGAGTCCCGTTTTTACCCTTTGGGTACGAAACCCTAAAAATGACAAAACAATTTCATTCTGAATTTGTCTGCATTTAATTGGAATGCTTGAATGCTCTCGTATATCGAATTTTTTTTTTAAGACTTACATATTACCTATATATTTTAATTGAAAATACTGTTTTATAAGCCCTGTACTGTTTTTAGAAGCATTGAGAAGAAACATATGTTTTTAGTTATTCTTAGTAGTATAGTGTAAACAAAAACTGTGTTTATATTTAATGGAAAAATCAATGATTAAAATAATTATTTCAAAGCTTCCTGCACTGGATTGCCTTTATGCCTTAAGGGTGACATGTGGGTAATGTAATGTGGCCTGGTGATAACGTAGGTATTTGCATTTAATATACTCTAGTGATGTATTACTTTCTCCATATTCCAATTTTGTACTTAATTACGTAAGCCATTTAGATTTTATACAGAAAAAACTTTACTGCAGAAGTGACGAAATGGTATGAGGCTACAACAGCCTACTACGTCGTCTACGTCACAAGTTTTTAGATCGCAGCAAAAATTGACGTAATCATTTTTATACAAAGTGTTGTTTGGCAAACTGCATTTATTTACTAAGGTATGTTTAAATATATAATCTTTACTAACTGACCCGTTGAACTTCATCTCAACATCTGTCAGCTGTCAATGACAACTTTTACATGCAGGAACATTTAGTATGGGAAATTAAAAATTCATGTTTTTATTATTTTACTCACTACATTTACATATTTTCTCACCGTTTAAACCTTTCCTTAACTTCCACAGATATTTCAATACCAAAAGTATTCATATACTTATATTAAATCATATATTATATATATAGATCACGAACAACTTTTATTATGGAACCAACTTTGATATCGGCAAAAATTGCTGTTAACATATTTTTTTGTAAATCAATGAACAAGAACAGCTGATTTCTTGCGATTTTAGGGTTGGTCCAACGGTAAAAATAATAGAAAAAGTCGTTCATAGTAATGAGTATTGTTCTAAAATTGCACTTTGCTAAACAACACCTTGTATTAATGGCATAATATTTACAAATTCACTATCGCTCGTCGTCAAAATTATTCACTGGTAGTGATACACAAAGCCCGATTACAGAGTATTATGTATATTAGCTAAATAGCATAGTTCTGTTTCTTTTTCACTTAAGGCATTCGATAGAGAGAACGCTTTTTACTTTGCTAATAAATTTATGCTGGCGCCTCTGTAATCGGGCTTACAATCCTAATAATTTTATTTGAAACACTCCGTCCAGAATCTGTCCAATGCGTGGTAGAAATGTCGACTGACGCCTAGTAGAGAGTGATTCTCGTCGGTGTAGCTCTGTAACAAAAACAAAATTATGCTAAAATTAATAAACATGTATACTTGTTACAAACCACGAGCGCACCGCGGCCTTTACTCGTACATGTAGTATTCGTGCACATGCACAGGCCATAGTGTGCCTGGTAGAGTGATCAGTCGGAAACGCACATGTACACAAACACGACCTAAACACAACGTAAACAAATATAGTAAAATCCGTAAAATATCACGATAAAATAACGATAGTAGGGTAAACGGCCCAATACTCGTGAATTTCTGAACTTCGGTGACTTTGCAGCTCTGTCATGCTGAAGGTAATTAATTTTGAGGTCTGAAAATTTTTGGAGAGGTCATACACTTATCATTCTGTACGTGGAATATATTATTATTATTATATAATAACAATAAGATCGATATAAATATTAAAATAGTAAAAAAGACCCATGTGTCCCAATGCCCGTCACGTTTGAGGTAATAATCGTCAAAGTGACCCAAAAGTCGTGATTTTTTTTACTGAATTTGTACCTTATTCGCTATTAAATAGAGTCTAATTATTTTGTCCTCTTAAATGTATTTGTAAAATAATAAAACGCAAGATATTGTTTTATTATTTAATCAGGTATCTTGAACCAACAAAAAAATAATTATTTCAAAATTTACTTTGAGTAAAATACGTAAGAAATACGTTAGATCAGTCCCTTGTCTTATATCCAACAATAATCCGGTTATTAGGCACATGTGATACAATAAATAAACATTTTTACTAAAACAACATTGTCATAATTATTTATATTAAAAACAGCTAAAACAACTGTATGGTAGCGACACTCAAAAAAAATCTGAGATCTGGTTATCAATAATATGAAACGTTATCACCCAATGAGTAAGCTCATTGTGAGAGGGGTAATATTGTTTTTATTGCACATAAATTATTTATAGGTTCTTAGAATACATAGTCTTGATTCTACGCGGATAGTCTATTCTTTATTGCAATGCTTCTCTAAATCCGTGCCCGCCAAAATCAGTTTATAAAACTCAAAAATATACCTAAATCTTTATAATTTTAAACATAATAAATTAAATATATAATTCAACAGTCTTTTGCTACTATGGCCTATGATTTTTGTTTTACAAAACCTTAGGTTTCAGTTTCACTTTTATCATATTAAAAAATGTGGATTTCTTTTTTTCAAATGCTCTTCTTCTTCTTTTGTTAACACAGTAGGCGGTCCTATTGAGCAGTCGACCGAACTTCTGCCATTAATTTTATCAATCAAAGTCAATCTTGGTACGTCAAATTCTTTTGCAGCAGAAGAAGGAGGTATGCTGAAGTCGCGCCCTACTGAGGTCAACCATGATAAATATGTTCAGGCCCGAAATCGCTGCAATAAGGTGTGTAGGGATGCAATGCGTCGCTATGTTCATGCATCAGATGATGATGGGAACCCAGCTAAAGTCTGGAAATTTCTCAAGTCTGTAGGAATTGGCAAATCTCTCAATCGGACACTTCTGATAACAATATTGACCTTAATGCCTTAAATTTATATTTCTCATCAGCTCCCATTATGTCGGATGTTGATAAAAGCTATACTCTACGTTATCTTGCTGCCATTACTCCTCCCGACTTTCCTCCTTTTGAGTTCAATCGTTTCACTGAATGTGATGTTAGGAGGATTTTTGGAATCCAATTTTAGATTACGATGACGCCAGCTTTTTAGATCTCACTGAAGTCCAACTTGATAAGCTTGAGCGTCTCCAAAATTATTGCATTAGGTTTATATTTGGGTTACGCAAATATGACCGCGTCTCTCATTTTTGTACTAAGCTCAAGTGGCTTCCAATTCGTCTTCGTCGGAATGCTCATATCCTTAATCTCCTTGATAATATCCTCTTCAATCCTTCTACTTCATGCTATCTTAAAGACTCTTTTTCCTTCTGGCAAGATGCATATTCCCTTCCCATCCGATCCAAGGATAACCTTTCCCATAAGACCCCTACCGCACGGTGTGAAACTTTTTACGGACGGTCTTTTGCCTTTCAGGCAGTCCAGTTATGGAATGCCTTGCCCGTTACTGTCAGAAAAGCTTAATCACTCAACGTATTTAAAGATCAGGTTAAAAACCTGCTGAAATTGTCAATTCTTTAACTATTTAACTGTTGTTGTTGTTATTTATGTTGTTTTATGTAATTAGTATATTGTAATGTATTAGTTTATTATTTAGTCATAGGTTTTTTTTTATAATTTTTTATATGTATTGTTTTCTTTAATTTTAGGTATTTTAAGTATTTATATCAATTTTATTAGTATGTTTGTTTATGATGTATAATCAAACTTATATTTTTAACTAATGCGCACCCTGTCCATTTTTTACGCTTTCTGTCTTCTCCATCCTAAGGTTGTCTGGCAGAGATCGCTATCAGCGATAAGGCCGCCCATTGTTACACTGTTTATTAGTGTTCCGTACCCAAAGGGAAAAACGGGACCCTATTACTAAGAGTTCGATGTGTTCTGTCCGTCTGTCTGTCTGTCTGTCTGTCACCGGGCTGTATCTCATGAACCATGATAGCTAGGCAGCTGAAATTTTCACAGATGATGTATTTCGGTTGCCGCTATAACAACAAATACTAAAAACAAAATAAAATAAATATTTAAGGGGGCTCCCATACAACAAACCTGAATTTTTAGACATTTTTCGCTCTATATTAATAATGATACCAGGTAGATGCTTGAAATTTTCACAGAATATTTAGTTTTATATTCCCATCAATAATAAATAATAAAAATAAAATAAATATTAAAGGGGGGCTCCCATACAGTATGGAACCCTCCGTGTGCAAGTCCGACTCGTACTTGGCCGATTATGTATCTTTGTTTCTTCTTTTTGTTTATTTCTTGGTGTGCAATTAAGAGTTTATTTATCTATGCCTTTTGCAACAGCTTCCATAGCCTTTATCATAGCCTCTGTTTTGTATTTTCTCTCGACCATGATGATCTGTAAATTTTCATTCAAGCAAACTGATGTAATTAAATGTTGTCAATCAATGCTTAGGTATAAATTGCACATAAATTAAGAAACATCATAAATTAGTCTGATGCACATAACACTGTCATGAGAAACTTTTAGAGAAAACACGTGTGTCAGGTAGGGTTGATTTGTCCGGGTTCTGGACTCTAAAATCCGGGATTTTCACGCGACTTGTCCTGGTTGCCGAATTTTAGAGTTGGCATCCCTAGTGTCAGATCATGATATGTATGAGCTACGGGCATCCTTTTTTCTGGGTTAAACTAGAAAACTAAAAATCTTATTACGTCGAACGTTGATCACAAGGTGGCTCTGACGAATGTACCTACGAGTAGGTACGGTGCTCTGATTATAACTGTAAGAACAGACCAGATTCAAGCTGCTTCCGCAGGAATACACTAGATGAAATCTACTTCCGACTGGTTTTGGTATTGGAAATCTGTATCCAGCAGCAAACACTCGGACCTACGGCTTAAATCCTAAGACTTAGAAAAGATTTGCGCGTCCTATTTTAACACAAAACTTGCTTTATACGTAACCGCCAAGTACCGAAATACAAACGAAAAGCTTGATAGATGATAGGACAAAAATATTCCGACAAAATGCATTAAAACACAATAGGCGCGCGCATTTTGTAAACGTCAGTATAATTATTCATATCTAGATCAAAAATAGCTTATTAAATTATAAATTATCTTATGCATATTTTTGACACTGAGCCATAAAAAAATGTACCTTATGTCGTCTCTTTTAAAGTTTAATTTAAAAAAAATAACGACACAAGGTGCACCTTTCAAAGTGAATATCAAGTGTGTCCCGATAGCCGTTAATTTATTAATTATTATGACGAGCATTGGGACAAATCGGAGTTACGGCGCACCATTACCTGACACACGTAATTAAAAAATCTATGATTAAAGAAAGCACAATTTTATAGGTTATAATGTTAGAATATTAATCAAGCTTTAATCTCATTATAATTTCGCTTACAAAAACGAACAACTGATCCAGTAAACATTGAATCGAACACGGCAAGTCAGTCGTCAGGTTCAGGAGCTAAACTTTGCAAAAAACACAAAATTTCGGAGTGCTGCACTTTAGATAAACACTGCGCCTAGGCCATAACAGATATGACTAAGAGTTTCCATTGAAATTGAAGCTAATATTACCGAGAATTTGTTGCCATAAAAAGTTTTGATGTAAGTTTACGTATAATTTAGTAAAAGTCTTTTTATTTAATTTTAACGGGCATTGGGACATTGTCGACTTTGTGTACACTTACCCTACAATATTTTAATATTATTTCATTGAAAACCGTGATTTTGGCACAAAGGATGTATAAAAGATGATAGAGATAATGTATTATCTAGGTATTATGCAAATATGCATCGTCATGCGCAAAATATTTGTAACTATTAGAGAAGTCTGCGACCTTGCACTCATCGAAGGCTTTTAGTGCCTTATTTAATTTAATATTCAAGTCCTTTTAAGTTTAGATTCGATGAATGAATTCAATTTTAGCATCTGAGAACTTTCAGAGAATCAATTTCTACCACGCAAATTGAAAGCAAAAGCAAAACGAATAATTGTAAGTACTATACCAGACTTTCATAAGCGTAGTGTGCCTGGAAGGAATTACCTGCCAATTGCGACATTATTCTCAAGTTTTTATCTGTATTTTTGGTTATAATCTTTGTGTGTCAATGAAGAATAGGTAAATTAATATGACTGTTGAACATAGGTCTACCTACGAAGGGCCATATCCACCAAGCAGATTATGTGTAGGTTGATGTAAATGATCAATAAACACTACATAAAATATGTATAACCGCTAAGCCCAGCCAATATGATAACAATATTTAAATACAATTACCGGAGTATGAGCTATTTAGGCGCCAATGTAGACACATAAAGGGGGTAAATGGGCTGACACACTTAAGTAATATCTTAATCAAAATATAACATCGAAAGAATTGAGGTTGTGGAATTTTAATTCGACTAAATGCGTGTGTCTTATTTCAAAATAATTTATCACAGTGATATGTGTTAAGAGATCTCTTAGCACATCATAAACAAGTCCCGCATTAACAAATAAAAAAGCATTTTTATAACCCTTAAAAGATTTTCGCCTACACAGTTTTATAAACAGACTAAAATAAAGTGATTTTTGACTAGATTTAAATGCTCTGGATAAAGCTTTAAATTAAAAAAGCATTATCTGTTGTTCGTATTGGATCTCTCGGTAGAGAGTATTATATTCCTTGTATTGGATACTTACTGCTTTTCAAACTTGCAGGTAAGTACCTATAGAAGTACCTACGAACGGCGTCTTTACACACTTTCCACATTTTCATTTCCTATCTACGGTATTTGGTGGAGTAGGTACTTTGTTACAGCATTTTAATTATTTCACTTAGTTCAATATTTTCCATCCAATGGGATAATTGGGTACTATTCTTTTTAACGAGACAGGTCCTACCTATACTCGTGCTTTTGCATCATTCGCAATCATAGACGCGTTCATTTTAAATAATCTGCCAAGTACGAGTCGGACTCGCGCATGAAGGGTTCCGTACTGTATGGGAGCCCCCCTTAATTTTTTTTTTAATATCATTTTATACTATTAAAGTAGGCATGCAGCTAAATATTTTGTGAATATTTCAAGCATCTACCTGTTACCATTATAGATATCGAGCGAAAAACGGCTAAAAATTTAGATTTTATTGTATGGGACCCCCTATTAAATATTATTATTATTCTATTTTTAGTATTTGTTGTTATAGCGGCAACATAAATACATCATCTGTGAAAATTTAATTTCAGCTTTCTAGCTATAGCGGTTCATGAGATACAGCCTGGAGACGGACAGACAGACAGACAGACGGACAGCGGAGTCTTAGTAATAGGGTCCCGTTTTTACCCTTTGGGTACGGAACCCTAAAAAGCTCCTTTAAATTTTCATATCGTAAAAGTTATGAAAATCTTTAATGAAAGTGAAGTATATTCTTAAGTTACGAGTTAGATGCATTTTTTATTATCAACACCAATCATCATAATATGCGAATGGATTACATTTTCGATGCAATCTGGATTAAATATCTAAATAAAAAGAGAAGTCGAAAATGAGAGGCATTTTAAAAGGAGACACATGAAACGTATTAGGGTAGATATTGTAATTTTATTCATATTATTATAGCATCAAATCAGTATTATCTTTTTCTTTTCCCTGTCCAACTGACTTAGTTCGTTTTTACCTCAATAAATAAATTCATTTTTCAACACACTTGCTCATAAAGTGGCTCTAATTTCACCGCAATTAGGCACATAATGACACCTGTAATCAAACTGTGACTTTTTCATTACTACTATTCACAAGTGAGTTATATAGTTTTTATTTTATTGGTTGAGTTGCTTTGTTCTTTAAAAAAGTTTCGATACAAAAAAGATCGTGTTCAATAGTAGGTACAAATAAATTAATGTACCTATTGCTTGCTCATTTCATGCAACTTCGTATTTAAACAGATAATTTCAACTTGTACGTGTATAATAAATAAAACTTTCACTAAAATATAACTTTTGTTTTCTCTGTAATCAATAAAGACAACTCGAAATTCCCCATTTTGTACGTGGCTAAAACGCTATCCGCAAAAACCCAAAACGAAACCTCATTATTTTAGTCTATGGCCAAATGCCATTGCGCGCGCACAGGAAAACTGATTATGTTTTCCCGCTTTCGAAACATTTTACACAACTTGTTTTCAGTGTTGAAATTACAGTTATTTTTAGTATTATTTTATTCACAAGTGTGTATTGATGATTACCGTCCTTAGCTCTCTTAAAACCCTCGCCTACGGTTTGGGTCTCAATGGATTAAAAAATACAAATATTACTTTGAAAACATTGTTATTTACTTTGTTTAGGTATGAGTTAACAGTACAGCTGATCGACGCGACCTTTTTTAATGCAGTAGACAATTTGCGGGTAGATTATATTTGTCGTTTTCTGACGGAGACACAAAATAGGTTTTTGAGCATGGTTTTATTTATTTTTTATTTAATTATTAATTTTATTTGATGTTATTAATTGTTATGTTTTGTTTTATTATGATATCATGTTGGACGTGTCCATGAATAGGAACATCGATGCTAATAGTTAATTATTTGTTATCAGTGTAACTTTTTTGACAATAAATTATTTCATTTCATTTCAATTACGCCTCAGCGGTAATCACCAACATTACACACTTGTACCATAATGTACTGTAATTTACACTATCCAGGAGATCCCTAATTATGAACCACAACAATAATTTGTGTAAAATATTAGCAATTTCAAATCTAGAGTAGGTGAACAGGTTATTTTTTGACAAAAACATAACATTCGACCTCAGGCCGAAACAAGGCCAAAAGAAGGGAGTGAAAGTAGTGATTTTTCTGTTCCATTTCTGTACGCACTGCTATTTTCATATTGTACTGTACTGTACCAGTCTTTTTGATAGTCCACTGCAGGACGTAGGCCTACCCACGAAGGGTGATTGGGCCATATCCACCACGCTGGCACAGTGCGGGTTGGTGGATTCACATACACCATCGAATTTCTTCTACGGACGTATGCAGGTACGTATCACGATGTTTTCCTTCACCGAAAAGCCAGTGGTGTGAAATTCTGTACATAAATTCCGAAGAACTCATTGGTACGGGACCGGGATTTGAACCCACGACCTCACGATTGTAAGGCCGGTGTTATTACCACTAGACCACCACGACTTCACGGCTTCTTTTCTGGAATTGCTTCAAAACTACTAAACCAAAGTAAATTAAATTATTGTGGGAACATCATGCGATGTTTTTCTACAGACTCCAAAAACTCTCAAATCGGCCCACAAAACAACAGAGACATCAATAACACAATCTATTCAACTGCGCATGTTGCTGCTGCAGGTTTCATGGGCATGCTTCGAGAACTGCTAGTACCTAGGTATGATCAACTTACAACCAATTAAGTACCTGTGGCGGATTTACGCATAGTCTGAGTAGGATGAAGCCTAAAGCGGCAGATTTTAAGGGGGCGGCAAATTTGTGCCCAAGATTAGCTCAGGAATGTGGCCGAAAACTATTTTTGTGCAATCCTTAGCTAAATCGTAGATACGGGTGTAACAATCTTCTAGGAACTAACAGTTACACAACTGTGAAACTTTTCACCATCATACCAAAAAATTGGAAATAAAAATGTAGTGAATAATATATGTTCATTCACTGTCTCGTATCGTAGGACGATAAGGGCGGCAAAATTAGCTTACAGGCGGTAAATGTGTAAATTACGCATAATGCTGCGGCAGTTTCCAGCGGCGTACTGGAAAAACCACGAGAAGCTAGGTAAATTAAACAACACTTACAATCTGCTCAAAAGTTTACAATTTGTTCAATAATAATTTGTTGCTGCAGTGCAACAGCAACATATTATGCGATGGCCAAGAACTGACACAGGTAAAACCTACTTAATACCTTCTCAATTGCACGTTTCCGGTACAATTTCCATGTGCATGCTGCAAGAGCTGTGAGAACCTAGGTAAAACCAACATACAATATGATCAATCGCGCATATTGTCGCTGCAGTTTCCACCGGCATACTGGGAGAGCTGCCAGGACCTTGGTAAAATCAACTTACAATCTGTTCAAACGCGATGTCACTATGCTGCAGCTTCTTAGCGAGCTGCGTGCTGTGCTGGTAGTGCACGTTGTCGTCGCCTGTGCCGTGCACCAGCATGTACTTCTTGCCTCGGAGTCGTTCGGCCAGCGCGGTCAGGTCCGAGCGCTTGTAGCCCAAGGGGTTCGCTTGCGGCGTGTCCATGTAGCGCTCCGTGTATATTGTATCTGGTATGACAAATATAATTTGACGTTAATATTTCTTGAAAGCATATATTTCTCTGGTTTAAGATATTTATTTTCTCAAATAATTACATAAAATTCACTTATTAGAGAAAATACGAGTACATGCTAGATTAGCGCTAGATTAAGTAGCAAGTGTAAACACAACGTATTGTAGTACATAGCTAAACTATTATTTAGTTTTACATAAATACGGACTCACGGAACGTCAAAGTACCGACTTAACAATATTATTTTACATAGGCATGACTAGGTACTTAAAAGCAATCAATTTAATTGAAGCAAATACCTACTATAGACTAAGGTAGGCAAATAAACTTTCATGTGTGGAGTAATTTACTACGACAGTGAATAGATATTATTATGTACTTTGTGTATTCAATAGGTACGAAAGGTCTCCGCACCAACGTCATATATATAAATAAAAAGTAGATTATATTTCTAAACTAAAAAAGTCTTTCTCATGGGAGCCTGAAGTGGACAACGCATGATTCTATTGAACCATGAGTATGCACACTGGGCTGGAAATTGGGGATAAATAAGATATTATGTAGGTACATGGAAAAAAAACTCAAGATAAATATTTACTAAAACAAAATATATTACAAACATCTTTGGAAAATATAAACACTTGTTAAACAAAGACCTTGCCCTATGCGAGGGAAAAAGGAAAAAAAATAAAAAAAAACTAAGCACAAGCAAACGAGAACGGGATCGAAAAAGAGGCACTCAAACTATTAATATTACATCTCTACTAAAATTAAAAAAAAAACAATCAGATGGTCGTATTAATTTTTCCAGCACAAACCAATAAGTTTGACTCCAAGATAAAGGAAGAAAAAATATAGAAGGGGGAAAATATGGCCATAACCTTGAAAAGAAATATTCTGTTGATACGCGGTTTTGTAGAGTATAAGGTTATATTATAATAACAAAAAGGTGTGTAGAATGTTGCGATAAAAATAACATCATGACTAATTTGTTACTAACATTAAGTAATTCATGCATAATATATTACCTAACTTTATGATTATTGATTTTTTAGTAGAATCGCTGATCTCAATAATATTGTTTCTAAAATAAACCGTTTAGGTATATTTTTAACAGATTAAGGATTGATAAGAAAGGTTTTTCGTATAATTATCAAATTACACATCTCAAGGCGAGGTAGTCAGTCCATAGAGCGTCTTGTCGTCCAGGGCAAAGTTGAGGGCACAAGATCACGTGGTAGGTCGCCCATGAGATGGACCGATCAGATCAAGTCTGCTGTGGGTGGGTCCGTGCATGAATGTACCCGATTGACGTCCAATAGAGAGAGATGGCGAGATATCGTGAGGCGCATTACATCTGCCCCTACCAATAATAATACTGCGTGATGACCAAGACCGCTCTGTCAAGAGCGCAACGATCAAGAAGAAGATCAAATTACTACCAAGCCTAAGACCGATTTTAAATCGCCTGGTAAAAATATACCTACCATATAAAAGGCCAGACTTCTATACGAACTTACGTAATGTTGCTTCTTCTTATAGTAGGTACATATACCTTCATCTTACCTTCAAGGTAATATAATATATTTTTTGCTTGATTACATTAGCTATTTGCAGCATTTGCACAACGGTTTGGAAATGTATAGATATATAAAACTTTAATATCGTTATGAATTATTCACACAAACATTCCAAGATAAATCTGTAACGCATTGAGATCGCCATTTTGAGGGTTTTTCCTCTTTCTCATTATTTGGCTTTAATAAAAAAGCCGCAAAGCATAACTAATGGTTAATCGATTAGTTGAATGACCGAAAAAAAAGATTCACAAATTGAAATCCAATCGGATTTTTGAGAATCCGTTTGATGGTTATCGACAATATGTGACTAATTAATAATACATTTTAGCTACCTTTTAGCATTAGGTGCGATAATCCACATATTTAAATAAAACACGGTGGGAGGTCGAATGACGTTAATTACTCTTTTTACAGTGGCTGGCCATTCAATGACAATACAGCTGTACTAACAGATTTGGATGCAAATTTTTATAGTGTTGGCAGCTTAAAGGCATTGTACATTTTGTTTGTTAAAAATACTAAAACCAGGAATTTGTACAAAAATAGCAAAGACCTAGTTATAAATAAGAAAAACATTTGTTTTCACCTGTATTGGATATTTCATTTATTGAAAATTAAAGAGGCTCTTGGCGATGGAGCAATTTTCACGTATCGCGGTGTTCGACCAGTGTCTTCTCCTCCCTGTACGACATAAAATCTACCTTCGCTTTAATTTTATTTAAGAATGCTCTCCGCGGTCTTTCCCTTCCACTCTTTTCTTCTGTCTTTCCTTCTATTATGGTTTTCATTAGATTTTTATTCATTCATGTCGTAAAAGGTGGTCAAACATCTTTCCTGTTCTATTTTCAATTGTTCTATTAGATATAGTTGGGACAAGTAATACCGTATTTGGTCGTGGAAGTGAGCGCAAGCGTTCCCGCAACACCAACTATAGGCCGACCGCTTAACTCGCGTATCGCCTGCGCGGTAAGAAGGGAGCGGGGGGAGATGTTACCGGGTGGGTGAGAGGGGTACGCGGAGCAGAGAGCTCACGTCTCACCCCTCTCACCCACCCGGTAACATCTTTTTTTTTCCATATAGGTTTGCGTTTGACTACATGCTGCCTGATTTAGAGCTGATATGCGGTCTAGGATGTAGCACGCTTACCTAGAAGATACCTATTAACTCGGGATTTGAAGACACCTACGTTGTACTTTAGCGGGAAGACAGACCCAGGCATAGCGTTCCACATTCTGGCTGTTCGTATGAGGAATTGAGGACTCGAAACGCTTGGTTCTAACGCGCGGAATGTCCACCATAAAAGGGTGGCGCTTTGGTCGCGTCTGTCTAGCCGTACGATAGAAGAAAGGGGCAGGTGGGACCAGATTAAAACATCTCCCCCCGCTCCCTTCTTACCACGCAGGCGATACGATAAGGTGCACAGAGACGAAACACCCCAGGGTTTTTAGTGGGCGGTGGGATTTCCTTTTAACCACCCTGCCTCCCCCCTGAGGTGGGGTAGTATCCAAAAAGGGTTTTCCCTGGGACAAAAAGAAAAAAAGGGAAAAGACATACCGTAGTAAAGCCAGGAGGTGACGGGCGCGACGGCGGCGCCGCACGCGATGGTGCCGAGATCATCCTGCATCAGCAACATGGTGGTGACGAAGCCTCCGTAGCTCCAGCCCCAGACACCGATGCGATCCGCGTCGATGAAAGAGTAGAGAGCTGCTAAACTCCTGGAAAACAATACAGGGATTTTAGGGAGAGTTAAATGATTTTCGGATATGTCAATCGCTCATTAGGTACAGATTGGTCATATTACTTAACTGATCATTATCAGCTTGTATCGACTCGTGGGTATAGGCATCCTCTGCCTTGTGCCAGATTTCCCTGTTTTAGGCTAATCTCATCCACGCATATTAAACTGAGTCAGTTCTAAATATTTTCATTTGATCTCGCTCGCACGCGTTATTCTCATGTAGCGTGTATGTGGTAATTTCTTATCCTGACTTTTATGACCCAACGACTCGGTTTAAAATTAAGTATCTGGAATCACTATTGCAAAGAACGAACTTAAAAGCTCTGACACCAAAGGTTAGCCACCCGGACTATACGTACTTACTCAACGTATTTGCAGAAAATCACATCTTATGGTAGATATCCTTACATAGTATAAAATAAAGTCGCTATTTTCGTTTGTTTGTCTGTATGCTTAAAACTACGCAACGGATTTTGATGCGGTTTTTTTTAATGGATAGAGTGATTCAAGAGGAAGGTTTATATGTATAAAAATTCCCAAAATTCCCACGGGAACGGGCACAATGCGGGTAAAACCGCGGGGTGCAGCTATTTTCAAATAAACCCGTACCATATAATTATGCTCATGGATGCTGCAATTAGCCAGTGATTTAATAAATAATAAATAAATATTCGAGGACATCTTACACACGGCCTCTGACCCCAAACTAAGCAAAGCTTGTGATATGGCTGCCAGAGACTGATATAGGTACTACATTTACATAACATATTTTTAAATACACATACTTATATAGATACTAAGTTAGTATGACTAGCACCATAAATTAAATAAAACTGCTAACACCCAGACAGAGCAAACACCTATATTCATCACAAAAATGCTTGCCCTGGGTGGGAATTGAACCCACGCCTCTTTGATCCAGGAGTCAAGGGTCACTAGGTAACCACTGGGCCACCTTTAGGGTTACGAGTGATATTTTACCTGATAGTAGCGAGAGTATCAGTGATTTCTACAGTGCCGAGAGCGCCATTGACTGTATGAAGGACGTCCACTTACATGGCGCCCGAGCCATGCACGTCTATCGATGCTACTATAGAACTAGTTTGATGTTGCCAGTGGTAGTATCTCACCTGATTGTAGCGAGGGTATCAGTGATTTCGACAGTGCCTAGTGCACCATTGACTGCATGAAGAGCGTCCACTCCCATGGCGCCCGAGCCGCGCACGTCTATCGACGCTACGATGAAACTGCGGTTGGATGCCAGGTACGAGTTGTAGTATTCTGAAATAGTAGAAAATCTAGCGTGAAGAGTAACATTCAATGTAGAAGTAAGACCCTGGATAAAGTAACGTGGACTAGTAAACAATTATTTCAAGCGTTCTTAGACTTAATCCTCATATTCACATAAAGCATTGACTCTAACTGAATAGAATTAAATACTGTTATAGTACTCCAGGGAAGTCAAATTAAATCTTTGTGACTAGAATTTTCTTCCCCACTTAAACAATCATGCTACAGAGCTACGTCTACATTCCAATGTTTTATTAAATAAACAACAACTAAAAACAATCTTACCTAAATCAAAGTTGTCTTTAACCCTGGAAGTCCCAGGCCCAGCGTACACCCTCACAATCATCGGATACTTTTCTCCATCTCTAAAGCCTGGCGGGAGGAGCATCTTAGTATTGGCCATGAGATCATCTCCAAGCGACAGTACATTGTACAACGTCATCGGCAAGCTATACTGCTGCAGCCTGAGACTTAGCCTCGAATTGTCATTTATCAGTTTGAACGAGTCTTCTTTGGAATTGTAAAGGAACGTTTTGGGGGGAATATTGCAAGCCCCGCAAGTGATGACTCCATATTTGGCCCCAGGAGCGAATTCTCCAGATGCGTAACGACACGAAGGCTCCTTACAAGTGACACATCTCACCACTCCTCCCGACGTGGCCCAGATCTGCCGTAACCACGGAATCGTCCCTGGAGCGACCACATAATAAACCGTATCCGTTTCTTGATTCCATCCCAAAATTTCCTGAACGGTAGAGTTCCCAGGACTTAAATCTTCGGTCGTCAACGTGAGGAAGTTAAACCTCGACGCGTGGTTGAATCTCTGGTCTCCGTGGAACAAAGGTTCGATATCGACCATTTTTGTCCCTCTCGAGTCGAAGAACGGGTCGTTAATGTCGATCCAACCGTTCGTCTCCCGCTGTTCCTTGACCATGCTGCATTTGTCTTTCTTCAGGTTACAGTTGACGAGTATGCTGATGTTCTGTCGTCTGTTGAGCCAAAGTACTACGAGGTTTTCTTCGGAAGCCCAGCTGACTCGGCCGATGATGTGGTCGAGGCCCACTACATCTACCGGCGCGGGGATGTTCCAAGGTTCACTGCGAGGCTCGTCCACTTTGTAGACGCGAAGCCCTACCTTGGGATTGGCGCGACCTGCCTGACAGAAAAATGACGACGTCAATGTAAATCGAAAGTTTTATAAAGTTTAAAGAAGGAAATCAATCCAGAACTGAAATTTTAATAATCATCCAAATATCTGCTCAGCTGGGATTCGAACACGAAGCCCTCTGCATCAAAGCAAAGGTAGTACTTGGTACTACTCGTATAAAAAAAACGTTTGCACATAAAATTCAGAGCTAACCTTTGGGTATTTGAACTCGACCAGTTCGGGGTACTGGTTGTTGATATCGGTCGCGTCTCCATAGTACGGGTAGATGGCTGATTCCACATCAGTATCGTCGAATACTGCAACCGCTAAGTACGTGCCTTTCGGGGAGAACCACATGGCTTCTGCGGCGTTGAAAACCTCCTCTGAAATGAAATGTCGGACAAATAAGCAAATGTTTTTTTTTTCTCAGAACCCAAGCAATGATAAACGTTCCTGAATAGGACTCCATGTCGTGTCAAAATTAGAACTAATAGTCATATCGCTTCGTTCAGTACATCTGTAGCATAGTTCAAATCAATCAAATTTAATGGTGTCTGTAGCCTTAGTATTATATATTCTTTGCCTTAGCTACATGCTGTGCAA
Source organism: Hypomecis atomaria (assembly GCA_964007245.1). Taxonomy (NCBI): domain Eukaryota; kingdom Metazoa; phylum Arthropoda; class Insecta; order Lepidoptera; family Geometridae; genus Hypomecis; species Hypomecis atomaria. The sequence goes on from OZ023281.1 coordinate 2,811,949, forward strand.
AACCCCAATCCTTGCCCCGCGGGCAAATGAATTTGCTACTCGACTATGACTCACGTCATATTCACAAAGGCAATGGGCATGATGACTATAAAAATATAATTAGTCAGTAGTAAAGATTTAAAAAATATTAGACACGATTTTTTCCTTTTGTCAAATAAACATAAATTGATGAAGATGTAGCACGTTAAAGTTCCGCGTGACGTCACGAGTGCACTACAAATGTACAGACTACGTTGCGCTTGTGACGTCACGAGCCCTCACTCCCAAACTTTAATAAGGTTTATCTTTGTCATTTACTGTTTGATTGACAAAAGAAAAAATACGTGTACAAACGGAGTAATTATAATAATGATTTTTTTACCATGCCTATTGAGTTTGAATACATGCGTCTGTTAGTGGGCAACGAAACAATCTACCCCTAAGGAAGACCTAAAAGTACCTACACTTAATTTTACTACGCGAAATATTTACTTGTGGCGCGAGTTGTACAACTCGGCGTCAAACTTAGGTAGGTAGGTATAGGTCGAATCAATTTTAATGGCGTCTGTGAATATGCGGGCAGCCGTTGCGCAGTAGCAAAATAATATGTAAGCGGAGGTGAGGAGTGGGGCTTTGCGCAGTTTGTAGCTAACTACACAAACGCCATTAAATTTAATTCGACTTAAACCTATTACGACTTTGTTTTAAATATGAATTGATTGATCTCTTCTTACGAGTAGTACTACTTCCTTATCATTTATTTTTGTTATTTACTTTTCCTGTTATCGCAGTTAAATGTGCCTACAGAACATATATGCCGTTGGCATTAGGTACTTGAAACAATTTCAAGTAATACATAATATGGGTTTATCGATAGTTTTTAAAGTAAATAAAATCTGTGTTATTGTTAGGTTTTGTTAGGTATGTGTAACAGACTTCAAATGAAGTAAAATAATAGGTATAAAATACCTGTAAATTTGTAGGTGCATATAAATATAAACAATTATAAGGAAACTTAATAGGTGTAATTATACTCATAATGCAAATGAACGTGTTTTTGTGGCTACAACATGAATATTTGTGAATAGGTTTCGAATTTACACGAGGCGTAAAATATGGGCAACGAAACGACCATTCATTTTTATGACCGCATTACATGTGGCACATGTAAAATAATATAAATGTGAAACGATGGTGGATTCAAAGAAGTTATTGTCGTGTCCAAGAGTTGCATTGTCAGGCAAATTTGGAAGATATTCTGTGAAAATGAAAGGCTTTTCAGGTTTTTGACAGTGAGGTACAAAGTCGAGTCAATGTCATGGACTTGAATTTGCGCTAAACGATCTTTCCATGTACTTATGCCATATATTGTATCAGAAATATACCTATCGTGATTAGGTATTTGTATTGTAAATCACAAACAATGTTATTTAGACGTCAATCGTTTTTCTGTTATTGTGTATAAACGAAAACTAAGTATGGATTTCATATTGAAAATGCAGGAGGTACCTTTACTTATAAGGAAAGCATTGAGATATTTTTGAGAATCTGGCATATATTTTTATGACGTAAGATCGCATGCGAGAGATCTGGGATAGTTTAATTAAGCACGATCAAATCTTACGTTCACTGAAGGTTTGTTAGCATTTTACCACCATTTTTAAATATTTTTCATACAATTGTTAAGTTACCTTCGTAAATCCAGTCGGCAGCTCCGTAATACACCTCTCCGGGCACTCCATCTATAGTGAGGTTGTGCGCTTCGTTATGCCTGATGTCTGGTACATAGTAAACGTTGTTGTTCTTCACATACGCGAGTGCCCCTGGCTTGCCCCATATCACCACTTGGAGTGCACCACTGCCTAGTTTACGAATCAATCTGGAGGAAAGCAAAACATTTGGTAGAGCAGATTGCTACAGCAGAAAAGTTACAACATAATACTGTTATACCCATAGAAGTAATGAAGCCAATTGCATGCCCTCTAGGAGAGACTGTGCGAAGTATGTATATGTATACCTATACTGTAAATAATTATTTTTCGCAAATAAATAGCAAAACCACCTGCCATCGTGTACAAAATTCGAATATGTCGCTCGAATTGTTCACATTATTTTTGATTTTTTAAAAACAGTTCAGCCGTTTTATGTATTTGGCACGCAATTGGCGAAATTATCGATGAACATACACAAAAAAAATATACGGACGAATATAGAATGGCCTCCTCCTTTTTGGAAGTCGGTTAAAAATGCATGTTCCCTAGAATAGACTGTTGATTCCTAGAAAATTTGATTACCATTTGACACAGTTTTTGCAAATAAGCTTTACTCTAAATATAGTTTTTCACGGATATGGCAGTATCAATAAAGACCGTTATCAAGATTTGTTTTCACTTTGAGATCCATCAATATCCCAGTAGGTGAAATATTGAAATTCACAGAAAATAAATCAACGAATCTAATTAGTTATGTATAGATTTCTACGGATAGGTATATGATAAAATATTTTGCAAAGAAAACAATTAGGTAAGTGCATATTGTGCAAATTTTAAACCTACCTTGCAAATCTTAGGTTCTAATTCAATATATCCGAATTTGAATATAACCTAAAACTTACTAGCAGACTCCCTAATTTTTTTATTAAATAGCCTATGACACCCGGGGTTTGTGTAGCTTCCCAACAGTGAAAGAATTTTTCAAATCGGTTCAGTAGTTTCGGAGCCTATTCAATGCAAACAAACAAAAAATCAAATCTTTCCTCTTTATAATATTGGTATAGATTGATACACAGATGGTTGAAGTCACAGCACGACTGTCCTTACTAATTGAACAATATCATCTCAATTAACTTTTATTCTACAACGGTGCTACCTACGTGATATTGTTAACTTTATAATGATTTAAAAAAATATCATGTGTGAAGAGCACCTGTGCCGTGAAAAATTCGTATCCTTAAAAGTGATTTTTAGTAAAGTTGGAAGTACTCGTATTTTTTCTATTCAGTCTAGTATATGAAGGTGCCTGCCTATCTGGGAGTTTGCCTATCAATTGAGCAACTTTCAGTACTTAGGTATAGTGTTGTTGAATATATTTTGTGTATTGTACATTGTAAGATTTGTAAGAACTTTAGTGTCATTGAGTTCAAGCTTATAATATATTGTATTCATAGGTCCTTGACACTGCTGATTCTTGCGGTAGTGCAACAACAAAAAAATGCTTCTTTCTCAAATATGCTGATTAACAAAATTAAACAAACTTCGCTGATTGATTGAAATTCACTTTGAATTTGCATACTTATGTAGTGAATCCCTATTGGATTACATATGATGATTCAACTGTTCTCTTAATGATAATCTAAATCAATGATACTAATCTTATCGTCATAGAAATCTCCATATAGATCTTCCATAGAAATCTGAAATGATGTTTTTCATCATTGATGAAAACAGATGGGGCTCTGAAAGAGTATCTTTGCTCTTCAATATCGAGTGCAAAAGCCGTTTTTATTCGCTAAGTAAAATTGATTTTAGAACATCTTGTGCAGTAAGTTTGTGAATACAAAACATCATTAAACCTATTTACTTCTACCTCCATGGTGCCGAATTTGTCATACAACCTTTTTTAATTTGTTCAAAACTCAGACTAGCAACCTTCTTGGTGTACTTTTTTTTTTTAATTTGCTTTGCGCGAGCCATTTTCTTTTCACATAAAATTCTTAAAACCTTAGGTTAAAAATAAATCACTTGAAACAACTGAAAAACCTAAAATGAGTGATTCTAGCGAGTAGGAAGTTTATTTGACGCTAACAGTAATAACTGAAACTGTTTATAACGCTCAAAAGTATCAGATTGTCAATGTTTTTTTGCATTTAGGCATTTCCTCGCTGAGGTGAGATGAAAAGTTACGTGTTACACTCAAATACAAATATTTTTCACCTTGTGCTCTTGATTCCCTTGTTTTCTCAGAATTCTAATTTTATTTTTAATCCTTCGCTTGCTCGGTCGTCAAAATTGAGCACGCGGTTAAAAAGCAACATTGCACTCTTGGATAACAAATAACTGTTATACTCTTCCATAATACCTACAAGGTTATCCGCTTACTGTTTACTAAGCCAACAGAGTATGATTAAGATAAATACCATCATTATGAACAACTTTTACAATGACGACTATAATTTAATAAAAAATAAATATTAGGGGACATTTTACACACGGCCTCTGACACCAAACTAAGCAAAGCTTGTGGTTTGGTGATATGGCTGCCAGAGACTGATATACTACATATACATATTTTTAAATACATAGTTACATAATATATATATATACATCACGGTGTAGAAATTGCGTCCATTCTGAGACACCGACTTATTGCGTCCACTATTTCCAGTGGCATTATCACTAAAGATATATATATATATATACATATAAATAAATGTAGCGGGATGTAAATAACACCCAGACACAGAGCAAACATAAACGCATAAATACACACAAATGCTTTTTCTGGGTGGGAATCGAACCCTCGCCTCTGTCATCCCGTAGTCAGGGTCACCAACCACTGAGCTACCGAGGCAGTCATTTTTTATTTGAATGTACTTACAACACCTTTGGCTATTCTACATAATTTGAACATACTTAACAATCTCTTAGGATCCGTCTAGATGGGAAAGCGAAAATATAATTTATTTCATCGGTCACGCGTTTTACTATTTCAACTAAGCAACCGTAACAATCGCGTGTTATTTATCTTAAGACAAAGTGATTTATCTGAACCATATCGTCTAAGTAGCAATTTATCAAAGTTTTTTGAGATCTTGTTCTCTTGAAACAAATTCTTTCACGATTAGAATAGAATTTCAATGTATTCACCTATTCGAGCATAACAATAAATTTCGATTACAGTCTATAGGTATACCTGTATACCTACTTACGGTTTTTTACAGACCATACATTATAGTACTAAAGTACCTTTCGAACTGAGATTTTAATTTATTAACTTGTTTTTGAATAAAATATATTTAAAAAAATCTATTAAATGTATGCAAAAAGTGCATTAGCTTACGCAATTCAATTTCTTATAAAGAGGTAAAAATATCACCGAAGCCACGTGGAAAATATCGAGCAGTAGCGTAACAAGACGTGGGCGAGTGGGCCCACGCCCATGGCCTCGCACTTAAAGAGGCCTCGCGAGACCTTTTTACAGGAATATATTTTTCAAATCTATATCTACTTTTCAAAATTCCCTAATTGCGCATTTAGGTATACTTTTGGTAGACTTGGGACCGAAAGAAATGGGGCCTCGCTGATGTGAGTGAGTCTTCGTTTGAGTCTTTATATTAATCCACGCTACGCCACTGATATCGAGATAATTTATGTGCATAAAACTGATGTGGACAGGTGCTAATTTTGTAGTGCATTAGGAATGTGTGAATTTCTAAAGTTGTCGATGAAACCAATTTCATTTGAAAACAGAGATATTAACGTCAGTCAGGCTCCGCATATTGTACACTGTACAGGGTTGGTTTTAATTCTGTAAACCTCTAATAGTGCTGTTTATGTAAGTACAACAATATCAAAAAACGGTTAAAGAATCATAGAAAACAGATTAGCGACTCCGTTGCATATAGAAACTGTTAAACCGACTAAACTTTTATCGGTTTGCGACTAAACTTTTTGTAAGCATTGCACAATTGATTTATTTCCACGAATTTGCTTATCAGACGAATTCATTTTTCTAAAAGAAAAAAAGTCTTGTTGTGATATAGCTAGTTGCTATGAAGCCCTTGCGATATTTTAGGTGAAAAACCAACAAATATCCCTAAGCAGAATAGAATCTACGTCTGTGTAAACTTATTACCTACACTTATTAACTAAGTAGTAGGTCTACTTACTAACATACGTAGGTATGTTTTCCCGATAATATTTCTCCGGCTACTTAGGTAAGCAAATGTTTTGTGATTTCGCGATGCCATTCGCCTCTACGTAACAAAAGCCAGTTAGGTAATAAGCACACTTACTTGTTTTCAATGTCGTAGACCGCGTACTCCGCTGTACTGGAATACCTGTACACCTGAAAGTTGAAATAAAGTTGTTTGAACCACTTCCATTCTCCAAGCGCACGCAATTAGGTAACCTTTTAGTAAATCGCATTGTTCGATCATACATCAGTCTGAATAAAAATAAACTGTACTGTAATGTCACAGGTAAATAGCGAGTGTAAGAGTGAAAGGATAGATACCTACTACAAGTACGAAAAATTGTGAAAGACCTAACTAAGTACCTAAGTAAAAAAATATACAAAATAAACACGAGAAACAATACCCTTCCTAGGCAGTCGGGTAATAAGTATGAACGGTACTCAGATATTCGGGGATATACATGATTTTGCTTGTATTAGGGAAATAAATACTCGTATTTAGTTAAACATTTAAGAATAAACAAAAATTTAGATTTTGTGAATGGCAATGGCAGTTACATTGGTAAAGACAAAATCGTGAGGATGACTGAAGTTACGTGACGTCATACCTACCTAGATAAATTATAAGTGATTGCTTCTATCAAAATAAATATTGATAAAGAGCCAAATTAACCAGTGAGGTCGATCAAATGTTAAGGGTCTATTATCTTTTATGGTTGGTACCATAAAGAAAAATAGCATGACATATCCACGTTTAGTGTAAAATTTATTAGCAATCAAAAACATTCCGGTCAATATCTTGCAAAAATTTAAATAATTTATTAGTACATATTTCATCAAGATTACATAATTTTGTAAAATATTACTTTACGTTAGAATTAATTCACCTACAGATACCTAACGTCGTGATTATAAAATAATTGGAAACTGACACAAACCGTGAGATAAACCTACAAACGTCTACAAATTTAAAGAAAACAGCCGTTCTAAAAAGGATATTTGTATGTAACATACCGTGAGTGCCTTGACCCAACATGCGACATGTTAGAATGTCCATACCTATTTACATACACCAGCAAGAAAAACACCGGTATTTAGACCTGAATAACGATATGAATATTATTTAAGAGTATCGAAAATGTTGCTAGCACTATAATACGAACGTATTCACGTATTAGCTAAACAACAAAATAACCGTTTGGGCTTTGCTCTAGAACAAGTTTAAATATTCTACGACTATACCCCATAAGTTAGCCGTCCGGACCAAATTTTCAATAAAGTAGTGAATATCTTATCAAAATTCATTGCGTAGCTCATCATAGGACAGCTATGCGAATATACAAACTTGATAGAGACTTTATTTTATACTGTTTAGAGATTCGAGATAGAGATGAAGAAATACTTAAAATATTCAACCTTATCTTATTTATCAATCGTATTATAGAAAGAAAATATTTCTATCAATAGAGATTTTGAGCAAAAGACTCACTTAATTCGAAACTCGTCATCCCCACCATTTCCTCCAACTCAACACTATAAAATCCAGTAAAATTATACAAACTCAAATCGAGTGGATCTATTTTCTCTAGTTTGCATACCTGTCCAGCGGAGCACGGCATACTAATAGGCGAAACATCCATAAATAAAAGAAACTCGTGTTTACAAGTTTATAACAAAAGATTGATAACAGAAACAATACGAAACGTGATTATGTTAAACAATGATGAGGCCAATTCTTGTTCCGTGCGTTTTCAGATGAAATGCGTGCAATATACAGGGTTATTCCTAACCAATTAGCAACCTTTTTGGGGCTTATTCTGTACATCAAAACTAACAACTTTGGTTCTCCGACTTTTGTCAAAACTCAAAAAAATAACCGGCCAAGTACGAGTCGGACTCGCGCACGGAGGGTTCCGTACTGTAAGGAAGCCCCCCTTAAATATTTATTTTAGTTTTATTATTGAAGTGAATATACAACCCTGTACTAATAATAATAGGATGAAGAATACTTCATCCTATAGGTACAGGGATAACCCCAGGGATAATAAGGGATAGGATGAAGAAAAAACAATTCGATGGGTGCGTACTGCGTGCGTTCCAGTCTGTCTTCGGATGGGTGACCGCGGGTGTAATTTACAACTGAGCGCTGCCGTGGCTAGGATGACACGTTAAATCGTAGGTCCTGGTTGTTTAAACCGTTTAGCTAGGTAAGTCAGATGCTTTAAGTCGGCTCAAAAACTCTGACACCAGGGCTGCCGCCCAGCCTATACAAACTTATTCCATTCGTGAGAATCAAGCATGCGAGTACTTCGTTTCTGTCTAACACTCGGCGAGGATTGAGGACATGAAAGTGAAAGCAGAAATCCTTCTTATATTGGCATTCTTCATAAACGAAAAGGAATAGTACATTGTTCACCGAGAGGAGAAAGTGACCGATTACCGTCGAGGGTGTCGTTTGAAACACCCGAGATCGGGAATCGCACTTTCTCTCGAGTGATACATAGTGCCATAGAATAATAACGCCGAGAATGATAATTTCATGTCAAAAAAATCTCGAGAGTGAAGCATCAACACGATTGATGTATGCGCGAGTCATACGTATTTACGCGCGGCAACACGCACACTACGAAACAAGTAATGTTACTATCAGAATCAGATTACCCCAAAAAGTTGGGAAATTTGATTAGAGCCTTTAGTACAGATTTAGCATAACTTATACTTGTGCCTTTGAGTGTGGCTCCAAACATTTCTGTTAATAACTTTTTTTTAAAATTCCATTAGTATGGGTATTATATGAAAGGGCTTTTCGTGTGGAACACAGTTTGTGAAATGGATATTTTTTTAACTAAACGGTTTTAAGTACTAAAAGATAAAAAATAATAATTCTAAAATAAAATCGTGGGGCGCATCATACATAATGAAATCTTTCAGGCGAAGACCTCACGATTTTATTGTTGAGTTATTATTTTTTTATCTTTTAGTACATAAAACCGTTTAATTAGAATAAAATTTTGACAATTTAATTATTGTGTTTTTAGTTTTACTTTGTTACTACGAACTGTTTTCCACACGAAAAGCCCTTTCATGTAATACCCAGTTTAATTAAAAAAAAAGTTGTTGTGTACTAAGCCGAAAAGAGGTGATTCAGGTCATCATTTTGAACAAAATCTACTATGAGGCCAACCAGGGATTCGCGAAATTCAATTCAATTCAATTAAATTATCAATTGCAACATATGTAATTTTTACATGCGGTTATTAGATTACATGTCATAATAATGTCAAATACATATGACCGTTTAAGGGTATGACAAATTATTAATTACATTGGGAAGGTTCATTGCTAAATTATCACTACAAAATTAAAAATTAATTGTCATTACAAAATCAAAAACAAATCATCATCACAAAATTAAAATTAAATCATCATTACAAAATTATATAATTTTATCGCTCGCTAATTTTATCGCTGTCGCTCTGTCATAACCTAAGGTCATAACCATCTAATTATGATGATAATGTCTCGCTTTGGTACTTATCAAGTAGGATGTATGAAAACATAATAATATGTACTGATAATCCCGTGTCAAGGCAATGGAAGTATATTTCATTACTAAATTCAATATCAAAATGTGGGGGAAAGGTTTTTCCCTTAACTTGCAACTTTTAGTCCTTATGGCGTCTGTCGAAATTTAGTGAATTTATATTTACATTGGAAGGCGTTTTACATCAAATTATTAGATAATTTGTAATACCTACATGTGGAATGTGATGTTGCATTGTTTGTTTGGTTTTGCCGATTCACTTTGGCACCCGTTTACCACACAAACCGTCATTTTAAAATATAAATTACGGGAGCTGTTTTTATCACGGTACGACTGTGAGTACTGCCGCGCGCCGTTCGCGTACCAAGCTTTTCAAGCTTGGTATTTCTTGCTTCACTTAGCGTGCTTGTTCTCGGTTTCTCGGCGTTATTATTCTATGCATAGTGCATTATACTACACCTACGAGGAAAATAAAAAACTAAATCTTTACTAATTGAAATTTATATTGAAATTGTTGCAGTTAGTGAAGCTTAATGTAACACTTGAAAATGGCGCCAATGGCGTCTGCAATTTTCACATGTTCTTTTTTCAAATTGTTTGACACCATCCAACACACAGCTAGTGGCCAGTGTCATTTTGCGAACTTGGAGATAAAAACTCACTGTAAAAACTTTTTGGCTTTTGATATTTAGGTTACCAGCGCATAGTCTTACCCAAAATTAAAAAAGAAAAACCACGTAAGAAATGGATTTTCATACACTTTTCTCTCCCGCTCAGATGCGTTTTCTCCCCGCATATTTGTTCGATATGCAATGACGTACTTTCTACCGTAAATTTGATAAAGTATCAAGGTACTTTCCGAGCAGGTGTAGTATAAATGTATATTTGATCATGATTCTAGCCCAAATTGTGACATTGTGATTTAGAATTAACTTTCTATCCGCGTTTGTGTTTCCGGAAAGTAGGTATCATGTTTCAGAGTCGTTGTCGTTTCAGCTACAGGCCATCCGCTGCTGATCACAATCCTCCCCTATAGATTTTCGATAAAAGCGGTTGGAAGCAGAGTGCATCCAGAGCTATCCTGCGGTTTTAATGAGATCCGCTGTCCACCAATTACGGATAAATAAAGTAATCGGCCAAGTGCGAGTCAGACTCGCGCACGAAGGGTTCCGTACTGTATGGGAGCCCCTCTTAATGTATTTACATTTAATTATTTATTTTTCAAACAACTAAACATTCTGTGAATATTTTTAGCATCTCCATGATGCCGTTATTAATATCGAGCAACACGTTTATTTTATGAGAGTCCCCCTTAAATATTTATTTCATTCTGTTTTTAGTTTTGTTGTTAACCAACAGAAATACATCATCTTTGAAAATTTCAGTATTCTAGCTATCACGGTTCATGAGATACAGCCTGGTAAGACAGACAGACGGCCCCCCGTTTTTACCCTTTGGGTACGGAACTCTAAAAATGAATTCTATTGTTTAGACAGAAGTCAACATCAATCAAGAGCTTAATATTTTAGCCGGTGACGGTGATTGATTGAACTTATTCAAAGGCTGTTTAGTAAGACCTCTAGAAAACCCTAAAGATAAAACGATAAATTATATTATAGATACCGAGCACGGAATGTGTAACTATACTAAAGCCAAACTCGATGTGAAATAAATGTAAACAAACAAAAAAAATTCAATTTTAGGGTTGTCACTTCAAGACAGTGTTACGGATATCAGAATTTCTATAGTTTGTCATATAAATTGTCCAGACTTTTCGTAATTTCAATTGAAAAGTCATATTTACTATATTTATAGATCAATAGCAATAACAAATTGCCAAAAAGTGAGTTTTAAAAGAAATCAGAATATTCAGTAATTACTTACATTAAAATTTGCATCAACCCTAGCCATTTTTTCGTTTGAGTGCAGAAATCTCAAACAATTGGAAACTTTTTTATTTCTACATACTATTTTTCATATTTTTCTTATTACATCACGAAAAAGTACTTTTTTCGATTACAAACTTATCATTGCAGCTGAGTCACGTACATCTATCTATAAGGTTAATCAACTGCAAAGTTCAGTCTTTCGTGACATTCATCCAATGTTGAAGTCGGTTAATAGTTTGAGTTATAGTACCTACCTAGTAATGCTTTAATAGTTTATGTAAGTACCTACCTACTTACATGCCAGTACGGAAGCCTTGGAGTGCGAGCTTAACTAGTTTTTTATAATACAAAATCGCGTTAAATATAATCGAGATGCATATAGTCGATACGATTCAGCGCTCTTGTGTGCGAGCCTTTAGATCCCTCTCTCATTATAAACTTACAAAGCGAGTGAAGCCATGGGTAGAAACGTGAGCAATTGAGCATTAGAAAAAAAAGTTATCTACCCCTGCTGTCAGTGGTTGCTAGGCAACGCTTTGTTGGTAAACATTTCACATCGAATTTGGCGGAAGTATAGATACGGTGTGACTGCGAATTCATTAGCAATACTCTAAAATGTAGCTGTGCTTGTCGTTATTACCAACTTGAACTAAACCTGGAAACGCAATAATCAGCTATTTCATTAATACAAAAAGTTCGCCGAACCTCCACAAAATGTAAAAAAACTGATTTTTTCACCGCAATTTTGGGTGTTGGCCCCATGTTAAGAAGTTGGTCATAGCGACTTCCACAACTACATCCTAGAGTATTGCTAATGAATTTGCAGTCACTTCGTATCCTTATGCTGTAAAAGGCTATGAATTTGATTGAGCAATTAGAGTCACTTACCTTTTTCTTATTTCTCGTAAGCAGCGCATACCGCCCATCCTCGGAGAACGTCGAAATCGAATAGTTGAACAAGTTGTACTGCAAAAACGGCAAATTCAAAATTGAAACGGTCCATTTCTCAAATAAATGTGTATATTATGCAAAGTTCGCAGGCGGACTTACCAAATCGATTTCGTTCACGATGGTAACAAAGCTGTCCGTGGAGGCGTCGTATTTCTTGATTCCATCCGCATCCTTGAATATGTATGCCGTTTCTGAAAAATACACGCCACGCTATATTTGGTTAATGATGAGTGAATGAGAGGAATTAGTACGAGTAATTAGCTATCTATATAGACAGGAAAGCAACTATTTGTAAAGATCAATCAAATGGACTTTGGAATGGCAAATACTTATTTTCTTTGAAAAAATTGCAGTAAATGTGTTCGTGACCTTTAGTAAAATTCTCGGTGTGTAGGGTACCTTTCACAAAAATAGTAGCACTTTTTATCGTATCAACATTAAAACAACTGGTATTCGATCTTATAAGGTTAAGGTTAAATCAGGTATCTACTTAAAACCAAACTGCTACACTTATTTTACTACTGTTTACGACTTATATTGATCCTGAACAGAATTGATTTGAACCGGACTCTCTTGGATTCTTCATCAATATTAGTACCTAACATCTTATTATGTTAACTATTCATTAACATGTTTATCAAATAAGCATTTTAATTCTCTTAAATCTCGTTTGTGTAGCAATTGATACTGGGAAACTTTACCCATAAAATATAATCTACAGCCAAATTAAAACGTTTGCTATCGTCAATCTAACTTTGTGTAGAGCTTTCCAATATCAGTCGAAGTTAAACTTGTGAAACACAAAGCGAGTTATTAAACCCGTTTTAATTTAATTCTATCCATTAAATAGAGTCTTCAGATTGTGTGATTGGAACAGTTACCTATTAGGTAATAGTAAATCCAACAATAACATTGTCATGTGAAATGTAGCCAAGACTAAACTACAGTTCACACTATCAAAAAGTTGTCAGATCTTATGTAGAGCTAAGCTTCTAAGTAACTCTACACGCCTTAAATCTACAAGTCCTTACTACACAAACTCTACAGCTTAATCAATATATGCGGCATCTACTATAATATTGTATATTACGCTCTACACTTATAATTAAACAAGTAAGTACGCGTACTACATTTTTGTGGTAATAAAATTTCAATGTCAGATATTCTAACAAAAAGTGTACATACACGAGGATGTTTACATAAACAAATAAATACATGATCATTACACACGTTTTTCATTAGTTATGGTAATCCATCTTCCTTTATACCTATTGTTTACTCGACTGCCGATCAAAAGACTGAATATTTTTTATCAAGTAAGAATTTTCTCTATTTCTTTATGACGGAAACGACTTTAATTTTTTTTGAGTGAAAAGATTTTACAAACATAAATGTTAGATTAGACAAAGGTGGCTTCAAATCTGTGACATCAAGGCTAGCTATCCTGCCTGTACGAAATACGAATCCATTTATTTAATACTCGTATTTACCCTAAGAAGAAAATGTCGCTTCGACCCAAACTAATTAACTTATTTTGTAGGCTAAAGTGATATGTGATGATACAGATACTATAGTTTAAATAATAAAGGAAAACAATGTTCCATACAAACCGAGAGAGAAACAAAACAAAACAGGAAAATATAGAGACTTTACTGGTAAGTCTATTGAGAAGGAAATTTGCAGTTACTTGGAAATTTACTTATTCGAACAGGCTTGGAAAAACTGATTGAGCTATAGGAAAATTACGGATGTTACGATAGCTCAAATTTGAGACAATACAACTTCAAATTCGGACATCCAGGTTTCGCGTCCCAACTTTCCAAAGCACCCTAGGATGACTAGACATCGTATTGAAGTAGGTCAGTAGTCATAGTAAGTCAGGTAGCTAGATTATTAAAAAAATATTGGACACGTATGTTTGGCTTTGTCAATTAAACAGGAAATGACAAAGATAAAAGCGTCAAAGTTCCGAAACAGTGGCTCTTGAAGTCTCGATGTCATTTCGATATGAAGAGTAATAATGTAGACATGGCGTTAGGAGGAACTCAACGGGTAATCTTATTCATTTTTTGTTTAATTTGCAAAAAAAAATACATGTCGAATATTTTTTTTACGGACAAACTGACAGAAATGCTATATTTTTTAAATCCTTTACTCTATTGCTGTCAAGTAGCGGTAAACGGTGAAGAAAAACATGGAAGTTGGTCCAACAGTTATACATGGCCTGGAAAAAAATGTGCGGATCTGCCGACCAGACCGAAAAGTTACCTGTACTTTTATAATACTCTACTGCTGATGACTCATAAAGGGTGATTGGGCTACTTCAACCACGCTGGCCCAGTTGCAATAAACATAAATTACCTGAAATCCACTGGACGTTGAGCCGGTCTGGGTAGAAGTCAGGCCTCAGCGGGACGATCTCTTCCAGGGATAGGGTCTGCAGCCCGCGGTGGAGGTACGGCGAAGACTCCGAGTAGCAGCTCAGCAGCGCCACCACCAGACCAATCAAGGTTCGGGTGTCCTACAAATGGATTTTTATTTGTTATTCGTAAGTCGCCTGTTTTGTGTCTTTCTGTGTTCTTAGATCTTCTAAACTACACGATAAATTGCAATATGACTTTCAATATCTATTAGAATATTTCTCCCGGCAGGTTATTACACTCATATTTATAATTCATTTGTTCTTGAGTGGAGACCACGTATCGGCAAGCGCAGCGTAGGACGTCCACCCACAAGGTGGACGGATGATCTCATTAAGATTACAGGATAGCGCTGGGTGCAAACCGCTTCCAACCGGTCTTATTGGAGATCCATAGGCGAGGCCTATGTCCAGCAGTGGACGTTCTATGGCTGATAGATGGATGTATTGTCAGTTCGTGGTCTGACCAGATCTTGTATTTTACAATATTACAGTCGAGAGACTGTAATAATGTAAAAAACAAGATGACCGTTTCGTTTATCCCTCATGGCTCTACAGCTTGGCTCAACTAGTAGTGTTACGAGTAAAATAAATTTCTCTCTCTCGTGGCACGACCAATTTTCTAAGCTGCTTAGTCTATACAATTTACCCGTGAACTTGGTCACTCGTGGCACTACTGAATTTAGGAGGACGAACAATTTGCAACTTAAATTCGTTTTTTGTAGCTTTGTACCTTGACTCAAAATAATACGACAAACAAACTAACGGGCATCCTGATAGTAAGAGGACATATGGACACCCCCAACACCGGAGGCGAAACCACAATGCTTTGCCTACTCACTTCCCAATGAGAATCCTGTTCACATTCTACTAACGACCGTGCAATCTTTGACTAAAAGCATGCAATATTTTCGCCGAGTACCTGAAGTGAAGAGGGTCTTAAAACCTAGCACTGGAAGTCGCCGGCAACTTTTATTTTAAACTAAACAATAATTAATATTTCATAACTAATGAATTAATTGGATAAACACGATTTGTTTTTCAGGCACATTGTTATGATTCATCATATTTGTAGCACTATTGTTACTGTTGTTTTATTAATTACTCACAAATAATTATGTGTATTGCTATATAAGAAGACCTTAGTTAGAAACCACAGGAAAAAGTTGTTATGTCTATTGAATATTAAAATATACAAGTACCAACTTAAAAGGAAAATAATTGCAACAGTGTAGGTATTATCGTCAACACCAATATATTATGTTCAAACACAATGCATTTGTTTAGATATTTTAGAGTATAAGGTTTACAGGTACCTACATAATATGTTAAACCTACATGTTAAAGTGTCTAAAAAGTCTAGTGGTAAAGACACTGGCTATACAATCGTGAGGTCGTGGGTTCAAATCCCGGTCCCGTACCAATGAGTTCTTCAGAATTTATGTACGGAATTTCACACCACTGGCTTTTCGGTGAAGGAAAACATCGTGAGCCAACCTGCATACGTCCGTCGAACGAATTCGATGGCGTATGTGAATCCACTAAACCGCACTGGGCCAGCGTGGTGGATATGGCCCAATCACCCGCCGTGAGTAGGCCTACGTCCTGCAGTGGACTAATATAAAGGCTGGTACAGTACAATACAGTACATGTTAAGCGTCCTGACGAGAGAAGATTTTATTACTTCACTAATACTTATAAAACAAAAAACATAATATTAAAAGATACGTTAGAGCCTCTACATCTACACCCATATTTTAGTCAAAAACTAGCCACAACTCACCGTGTTGTCAGATGCACACAACCAGCGCTAGTATTACAATATAAACTTTATTGTATACCAAAAAACAGCTTACATAACAAAGTACATAATATTCTTAAAATTAGGTGGTACAAGGGCGGCCTTATTGCCTTGAGCGATTTCTACCAGGAGTACCAGGCTACCTTTGGATGGACAGAAATCAGAGTACAAAAACGTAGTATTCTGTAGGGACCAGCAAGACAAGAGCTCGCTTCAATATGCAGTCTGAATAGACTACATTCTACCCACTGCTGTAGCAAAAATAACTACATTTTAGGACATTTTTTTTTTTTTTTTTTTCCAAATAGGTTTGCGTTTGACTACATACTGCCTGATGTTGAGCAGATATGCGGTCTAGGATGTAGCACGCTTACCTAGAAGATACCTATTTACTCGGGATTTGAAGACACCCACGTCGTACTTTAGCGGGAAGACAGACCCAGGCAAAGCATTCCACATTCTGGCTGTTCGTATGAGGAATGAGGACTCGAAACGCTTGGTTCTAACGCGCGAAATGTCCACCATAAAAGGGTGGCGCTTTGGTCGCGTCTGTCTAGCCGTACGATAGAAGAAAGGGGCAGGTGGGACCAGATTGTGCAACTCCTGAGCGCACTCTCCGAAGTGTATCCGATAAAAGGCCGACAAACACGCCACCTTACGTCGATGCTCAAGACTTTGCAGCTGCGACTTAGTCAAGGTGTCGTTGTCAATCAGCCTCCTGGCTCGCCTCTCAATCGACTCCAGAGCCTCCAGTTGATATTTGGCAGAGCCATCCCAAAGGTGAGAGCAGTATTCCATACAAGACCTGACTTGTGCTTTATAAAGACTAAGCAGTTGCTCAGGTGTGAAATACCGTCTCACCTTAGCGAGAACACCAAGTTTTTTGGAGGCTAATTGAGCTTTTGACTCTATATAAGAGCCAAAGTTAAGAGTCGATGAGAGTGAAACGCCCAGTAGTTCCAAGCTGTCTGTTACCGGAACGGAGACACCGCGGAAAGCGGGAGACAATTGGAAGGGTCTCTTTTTGGCCGAGAACAAACAGCCTTGAGTCTTCGTGGCATTAAACTTGACCAGGTTAGCATCGCCCCAGTCAGATACCGCCTCCAGACTCAAGTTGAGCCGTTCAACCATAGCCTCTCTGTGTGACTCGATCTGTGGCCCGCTGGTTCTTGCATCGGATGTGTAGCTCTCCACGACTGTACTGTCGTCTGCGTACCCAAAGATCCCGGGCTTTAGCAGATCGTTGATATGCAGTAGGAAGAGGGTCGCAGAGAGTACTGATCCTTGAGGAACACCGGCATTGATAGCCATTTGGTCTGATGAGCAGCCATCTACAACCACTCGTATCGACCGATTCCTCAAGAAATCAGATATCCATGCGCAGAAATCAGCAGGCAGGCCGTAAGATGGGAGCTTGCCAATAAGGCTCTCGTGCCAGACCCTGTCAAAAGCTTTAGAGATGTCCAACGAGACAGCCAGCGCCTCCCCGTGCTTCTCGATGACCTCACTCCAGATGTGTGTGGCGTACGCCAGAAGGTCCCCAGTAGACCGGTTTCGGCGAAAGCCGTACTGGCGGTCACTGAGTAGGTCATTCGCTTCTAGGTACGCCAGGAGCCTGTTGTTAAGAACACGTTCCATACTCTTACAGAGTATAGACGTGATCGAAATCGGTCTGTAGTTAGCAGGGTCGGCACGGCTGCCCTTCTTGGGAACAGGCTGCACGTTAGCAAGCTTCCAAGATTTGGGCACTTGACCTGTCTTTAGAGACAGGCGGAAGAGGCGAGTCAGCACAGGTGACAGCTCAGGCGCACAAGTCCTCAGTACAATGGCCGGAATACCATCAGGGCCACTGGCCTTGTTCACATCTAGACTGCGGAGAACTTTGAGAACCTCCTTTTGCCGGATATGTATTTCACTCATTACAGTGCCACAGTTTGGCAAAGTTGGAGGTGTCGCACCACCGGGGTCCAGACGCGAAGACTCAGCAAATTGAGATGCAAATAAATTTGCTTTCTCCACCGCTGTATGGGCCAGCGAACCATTGGGTTTCAGCAACGGAGGCAGAGAAGGGCGGCAGAAGTTCGCTTCAACCGATTTAGCTAGGGACCAGAATGCCTTACTACCCGCAGGGTAAGAAGCAAGCTTGTTCCCTATTCGACTAATGTGATCAAAGCGAGCCCTCCGCATAACCCTTTTGCAGGACTTAGCAGCCCTATTGTATGCCTTCTTCCTTAGACGAACGTCCCTCGACTTATGGTTTCGAGCATCGACCCAAGCCAGGTATGCTTGATGCTTTTGCGCTTCAGCGCGTCCACAATCAGGCCCAAACCAGAGCCTAGCTTTGCTAGACAGAGGCACGTCCGAAAATGGGATGAAGTATTCCATGGCGGTACGAAGCACATCTGTCACGGCATCCGCGCACGTAGAAGGATCATCGGAAGAGAAGCACACAGGCTGCCAAGGATAAGATGCAAAGAAACACCGCATCTCGTCCCAATCCGCTAACTTGTACCGCCACACCCGCCGTGACCCTTTGGGGCTGGGGTCTGATGGGGAGTAGACGGATACAGATTTCACCAGACAGTGATCAGATGTACCTAACGGTGAGGAAATCGCTACTGAATAACGGTCTGGATCGGTAGTCAGCAGAAGGTCCAAGCAGTAGGCCGTGTGCGAGTCAACGTCAGGTACCCGTGTGGCGCCTTGAACCAGCTGGGTGAGATCAAATGTCAAGGCAAGCTTGCGCGTCTCAAGCCCAGCATGGTTTGTGTCCAGGTATGGGTGAAGCCACTCCTTGTGGTGGCCATTAAAGTCCCCCAGGATCACTAATTGGGCCGAAGGGTATCTGAGCTGAGCAGCATCCGCCGCCTCACTGAGGTATTCGGTGAGTCTGGTCGTCTCCTGGTCCCCACTATGTGATCGGTATACACAAGCGTAGATTATTTTCTCTAAGCCAGTATCCGCCAGAGCCCAAAGCACTGAAAAAGAGGAGTCTTCAAACCTACGAAGGCGCAGAAAGCAAATGTCATCCCGGGCGTACACGCATACACCCTCACGTGGTTTGAAACAGTGCTCCAGGGAGTACCCTGGGTAGGAGAGATACGACACGTCGGATGGACCAGCAATCTGCGTCTCCGTGAGAAACAATAGGTGGGGACGATCTGTCTCAAGATGATGATGGACAGGCGTGAGATTTGAGTGCAGGCCCCGAATATTGCACAGGTGCACTTTAATGCATGTCTCATACACCTAGTCTTGAATACAAATAGGTGCCCGATTGTCAGCTAGGCAGTCTGTAAACAGCTAAGTACTTATTTAACTAGCGGTTGACATGGCCTTACACGCTGTCGTTTTATGAACAATACTAAGAGGACGAATGTTTGAAACTCGGTTCTTGTATTCTATGTACCTTAAATTTAAGAATGTGTTAAAACGTTTCAAACTCTAAAAAATTCAATTAAAAATTCAAAAACTTATCTACTTTTGAATTTTTACTGTTCTAACTTTAATGGGTAGAGAGAGAGCAAATCCTTCCATCCATCCATCAGCTGTAGGAAGTCCAATGCTGGACATAGGCCTTCCTATGGATTTTTAATAAGCCCGTTTAGAAACGACTTGCATCCAGCGCGTTCCTGCGGTCTTAATCAAATCGCAAATAAAGCAAATAATCCTAAAAAAAAAACTCTAGAGATGTTAAATTTGAATTATTTAAACCGATTCTAACATACGTATACTTTTAGAAACCAAACATGCTGAAGTACAATATGTACCTACTTGAGCCGGGCGAAGGATAATTTTCTACGGTTTGGTGATATTGTGATAAATAAATAGGCTGACCGTTTCAAATCACTTTTTAGGGTTCCGTACCCAAAGGGTAAAAACGGGACCCTATTACTAAGACTCCGCTGTCCGTCCGTCTGTCTGTCACCAGGCTGTTTATCATGAACCATGATAGCTAGGCAGCTGAAACAGATGATATATTTCTGTTGCCGCTATTACAACAAACACTAAAAACAGAATAAAATAAATATTTAAGGGGGGCTCCCATATATCAAACATAATTTTATTGCCGTTTTTTGCTCCATATTTATAGGTATAATAAAATGGCAACAAATAGAAGCTTGAAATGAGGCTAAGAGGGTTTCCATAGGGTACGGAACCCTTCGTATGCGAGTCCAACTCGCATTTGGCCATTTATTTGTTATAATATCCAAAAATATAAAAAAACCAAACGTAGAGCTCATTATTTTTACGCTATTTGAATAAGGAATGAAAGAAATGAAAACGTGCGCAGTAAATCAATTAAAACCAGCGACCGTCGTATCGAAAATAATGAAAATTTGTTTATGAACACAATTTGTTCCGATAGGTAAAATGGTTTCTGAATAAATGTGCTCTTTAATGTACCTAGCTGTTTATTTGAAATGTAAATCAATTTTCTTATTTTTCTTTAAAATATAAATATTCGATGGTATAATATATTACTTTGCGTAGGTAATTATTTTTAAAAACAACATTCATTGAGTAAATCAGCAGTCCCTTATATACCTATATTAACCAAATCCCCGTATACTTTTTTAATTTCATAATATTCATATTTATTTTCTTGGAAAAATTCATACCATCTTATTCAAAATTCACTCCCAATGAATACATAAAAGTTTGTCTTTTCATACACATCTTCATTTCTAGAGTAGTAAATTTTGGTCATTTTAATAAGGTTTAACATAATCCTGCACTTATTAAAAAAAAATAGTACCTACCTAACATCGAAATCTTGTTCAAAACTGCACGCACCAATATGCCATGTTATGGCATATTGTCGTTATCGTAAACTTTAAATTGAAGATTCTTGAAGATACATAAGAAACAGACACAGTAATATTATAGAAATATACAGGGTTATTTCTAATAAATTAGCATCCTTTTAGGGGTTTATTCTGTACATCATAACTAACAACTTTTGTTCTACGACTTTTATTAATTCTCAAAAAAAAAGATGTTGTTCCATAGAAAAATATCCCTCGACAAAATGTATGGAACAGCAGATTTTTTTATTGAGTTTTGACAAAAGTCACAGAACAAAAGTTGTTAGTTTTGATGTACAGAATATGTCCCTAAAATGATGCTAATTGATTATAAATAGCCCTGTATATCCTAGTCAAGATCTATGCTAACAAATGTTAGAGAACAAATAAAAGTGCCATAAGAAGAAAACGTCTCTTTGCGTAGATAGCTGATTTTTACCAAAATTTGTGTCTCGTAGAAATTCTTACCTACTCCATATACATTATACAAATAGAGATAATGCGCTTTTGTGTTATTATTTTCAGCTAGCGTAATAGGTGTCTAATGATCGAAGTATTTTTATAAGTATACGTAATTTATAAGTTATATGAAATTGAAGCGCATTAATGACATAAAATCCTGTAGTACCCAAACCAAACTAATTCGACGACAGTGACAATGATATGCTCCATAAGTATTGACTAACAAAAGTTGCAGATATCTGCGCTCCAAATATCTACTGGCGCGTAAAAGGTACTGATTCTATTACCATCAGATGGAGTGCTTCCGGTATCACATGACATAAACCTCTTACATTCGAATGCGTTGAAGAGTTTTGGTTTCCTCATTCTTTGCACTCTTATTCGTCAAAGAAACTGGAGCGAGGACTACGCAATCTCTGCCAGATTTATTACGCGCTTCCCACGCCTTGAAAACGACATTGAATGTTTGTAATAAAAATCAATCTTCATCATACTATTGTAAAACTTGATGTATTACATGAATCATAATAACGCATCTCTTTCCAATGTACACTTGTACAGGAGTGCAAATTAGCGGCTCACAAATTAATTTTATTAATTACTACCTGCCTCATGCGTACTTGATCACGGTCGGAAATTCAAATAAGCGTGAAAATTCAACATTAATGAAGGATAAACACACAGAAATATGGACGCTAACACAAATATAAAAAAAAAACACTACCTATCATACCTACATTAGAATATGTAAAAATAAGCTGAAGAGCTGAGCTGAGCGTTAACTTAACTTTTAATTTACGAATAATATAATAGAAAAAGGCCTAAAATTATTCATGAGCAATTAATCATTTCGGCGCTCACTCAATATGCTAGGTAAATTTTTAACAGCCGTTGATATTTATTTAGGTAACTATTCATATTTTTATACCTACAACACAAGCTAAACACCTGAAGCGACATATTGAAATCATGGCAACAATACAAAAACTATATCAAAGACAGTATGGATGATAAAAAGTAAATGACATTCACCATCTCCCACGGCAGTGAAGGCGCGAGTCCGATTAGTTAAGTGGTCCAAGTACAATCATCACGGCACTACACACGCGTTCGTTCTACGCCTCGCGCGGCCATCGACTGTACCCAGCACCACACCGCCGCTGTACCAAACATCTCTCATAACATACTTCCCTAACATTTCGAGGAGCAAAGGACTCTCGAGCTGCGGAAAGTAACAGGAAAAGGGTGGGTGTGATTGAGATGAGGATAAACAAGCTTACGCCTGAGTGTTTCAGGAATAATCGTGTAAGGGTTTTTTGTGTAAGCTTTTGCTCGTGTTCACTATAATTTCTCGTTAAAAGTCTTTGGAAATTAGTTTTTACTATTTATTATGAAATTGCGACCCTATCGATAAATTCAAATTCTTCTGAGGAATTTGCAACAAATATTATAAGCATTAAGTACGTTCGTATAGGCCGGGTGGCTAGCCTTGGTGTCAGAGTTTTTAGGCCGCCTGAAGGCCTCTGACATGGCTAAACGGTTAAAACAACCGGGGCCTACAATTTAACGTGTCATCCGAGCCACGGTAGCGCTCAGTTGGAAAATGCCACCCGCGGTCACCCATCCAAGTACTGACCGTGCGGAACGTTGCTTCTTTTCGGTGATCGCTGACAATCACCTAGTCAAACTACGCTACGAGCGCTACATTACGTATCAGCATTTATTTAGGCAAAGTGATGTAAGTAGGGACCGTATCAAAGCGTATACAATCCATAGGTAGAGCCCGCTAAGTAAGTTTCCTGAAGAAAATGAGTCTTTAAATACAGAACGTAAACATAATTTTTACCAATTTTTGAACCCTTTTAATGAGAGTTTATATAGCCTGTCCAATTTTATGAAGACTTTTATGACATCTCCAGATTTTCTGACGCAAGCAAATGAATAATGAAATGAAAAGAACTTGATAATAATTTCTGTCGCGTCGTAACTCTGCAGCTGTATTTAGCATATTTGCTCCATTTAAGTCGCTTAAGTTTTCTTAATACCTATCTTCATTTGAAAAGATTTATAGAAGGTGCAGATTTCTGGTTTACTTACATCACATAACTGCACACATTTTAGATATAGGTACATATTTGAGAGATCGATATTGAAATCCCCAAAAGACCGTTCTTAATATAAATAATGGGTATTGTTTATCTTTCGGTCGCTCAGAAAGTAGAGTCGACGAACTCCGACGACCTTACGCCTGATCGTTATACACGATTTCCTCCCATTAATTCTTACCTGTTAGTTACATAATCATGCTAACTGCTAAGTATAATTTATGATATGTCTAGTATCTACATGCATGTGATGTAACCAGACTTATAGTATATCTACTTTCTTGTTATTATGAGCAGTAGTTAAAAGAAAATATTAATTTCATTACATATTATAGTTTATTTAATGGACTACATATTTTCACTGACTAAACATACTGATGGTTATTTATCGTACAATATAAGTCAGTAATTGACTACCATATATTACAATCGACATACGCTGATGTTGAATTTTGAGGTATTAGAAATATACACAGCTTTTGTATTAAATATCGTTGAAGAAACTTAACTATTCAAAGTAATAGGTAACTAACGTACTCAAAAGTGCATTTAGATACAAAACTTTGTACTACTATGGTATAGTATGATTTGTCTAATAAAATATGTGATCCGAAACTTGAATACAAATTACTTAATAATTCTTGCTTGCTTGTATTTTTAGCTTTTTATTATTATTATTTGTTTTATTGTAAGTTTGGAATTGTAAATAACAATAGCTTGTTAAAGATCTTTGATATTATTAGGTATTTATTATTAAGTATTCAATATACGAAGAGAAGATACTTTAAAATCTATTTTTCAAAAAAAGTCGCTAAGTTGTTATCCAACGCTCTACTTATTCAGTAAATTATGTGAACTACTGCTCGTATTTCACTATGATTGGTCTATAAGTAGAGATGTTATGTACTCGCAATAAATAGATAAAAAACAACAACACGACCCAGTTGACAAACGATGCCACAACCGGAACATACTTCTATAAACAAATCGAGGAAACGAAATCGGAAAGTGACATCCCGATATACTTGTACAAGATATCTGATACTTGCTGATGGTCACATAAGTTATAGCGAAGTTATGGCAAAATCGCGGATATGTGTAACGTCTTACACAATCGCCGGATAAAGGCTTCTCCATATTTTACAATTTTTACATACCCGATTTCGGACATGACAATGATGTGAACGAGCTTTGTTCAATCCTGTCGTATGCAGTTTTGAAACAGCTTTGTTTGTCGTGCAACACATGAGTACTCTGCCCTTTACCCACTTCTTGTTTCATAACAATTTCTTTCTGGTAGCGTCTCAAGCAAAATTAAGCAATACATGTCAAGATAATAATATACCTATCTTACATTGATTATAGTATATTACTGTAATATTAAGTTATTGGATTTCAGACACCGTATACAATCTTGTAAGTATTTTATAAAAGACCCTAATTTTGACATCACATTGTCAGGTCAGATAACTATTTCCAACATAGAAGGTAAGACAAATAAATAATCGGCCAAGTGCGAGTTGGACTCGCGCGCGAATGGTTCCGTACCGTATGGAAGCCCCCTTCATATATTTTATTTTAATTCAATCATTTATTTTCGAAGGAAATATACAACTAAATATTCTGTGAATATTTCAAGCATCTTCCTTATGCCGTCATTAATATCGAGCAAAAATATCACGTTTCTTGTATGGGAGCCCCCCTTAAATATTTATTTTATTTTAATTTAACTATTTTATTTTTGAAGTGAATATTCATTCAAATATTCTGTGCATATTTCAAGCATCTACCTGTCACCATTATTAATATCGAGCGAAAAACGGCTAAAAATAATTCATTCATTCATTAATATTTTCCTGTTTTTAATATTTGTTGTTATAGCGGCAACAGAAATACATCATCTGTGAAAATTTCAACGTTCTAGCTATCACCGTTCATGAGATACAGCCCGGTGACAGACAGACGGACAGACGGACGGCGGAGTCTTAGTTATAGGTTCCCGTTTTTACCCTTTGGGTACGGAACCCTAAAAACCTAATTCAAAAAATAAACTCATTAGCCCAAAAACCCTAAACGATACAGAAATCTAAGAAAACCGTGCAATCCAAAACCCGCAAGTTCAAGTGCGTTCCAAAATTAAACTCTCTTTTGGCTATTTAGGTAAAAATATGCTTATTTATGGTAAAATATGAATAAATATAATTATGGCATGCACGCCCAAGTCCTAAAGTATAGAATAGACAGACACACACGAGTGACGGGTCTATTAACTGTCTACGACCCACATAAAGCGGTGGCGGTTGGTTTTTATATTATGGCACCTATTTTGCAGCGTTGTATAACCACTGATGACTGCAGGTCATCTCAGTTCCTTTCACTTTCGACGGCAGTCATTCTGGGGCACTGAAGGCCGTTGCTTGAACTAGCGGCTGGCTCGCGACCGAAAAACATAAGGCGATTTTACCCAAAAAACTGGTTTAAAGCTCAAATGACTCACGTAAACGGTGAACCCTAAGGTAGTGTAAGAATGTAAAGAATTCACCAAGTAACGGTAAGGGATACTTTATTAGTTCTGCAATCGATATTTTGGCAAAAGTGTAAGGACCATGTCCGCAGGGAAACAATCAAAACAAATAAACTGCAAGTCCCGTTACGTTGTAAAATTAAAATTCTTTGCAAGTATATTTTTGGTTTCTTTAACAGTCATTGTGTTTGTTATAAGTATAGGTATATTATAGTGCTGGTTTTTGCTACAAAGCATACCTAATTACGTATTATATCTGAAGCAGGAGAAAAATCACATTTTCATTTCAATAGTAGACAAATGGAACTCTACTCGTAATGACAATGATTTTATTGACGTTATGTACGAGAAGTTATGCACATTATATGGAACAGTTTCAGCCACCTACGTAAACAATCCCGCAGGGATCGCCAATTTTGCTGGAAGTACCTATATGTCCTTTGTACCTATGCTATACCTAAAGCTAAAAACCGACATAATAATTCAAAAGTTACGTCCAAGTATATGTTGTTCTATTTCTTCCTCTGAACTACTCTGAAGAGTTACCTACTCGTATTCATAATATTAAACTATTATTTCTTCTGTGGTATTCGCTGGGAATAGCGCGTGTCTTAATGAATAGAAACAGTGATATTGAACTGAGAGATAATAAAAATGAGTGTCGAAGATCAAAGTTCATTGATTTGAATAACTAACTACACATCAAATTATGTGACATGTGAATATTTTGCATTCATTTACAATCACATCCGCTGTAGATTTAAAGGTAAGGAACAAAACGAAATCATGGTTTTGAATACCCACCTAACGCAACAAGAAAAAATTCGACATTTGTAAGACGGATATTTGAAATAGTTTTGTAATTTATTACATCTAAGACCTCGATCGATTCTTAGTCCGCATTACAAATACGAATTACCATATTTTTGTTTCAAAGATGTATCTAGATTGATGCTTATAACCATAATAACAATAATCATGAATCCAATAAAACTAAATGTAGATCTAGAGCTGCAGGAAGGCCAAATTGACATTTTAAACCGGCCTGCATTGACCTCTGAGGGGTCCACGAACTGGTAACACAGAAGATAAATCATAAACATAAAAAGCGAAGAAATTCACGACACAGAATCCCAATATTGGATTGCATTCGAACATGTACTAACTAAATGAAACATAAGTAAAAGTACCTAATCAATAAGTTGGAGACAAGGTTCGCGTCGAAGGAATGTAAATAAGGAATATAAATCACTTAAAAACTTTTGTGTTTTCGGTACGTACTTACCAAACTGCTGAAACATTAGTTTTTTCAGCGTTATTAATATGATCTACGTTTATACTAACTGTAAATTGTAATGTGTAATAGAGTTAGGTACTTACTAAGTAGCAAATTAGAAGCCTAGGGAAAATTGGGAAGCCATCTGTAAAATAACAGCTATCACATCATTCACATCAACTTTAGTAGGTAGGTACATGCATCATTAGTCTCTCTATGCTTAAACTAACTGTACTGAGTAGTAGCTAGGTACCTATACAGACAAATCAGAAGTCTAGACAAAATTGGGAAGCCATCTGGAAAATCACAGCGAATCACATCAAGTTTAGTAGGTACGTACAAACGATTGTTCTGTTATATGGATGAATAAAACTGCATAGACAATAAGACGGATGGTGGACAGATGTAGTAAGTGGTGATAAATTGATGGTCAAGAGAGCAGAAAGGTCAGCAGGCCGGGCTCCGGCCGGATGAGACGACACCGCTGGCGGGCAGGGTCACGTCAAACGAATTAATGCGACGAAAGAAAGACTAGAGGTCCATGACCAGAACGATACTGGATGATTATGACTGCCCACGCAAGAAATAAAGACTTAAGGCGGTACGTTCTCTTATTCTCTACTAGTTTTTGCCCGCAGCCTCGCACGAGTGAAATTTTGATTTTTATGCTATCCCATAGGAACCTTAATTATTAAATAACCTTTAACCGTTAGACCAGTTAGATGCATTAAATCGACCATATGCACATAAAGCTAAGTAGCTAATTAGATATGTGTGCAATAAAAAAAAATAAGTAATAAAAAAAGCATTGTGTCATAATCACTTATATCCCTTCTAAAAATAGGAATTTAGTTTTACGGCTTCATTTGCCATCGAACAGTTCGAACGTATTAAACACTTTCCTATTCCGACTAGTAGAGCTACTTGACATTTAGAGGATTATTATAATTATGTAACACTTTAATGCTGGAATTACGTCGATAGTTAAATCATTTACGGGCTTTGATTAAGTATATCCTTGCTATGGTTACGGGCCGTCTGCTGTTCGCCGACTGCAGTGCATGACATCTTTAATGGGCAATAATGACAATCAATAAATAGATTCGTACATACCCATCCACTGTTAGATGTACAGCACTTGTACCGATGGTCGATATACACTTACCAATTTCTGCTTAATTGCATTCGTAATAATAGGTCGTAATATTAATTTTACAACTTTCAGACATGTTTCTTGTGTAATGTTACTGCAACTTCAGTTTTAAAGTTATAAAAAGTTTTGGTGATCAGCTCTGGGCCTATTACATTACGCCTATCCTTGAATAAAGGGGCTCACCAGAATACCAGCGTTGAGTGTTGGGTCCTCCCAGCACTCAGCATTTTATAGCTGAGGTGAGTCCCTTTCGACACTTTTGTTTTTTCACTGTTTTATAAGTTTTTTATTTATTTGTACTTGTGTCGAATAAAGATATGTATTTCATTTTCATTTCATTTCATTAATATCTTGGTATATATTTCAACAACGAAAGAGCAGTTTTAGTTCTATTTTGCGTGTTTCAAAATTAATATAGTTAACCTTTAACTGGTGACGTGCGGTCTCACAGGCCGAGCGGCGCAAGCGAAACTTCATTTCACCCCATTCCCCTCACTTCCCGTATTTGAGCGCCTAAGTAGCTTCGGGTTTAGTATCGCCAGTGCCCTAGAGGGGGATAGTTGCATCGGCCAGGCCCAAATCGGTAAGTTAGATCGGTTTAAAATTCTCGAGCGGCCTCTCAGACCTTATGTCATCACTTAAGTAACTTTTTGGAGTTTCACTATATTGATTTATTGCGGTTATTTTCAGATATTACTTACAATGAATAACTCTGAACCTCTTAGAAAAAAGCTTAGAGATGGTGCCGACATAAATAAAATGTCAAACACAAGTAGACAAGTCTCACCAGTCGTCAATTCTAATGTCGATCGCCAAATATTAGAAGAAAAATTACTAAAGTTTGACAGTTGTCATTTTTGAGACATGACACTTATGATAAGAGTAAATTTTTTATAAGTTGATAAGTGTTTGAACTTTGATAAAAAAATATATATATGTTACTATTATGTTGATTTTAAATATTTTACAAGCAATTCTTGATCTCGAGCCTAGTTTTTCGATTTTAAAGACCAAAAACTTTGTAACTAAGTTACAACTACATTAAGTTGTTTTAATTTTTACTTTAGTAAAACATTTAACACAAAATATACATTAGGATAACCTACCATATTTAATATACGATTTATAGACCAGATAAAGCATCGGCCTGTCAGGCCGCACGTCACCAGTTGTGTTACAAAAAAACCACGTCACCAGTCAAAGGTTAAATATACAGGGTTATCCAAAACCGACGTACTAAGCCGAAAGGAGGTGATTCAGACCATAAACAACTTTTTCTAAGCAACCAACACGAAATTCGAAAACAAAACATTGATTTCATACATTTTGTCGATTTCGAGTATTGAGATTTTGTAAAGAACAGCTGTTTTTTTTCTCGAATTCCGGCTTGGTTCAATAGTAAAAGTTGTTTATAATGATGGTCTTAATCACTCCCTTTGTACAGGGTAAGCAGATAACTCTGTATAATTACCTTTACTTTTCCTTATCATAATTACGACATTAAATAATATTAATAAAAAAAAGTATGCCTCTATGGAAAATCAGCCAAGTGCTAGTCGGACTCGCGCACGAAGCGTTCCGTACCGTGATGGAGCCGCCTGAGCCCCATTCCTCTTGCCATTATTAATAGCGAGCAAAAGAGCTCCTAAAAATCACGTTTGTTGTTATTTTATTCAGTTTTTAGTATTTGTTGTTATAGCGGCAACAGAAATGCATCATCTGTGAAAATTTGTTTCAACTGTCTAGCTATCACGGTTCTTGAGATACAGCCTGGAGACAGACAGACAGACGGACAGACGGACATCGGAGTCTTAGTAATAGGGTCCCGGTTTTACCCTTTGGGTACGGAACCTTAAAAAAATGAAAAATATATAAATTGATGAGTATGAATAACACAAATACTACAGGAAAAATGGACGTATTTATTGGTCAACTTTGCACTAAATTTCCGATCCATTTTTTTTAAATTAGGTTTAGGATCCCTTACTGAGCATAAAATCTTAAAATGCTGACAGAATCAGGTGGAGCTTCAAGCGCCATCTTGAAAAAACGTTTTTGGCCGATATCTCGGAAACTATGCACTTAAGGGCAAAAAATGTGATAATCATTATTGTAGAAAATAAAATTCTGAATCTTTTGTGTCCAGTAAACTTTATTGTAAAACTTACCGTTTACGATTTATGGCCCATTTAATGATTTATGGCTCATGTAATTAAATTTCATTAAATGGGCCATATATCGTAAACGGTAAGTTATACAAAAAAGTTTACTGGAAACAAAAGATGGTAAATTTTATTCTTTACAATAATGGTCTCCGGGACTTTTGCCCTAAAGTGCATAGTTTCCAAGATATCGGCCAAAACGTTTTTTCAAGATGACGCTTGAAGCTCCACTTGGATTTGTCAGCATTATATGATTTTATGCTGAGTAAGTGATCCTAAACGTTATATAAAAAATGTATCGTAAGCGGTAAGTTTTACAAAAAAGTTTACTGGGAACAAAAGGTGCTGAATTTTATTTTCTATAGTGCATAGTTTCCAAGATTACGCTTAAAGCTCCACCTGGATCTGTCAGTATTTTGTGATTTTATCCTCATTAAGTGATCCTAAACCTTATAAAAAAAATTGTATCTGAAATTCAGTGCAAAGTTAAATTCTTTTTTTCCTGTACTAAGAAGACCATCTACAAATCAATATTACATTTTGTATCAGCGTTAACCCGCTTGAATATTAGAAGCCCATGACGAATGTCATAGGCTCCACAGTTTGAACTATATCAATGGAAAAAAACTAATCGATCTGTCACTCCCTTGCTGCGTGAAAGAGTAACAAACACACATTCGGATTTATAACAATAGATATCCTTAATATTGTTACCAATGACTAAAGCCAAAAATCACTTTGTATCAATACTACGAGTACCTATCTTTCTTCAGTCTCGGTAACAGATACCTATCTGTTCTCAGTAGTTCAGTAACAGATATCGAATTCTAACCAAATCAAATGACAAGGAAGTCCATCTCATTAGGTATGCGTACCGGATAGATTTTAAATCTTAAAGCGGAAACGTGCCCTTTATTCCAGGCACATTTCTTCCTTGATACAATTTCAATGTTTTTACGTAACAGACACAGAGATTTGAAGAGAGCTCTTTTATTTACCCAGCGGCATGCGGCAGCGCGCACAAGACTTTTAAGAAACATGCCGCAAAGTGCATGTTTACGAAACATACATTGCAGAATGAAGTGTTATGTGATCATATGTGAATAAGTTCTCTGTGAATAAAGTAAATAATAATGTTGTTAATTAATTGATGTTTCGCGTAAATGTGATTTTAAGAGCGATGCGAAATTATTGTCCCGCTGCTAGTCCGAGACATTTCCCATGTTCAGAGATCTGTGGTAACAGACAATGCCGATGACATTTAATGATCTTATTGAGATCATTTTATGTACTTACAATTTTAAACCAGTTAAGGCTCGGTAGAGTCAAAAGTTTGTGTTACAGTAAACTGACACCAACTGTATGGGTGAAAAGGCTTATGAAATTTTGTCTGTGAACAATCGCAGACAACACCTAAGGTGGATAAAGGTGGTACTACAAACAGGTCGTATTACTATCGAATAAATGAGGAAGTCCTTTAGAACAACTCTCGCCTACTAGTTTTTTGTAATTACGAAAACAAGAACACGGATTCCAGTTATCAATTTGTATCTAGGTAATATGAGTATCTGACTAATATTACATTATACAACTGATTATGACAGACAGTTAAAAATTAAGCTAGAACCGCATTCTAAGCAATGAATATATATTTTATAAGTACATAAATGTATTTGGGTAATATGGTTACTATTTTTTAAAATGTTAATTAAATAGACAAGTCTAGAGCAGGTATACATCCGGAATTGCACGTCAGAAAATAGAAATATCGTCCCAGATTTAGCTAATTTTTAACTTTTTAGGGTTCCGTACCCAAAGGGTAAAAACGGGACCCTATTACTAAGACTCCGCTGTCCGTCTGTCTGTGTCCAGGCGTTATAGCTAGAAAGCTG
This sequence comes from Hypomecis atomaria, assembly GCA_964007245.1. Lineage (NCBI taxonomy): Eukaryota > Metazoa > Arthropoda > Insecta > Lepidoptera > Geometridae > Hypomecis > Hypomecis atomaria. The sequence goes on from OZ023281.1 coordinate 2,844,827, forward strand.
AAATTTTCACAGATATTTCTGCTGCCGCTATAACAACAAATACTAAAAACATTAAAATTAATAATTAAGGGGGGCTCCCATACAACAAACTTGTTTTTTAAGCCATTTTTAGCTCTATATTAATAATGGTAACAGGTAGATGCTTGAAATTTTCACAGAATATTTAGTGGTATATTTACTTCAATAATACCTAAATAACAAAAATAAAATAAATATTTAAGGGGGGCTCCCATACAGTACGGAACCCTCCGTGCGCGAGTCCGACTCGTACTTGGCCGATTATTTATCTATTCAAGAAGTTGCACGTCGCAAAAAATATATCGTGCCGGTTGCAAATATGAGACCTCTTTTTAACGCAAAACAATAGCCGATTAGATTTTATCGGATGCTTATGTTGAGCCGGTATATGTTGCTATTTACTTGCCTGACATTATCATAGAGCAGATAAAATCATGAGTCATACACCATGACAGATGACTTTTGTTACCATATGCAAATGTGTACAGCTGCGAATACATTTTTAACAAAAGCAACCGACTCTACCTTGTCTGGATTTTTGCACATGACATGTGACGCTTTATCCAGTATCACTAATACCAACTTGGCTTACTTAATTAATTGGTTATATTTTTGACAATGCCCTTTTACAGTTGACTCGATTAAATTTATGGAATTTATGTACGTAGGTAGGTAGGTACCTATATCATATTACGAATGTTTTGCAGCTGCCGATATTTAACAATACAATAAGTTAATTTGTGTTGAAGTGAAATGAGTTCTCACTGCAATTACTGAGAGCTAAGTTGGAGTTTTGCAAATCAAATCGAATTACTTTTACGTCGCGTTAACCGAGCGCGCCGAGCACACACGCGAGCACATTGACACACACGCTTGAGTTAGCCAATCACTGACGTTGCCGCGCTTGTGTTGGATAGGTTTGGCGCTCGTCACTCACACTTAATAGCTAATTAGCTATTCAGTTTTCTGTACGTGACACAAGATGGCGTTTCCATAGAAATCACATCAAACTTTAACGCGATCGAGTTCGAGCAAGAAACTCCAACTTAGCCCTCTGAAGTTTGAATTTATGGAATATTAAAATAGTTAAAAAACTGTTATAATATTCTATAAAAAGTTAATATATCATAGCATTTATAGTTCGTTTTTAAGGTTCCGTACCCAAAGGCTAAAACGGGACCATATTACTAAGACCCCGCTATCCGTCTGTCTGTCTGTTAATAGGCTGTATTTCATGAACCGTGGAATTTTCACAGATGACGTTTTTCTGTTGCCGCTATAATAACAAATAAATACAGAAAAAAACCAATTGAGGGAGGCTCATGCAACAAACCTGTATTTTTAGACGTTTTTCGCTCGATATTAGTAAGGGTGACAGTAGATTCAATATTTACAGAATAAATAATTAAATGAAACAATACAAGAAACGTAATTTTTTGCTTGTTACTCGTATGAATAACGGCAACAGGAAGATGCCTGTAATATTCTTAGAATATTACATTGTTTATTCCCTTCACAAATAAATACTTAAATTAAAATGAAATATAAGCCCGGGGCTTCCGTACTGTACGGAATTTGGTGCGCGAATCCGACTCGCACTTGGCCGATTAATATGAAATGCAAACAATGTTTTTATAGTTTTTTTTTTTTGAATGTAGGTAGAAACATTAAAGTTGCTGTAAGTTAATGACGAGTCCATAATAGAAGCGTTTATACTCTTTTTCCTCATGTGAAAATGTGTAAATGTAATATTATGATAATAAATGATTTTCTTTCTTTCTCGAGTTGAATCCCTAGGTTCCAGTACCCCTACCATCGTCGTTTCAGCCATAGGACGTCCACTGTTGGACATAGGCCTCCCTTATAGATATCTAATAAGACCGGTTGGAAGCGGCTGGCATCAAGCGCGAGCCTGCGGTCTTAATGAGGTCATTCGTCCACTTTGTGGGTGGACGTCTTACGCTGTACTTGCCGGTAGGTGGTCTCCATTCGAGAACCTCTTGACCCCATCGGTCATTAGTCTTCCGTGCTATGTTGCCCTGCCCACTGCCATTTCAACTTGCCAATCCGCTGGGCTATGTCGGTAAATTTGGTTCTTCTACGTATCTTACTTCTGATTCGATCTCGCAGAGAGACTCCGAGTATATCCCTCTCCATAGTTCGTTGTGCTACTTAGAGCTTATTAATAAGGCCTATAGTGAGAGACCACGTTTCTGTGCCATAAGTCATCACTGGCAACACACACTGGTCGAATCTAAAACTAATCATGGCAAGTAAAGAAATTGACTTTCCACCAATTTATCCCCCCGAAGAAGTATGGATTGACAACTGAGATTAGGAGTGGATTCATTCATTCATTGAATCACTCTATCTATTAAAATAAACCGCATCAAAATCCGTTGCGTAGTTTTAAAGATATAAGCATAGATGGGGACAGACAGCGGGAAGCGACTTTGTTTTATATTATGTAGTGATAGTGATGAAAGATGATGGATTCCAAGTTATAGAAAATAAATGTAACAAGTCTATAGAAAAATACTTTATTAATAACTTACATTATTCAAAGTATAAAAGCAGAAATGATTTAGGTATGTCATAACAAATACATGCTATCTATGCACCCATCAATGAGGCATCTCTCACAATAAATATATAAAATTATCTGTTTATACAACAGAGCTGTTTTAGATAAATACAAATATGTTGATTCACAAATCTAGATATGTACTTTTTTCTAAAGTTGTATCTAAACAATTAAAGAAGATACAGTGCGACTAAAAAGAGTAGAAATTAATTATTCGGGAACTAATAAGTCACCTTTGCTGGAACCACTTACCTAAACTGTCACAATCATTGTTAATTTTGATTTCTCTGTGTGATTGGTTAAGTGGATTGTGAATAGGAAAACGGTATCATTATGAACAATCAGATACAAAATCTGTTAACAAAGCGATGATGGCGCCCTCATTTATCTTCAACTCTTTTACGTCGCACTGTAGAAGCGTTGAAATCACTGACAGAAATACTAGAACTATGTACGTAAAAAATGTTACAAGACTAGTATCTAATAGAAACTATGATACTGACTGCGGCACTGATATACTTAAATTAGTAGAATGTTGAAGTGTATACCGTGTATAATAAAGCGCCTTACAGCCTGAGGCAGCGGGTCCAGTAGCGATCCATCGCGTTATAACGATGCATGTTCACTCCGGCCAAACTGTGGGCTTCATCGGGGTAGGACTGGGGACAAACAATTTAGTTAGTATTATGTTCAATGTAAATAACAATTAACGTAGATTATGACATGCATTGAAAATGTAATATTATTTCAATGAATATTATGACATTATTATTTACATCGATCATGTCTCTTGTGCAATTTCCACATACCAAGGAATGGCAAAATAGATTGGACATATTATAAAAATACTAGCGACCCGCCCCGGCTTCGCACAGGTGTATTATACTACATTTAAACCTTCCTCTTGAATCACTCTATCTATTAAAAAAACTTCATTAAAATCCGTTGTGTAGTTTTAAAGATATAATTACACACCACTGGCGTTTCGGTGAAGGAAAACATCGTGAGGCAACCTGCACGTCCGTAGAAGAAATTCGATGGCGTGTGTGAATCCACCAACCCGCACTGGGCCAGCGTGGTAGAAATGGCCCAATCACCCTTCGTGGGTAGGCCTACGTCCTGCAGTGGACTATTATAAAAAAAGGCTGGTACAGTACATTATTGGTTTGTCACATTTGAAAAATTATTCGCATTAAAGAGTGACCTTTTGAGTACTCTTGACTCTTGATATTTAGTACCTATCACTTTCCTCCCTCTTATACTTAATACATGTTCCGATAGATACAAAATCTAAATGAAGTCTTGAGAAAATGTTACCTCAACGTACCTAGTTTGTGCTATTTTAAGGTATACAGGGTTATTTCTAATCAATTAGCATCATTTTAGGGGCTTATTCTGTACATAAAAACTAACAACTTTTGTTCTACGAATTGTCAAAACTCAAAAAAAAAAAATTTGTTTTTCCATAGAAAAATATCGTTCACCCTCAACAAAATGTATGGAACAGCTGATTTTTTTTTTGAGGTCTGACTAAAGTCGCAGAACAAAAGTTGTTAGTTTTGATGTACAGAATAAGCCCCTTAAAGGATGCTAATTGATTAGAAATAACCCTGTATAATTATGTCGAAAGCTCTGCTTAAAGTCAGGCAGTATGTAGCCAAGCGCAAATCTGTTCAGAAATAATAAAAGCGTTGCTTGGGTCTGTTTTTCTGACTTTTAAGAGCAAGGCTCTTGTCGGTAAATGTCGAATGAATGAGATTTCCTGGTGCTTACCATCTGTTCAAAAGGTAAATTTCTCTGTTGCAGAGCAGTCAGCAATTTGGCTGCGTTCTGGTAGTGTACGTTGTCGTCAGCGTTTCCGTGCATGATCAGGAAGTCATGGCCTGCCAGCTTGTCGACCAGCAGTGTGACGTCACCCGCCTCGTAGCCAGACAGGTTGTCTTCTTCGGTGGGCAAACCCATGTAACGCTCCGTATACATGGTATCTGAAAACAAAGGATTCATTTGAGTTTTTCATTCATGTATAACTCATATAATACCGTACCGGGGCCGTGGGGTGCCGGCAGAGTAGAATAGCACCCCCCTCTAGTACCAGGTGTCGTAGGAGCCGACTAAGGTACAGCGGAACCGACTAATGGCGGTATAACCATTCAAATAAAAACGTAGCTAAAATGGCACAGGGCAGGGATGGGGAGCAGCATCCCTGTCGCGAAGCTACGTTTCTGCGATCGCCACCACGCTTGCCCAGCGCGGCGATTACGGGCAAATACCCAATATGGAACAAACAAAAAGACCAGGCCCCCAGTCCCCAGCAGCTTCGCTAGCCCGAGGCTACGGTAGCGGCCCCGGTAACGGCGGAGAAGGGGGTGCTAAGAATCGCTGGCAGACGCCCGGCTACCACTCCCGTAAACGACGACTGGCCCTGGTAACACACAACGTGCGCACGTTGAGGACTGACGAGAAGATTGCTGAGCTGGAAGAAGAGTTGAGTAGGTTGCGTTGGGATATTGTGGGGTTGTCTGAAGTCCGTAGAGAGGGGGAGGACACGATAACCTTAAAATCCGGCAACCTGCTTTACTACCGGGAAGGTGACCAACGGTCCCAAGGTGGTGTTGGCTTTCTCGTTCACAAGTCCCTCACCAACAACATTATTACCATCGAAAGTGTGTCGAGCAGGGTGGTATACCTAATACTCAGAATATCCAAGAGGTATTCGCTGAAGGTCATTCAGGTATACGCACCGACATCGTCACACCCAGATGATGAGGTGGAGACTATGTATGAGGACGTAAGTCGGGCCATTCATATGTCTAAGACCCACTTCACTGTTGTTATGGGGGACTTCAACGCAAGGTTGGGCAGAAAAAACGACGATGAGCTGAGGGTGGGGCAATTTGGATATGGGCAACGAAACCCTAGGGGCCAGAGGCTGGCTGACTTTCTGGAGAGAGAGGAACTCTTTATGATGAACTCTTTCTTCCAGAAGCCGCCTCACAGGAAATGGACCTGGATGAGCCCTGATGGTTCCACGAAAAACGAGATAGACTTCATCATGACCACCGAGAGACGAATATTTAATGATGTCTCCGTGATCCACAGGGTGAAAACCGGCAGCGATCACAGAATTGTACGAGGCACATTAGATATTAATGTTAAGCTCGAAAGGTCCCGCCTGATGAAGTCCACGCTCCGACCTACTCGTGAACATATCCAAAACCCCGAGGACTTTCAGCTCGAGCTCTCGAATCGTTTTGCTTGCCTAGAGAACCTTGCGTCGGTGGACGAGATAAACAACGGGCTCGTAGAAACTGTCCAAACGGTGGGTGCTAAGTTCTTTAGACCCCGCCGTTCAAATAAACCGCAGAAATTCTCCGATCACACTGTAAATCTCATGGCCGAACGACGCTCGCTAAGATTGCAGTCTTCCGATGATGCAAAGTCATATAGGCGTCTCAATAGACAAATTTCGAAATCCTTGCGGCACGACATCCGTCTTTTTAATACTAAACATATTAAAAAGACAATAGAGCGGAACAAAGGCTCCAAAGTGTTCGCAAGAGATTTGTCTATTGGACAAAGCCAATTGACAAAGCTGAAGAGAGAAGATGGAAGTTTAGCGTCGACCAAGGCAGAGGTATTAGAGGAGATCGAAAGGTTCTATGGACAGTTATACGCTTCGGTCGCTAAGCCTGTTAGCAGCGCGGCCAAAGATCCAAGAGCCAAGCTGACCCGACACTTCACCGAAGATATCCCAGACATCAGCCTGTACGAGATTAGAATGGCCCTGAATCAGCTTAAGAACAACAAGGCGCCGGGTGATGACGGTATCACATCAGAGCTTCTGAGAGCGGGTGGAACACCTGTACTAAAAGTCCTCCAGAAGCTTTTTAACACCGTCGTCCTCGAGGGCATCACGCCAGAAGCATGGAACAGAAGCGTGGTGGTGTTGTTTTTCAAGAAAGGTGACAACACCTTATTGAAGAACTACAGACCCATCTCGCTTCTGAGCCATGTTTATAAGCTGTTTTCAAGGGTCATTACGAATCGTCTCGAGCGCAGGCTTGATGACTTCCAGCCTTCCGAACAAGCCGGTTTCTGAAAGGGCTTTAGTACCATGGACCACATTCATACGCTACGGCAGGTTATACAGAAGACCGAAGAGTATAACTTGCCACTTTGCTTAGCGTTTGTGGACTATGAGAAAGCCTTTGATTCGGTCGAGACTTGGGCTGTGCTCGAGTCTCTCCAACGATGCCGTATTGACTATCGGTACATCGAAGTGTTGAAGTGCTTGTATAATAACGCCACTATGTCGGTCCGAGTACAGGAAGAGAGCTCCAAGGCGATCCCTTTAAAAAGAGGCGTAAGACAGGGAGACGTAATTTCTCCGAAACTGTTTACGGCTACTTTGGAGAACGCCTTCAAGCTCCTGGAATGGAAAGGATTCGGCATCAATGTCAATGGCGAATACCTCACTCACCTTCGGTTTGCCGACGATATAGTAGTCATGGCAAAATCGATGGAAGAGCTCAGCACGATGCTCGAAGGCCTCAATCGGGTTTCCCAACAGGTGGGTCTTAAGATGAACATGGACAAGACGAAAGTCATGTGTAATTCCCATGTTGTACCCACCCCGATCTCTGTTGGGAACTCGTTTCTTGAAGTCGTTGACTCGTACGTCTACCTAGGACAAGTAGTACAGTTAGGTAGGTCCGACTTCAAGAAAGAGGCCAATCGCCGAATCCAACTCGGCTGGGCAGCGTTCGGAAAATTGCGTAGCGTCTTCTCGTCCGACATACCTCAGTGCCTCAAGTCGAAAGTTTTCTACCAGTGTGTGTTGCCAGTGATGACTTATGGCACAGAAACGTGGTCTCTCACTATGGGCCTTATTGGTAAGCTCCAAGTAGCCCAACGAGCTATGGAGAGGGCTATGCTCGGAGTCTCTCTGCGAGATCGAATCAGAAATGAGGAGATCCGTAGAAGAACCAAAGTTACCGACATAGCCCAACGGATTGGCAAGTTGAAATGGCAATGGGCAGGGCACATAGCGCGGAGGACTGATGACCGATGGGGTCGGAAAGTTCTCGAGTGGAGACCACGTACCGGCAAGCGCAGCGTAGGACGTCCACCCACAAGGTGGACGGATGACCTCATTAAGACCGCAGGATCGCGCTGGATGCAAGCCGCTTCCAACCGGTCTTATTGGAGATCCATAGGGGAGGCCTATGTCCAGCAGTGGACTTCTTATGGCTGATGGATGGATGGATGGTATAACTCATAACTTGTTGTTATAAGGGTCTTTTACCTGTTGTCTATATATTTGTGGAAGCGAGAAAACTAATAAAAAACATTTATAACGTTTTTGCTCGTAAAGTGGCTGTAATTACACCAATTTCAATATCGTAATGTATTTCATTACGCACTTGTGCGTTATTGTAATTTAAAACGCACGAATGAACGCTACTTTTTAAAATCTTAGCAAAGAGTTTTTATGTCAGAAAAGTGGTCAATATTTTATGAATAAAATTAACTTTGGGAGATAAAATATAATAAATAAACATTTAATTTCTTAATTTAATTAATTTTGACAATAAACTACAACCATTTATCTGTAACAAAAACACAAAAATATTAATTGACTTTATTAGTAATACTGGCTGTTTTTGTACCTTTGCCTAAAAAAAACGTTGATACGCGCGCATCGCTAATTTGTGGACAAGTAAAGATTTATTCGTTTAAGAAAGTCAGAGTTTTATTAATTTCCTCGCAAATATGTTATAAAACGTCGTATGACATACGGGCGCTTTGAAAGTTACCGCACTTATATCAAAATGTACTATTATTTCATATTCAAATACAAAATATTCCTGCATGTAAAAATTGTCATTGACAGATGACAGATGGTGAGATGAAGTTCACCAGCGAGTAGGTATGAAATAAAAAGGGAATCCCTTCGCGTATAAGGGAATGATAGAAAATTATCACCCGTTCACCATTTATTTTCATATGATTAGTTTGCGAAATATGTATTTAGGTAAGCCAGATTTTAACAGTTCTATGGCCCTCTGCAATCAAATATCGTATTGCATAATAGTCCATTAATTTTTAAGCTTGATTAAGACTTGATTGAAATTGTAATCAACGTCGAATGATTGAGAGCATCTTGCATCTCATCAGCTAAATAAAATTAGGATTAATTCAGATTTGTGTATCCGGTTCCTAAGCAAACGCGAACTGCTTACGAACTACATTTCAACTTTGTTTAATGAAATAAAAAAACAGCAGCATAGAAATAATAAAATACTTTGGAGACATCGATCAAAAGTATAACTTAAATTAGTAATAGGTACCTACGCTGAAGTACCTATTACTAATTTAAGTTATACGGTGGAGTAGATCCCTGACTGAGTGGCTCCCAATAGCAAATAAGCGTTCCATAGGCAGACCACCAGCCTGATGGGTCGACGACATCAGACCCATCGCTGGTCAAGCGTGGACGAGTTTGGCCCAAGATAGGGAACAATGGCACATAAGAGAGGAGGCCTACACCCAGCAGTGGGTCGACACAGGCGGATGATGACCTACGCTGATATTTTAATACATGGGTAGACCTTTTCCTTGTTGTGATTGCCAACAATGCGTAGTAAATAAAAAAATTAAAAACATTAGTAAACCTGCTTAGACAATAGACAGTTTAAAATAAGTAAACAGATGTATGGTATTTTTAGAAATATGTATAATAAAGACATTACACGCCAATTCTTGTATTACAACAAAATTGATGTTCATAAATCGTGATCGCAAATTGCCAAATTTGCCCTTATAAATTCCAGAATGGCAGCGTGTCCATAAATGTCCACATAAATAAATTCCGAATGACTTTCGATGATGCGACAGGAATGTGGCCAAGTCAAGCACAATACGAGACCAATGACTTATTTACAGTCGTGCGCTGTATTCCATGAATACATTTTCCTCTCGGAACCTAAATAATATGCAATATCTAAATTATTCTAAATGGATGGATGCGGTCAATTTTGCATATCATAAAGCGAAAACAATGTAAAACAAACAATATTCTTGTATTTGTTTCGACAAAAATGTAATGCGTGGGTGGCTTTGGGCGAGAGTCGATCTAGTTTTTGGGTCATAGACTCGAAAATTTGCTCGACGTCAGCTATCGTACAAACAAATCGGACTGATGTAGAACACCATGGATACAATAAATGAAATATCTACTTTAAATACGTAGATTAATAATTACCTATTTATACTGTAAGCAAAATCAATATGGAATGGAAAAATGCCAAGTCGATGTCGCTATGTATTCCACCAATGTAATAAAAATAAAACACAGCTTGAAATTTGGTTTTCATTCTACATAATTATTTAATAATGAAAATTAAATCTTTATTTATTTGCTTATTTTACTATCAATCAATTTAATAATCAAATTTTTAGGATATCTTGGTTTTTATCTATGTCTCAGACTCAATAACAAAATTACATTAAATATTGAGAGTGAGTTTAGAGAAACTACATTTTAAATGCGTCCTATATAATAACTGTATTATTGCTATAATAAATACATATAAATAAATAATGCAGCTGGCTCAGTAAGAGCGAAGCCTATATCCAGCAGTGGGATAAAGAAGGCTGTGGATGATGATTATTTATTGATAAGATAATAAGAAGATTGAAAAGAGCGGATTTATCAAAAATTAATAAAAATACCGTACATATGATTCATATCGAACCATCGACGAGCTCAAGTATGTATCATTGAGTGAATGAACTAAACATCATCCGGGATCATGAAAATACGTGATTGCAGGTCGATTAAGAAATTTGACCTTTGCCGACGAGTTTCCGAGTACGAGAAAGTCATTATAATAATCTGCCAAGTGCGAGTCGGACTCGCGCACGAAGGGTTCTGTACAGTATGGAAGCCCCCTTACAAACAGACAGACAGACCAAAACTCTTTATTTACAACCACAATATAAAAATAAACATTATTTACACATATACGACAAAAAATATGATTATAAAGTGGCGGCCTTATCACCCATGGCGATTTCTTCCAGGCTACCCTTAATCAATTTTATTTTAATTTCATTAATTATTTTTGAAGGGAATATAAAACTTAATATTCTGTGCATATTTCAAGCATCTTTCTGTTGTCGTTATTAATATCGAGCAAAATAATTACGTTTCTTGTTCGGGAGCCCCCCTTAAATATTATTATTATTTTTTATTTTAATTTAGTTATTTATTTTTGAAGTTAATATTGAACTAAATATAATGTGAATATTTCAAGCATCTACCTGTCACCGTTATTAATATCGTGCAAAATACGGCTAAAAATTCAGATTTGTTGTATGGGAGCCCGCCTCCATTTTTTTTTTATGTTTTTGGTATTTGTTGTTATAGCGGCAACAGAAATACATCATCTGTGAAAGTTTCAGCTTTCTAGCTATAACGGTTCATGAGATACAGCCTGGTCACAGGCAGACGGACAGCGGAGTCTTAATAATAGGGTCCTGTTTTTACCTTTTGGGTACGGAACCCTAAAAAGGATTAAGTTACGTAAAATGCATAAAGTAACATGGCCGAGGTAAGATTTATTAGATTCCGCATAATCAAGATATAAATAGTTAATACCTATGGAGATATTTGCAATGTTATTTCACTTTCTCTCAGACTAGTTTTTCCACTTTTTCAAGTCGAACTGTTAAAACGGTAATAATCCCAATTTGTTATTAATAACTAACGATAATATTATAAATGTACATATTTAATTCTGAATTAATATTAAAAATAATTAATTATTTTTAGGGTTCCGTACCCAAAGGGTAAAAACGGGACCCTATTACCACAGCCCGGACACTCCGCGATTTTTCATACAAAATCTGCTGTCTTACGCACACCTACACAGTACTTACTCACAGACAACACACTTACGCACGGTCGCTACACGCGCATTTGTGTGCGGAACGTCTATGGCTGTCAGCGATCACCACAACGTGACGACATGCCGCGTGAGTGAGACAGTTGCGTACTTAATTTTCAAAAATGAATATTAATCTAGTGCTTAAAAAAGTATAACAAATTACTTAATTTGGAAGCATTTTAACAAAAAGTAACCGATCTACTTCTTTTGTAAGATAATATCAAGAGGAAGTTACCAAATAATGGAAAATAAGTTCCTATTATTTATCCTTAGGGAAACATTAAAATTTCTTGTTTTGTTACGTATCATTGATATTCAACCATACACAGTACAAGTGTTCCCTATTGTCACAGTCTAGGTAGTTTTTATTAGAAAATCCACCGGCCAGTGCAGCCCGCGCGCAGAGTACACGATGCGGTACGTAGCGCGGGGTGGAAGTGAGGAAGACTCAAACGGGTGGGGGGTAACGAGTGGCCGTTCTATACGTAGTATTATTATATATTCTTTGCTATTACTAAGACTCCGCCGTCCATCTGTCCGTCTGTCTGTCACCAGCCTGTATCTCATGAACGGTGATAGCTGGAACGTTGAACGTATTCATAGATGACGTATTTCTATTGTCGCTATAACAACAAATACTAAAAACAAGAAAACATAAATATTTAATAAGGGGGGCTCCCATACAACAAACCTGATTAAATAGCCGTTTTTCGCTCGCTATTAATAATGGTGACAGGTAGATGAAATATTCACAGAATATTTAGTTAAACATTTACTTCAATAACCAATAGTTAAATTAAAATAAAATAAATATTTACAGGGGGCCATACAATGAACGTGATTTTTTGCTCGATATTAATATCAGCATTAGAAAGATGCTTGAAATATTCACAGAACATTAAGTTGTACCTATATTCCCTTCAAAAATAAATAATTTAAATAAAACATATTAAGGGGGGCTTCCATACGGTACGGAACCCTTCGTGCGCGAGTCCAAGTCGCACTTGGACGATTTGAACTAATTAATTAGCGTTTGAAATGAAAATTTATAAAAATCGACGCATTTAATGATCTAATGAAGAGATTACCTATATTAGATTAGTTAATCGTGTTTAAAATCTCTAAATTGCATTTCAAGATTCGTTTTGTTTAAAAATCAATTTTAAAGTAGATTTGAAAACTGCTGACCGAATAATAAATGCATCCGAAGGAAGTGTCAAATAGTAAAGCCAAGAAGTGGCTCTGTAGACTATCCGCTCTGGACCATGTCGCCGTCATGGGCCAATGAGAGTAACGAGACATACGTATACCCAACATAGCGGTAGAATGTATTTTTCATAATGAAAAAAATATAAATACTGTTAAAACTCACTATAGTTGAGCCACAAAGTGACCGACTCTGTAGACACTCAGTACATACTCGTACATATATTTTTCACACTAAAAAAGTAAAAAAAAAACTGTTAAAACTCACTATAGTAGAGCCAAGAAGTGACCGGCGCCGTATAGACTTATTACTGGAACATGTGGTCGTCGTCATTGACCAGCGAGAGCCAAATGCTGACAGATTGCCAGTAATAATTTACTACTTAACTAAAACTCACTGCAGTAGTCACGAAGTGACCGGCGCCGAAGAGACTCCTCACTGGAACATGTGGCCGTCAGAGGCCAATGAGAGTAACGTGATATACCTAACACAGCGGTGGGATCATACATACATTTCTCACAATAAAAAAAGTAAAATAAACTCACTATTTATTTATTTATTTTATTTATTTATTTGCTTATAGAAAAATAACATTACAGTTATAACCATTGCGTTACTTATCTTATCTTATCGTTACTTATAATCTAAGCAAATAGGAATTCAAATATCTATAAATTCTAATAATCTAAACAATGTATAAAACTTATGAAATAGTCTAATCAATATAGTAACTTTGGTCTAAACAATATAAGAACTTTGGTCTAAGCTATGTAGGAACACAAATATAATCTAAGCAATATAGGAAATCAAATAAAGAAATTCTGATAGTCTACACAATATAGGAATCAAATATAAATTCATAATCTAAACAATATATAAGCTTAAGAACTATCTACGTAATATAGGAAACACAATTATTGGAATTCCAATAACATAAACAATTTATAAACTTAGGAGATATTGTATATGCAGTCTAAGAACACAATTTTTGAAATTCTAATAATTTAAGTTGTTTTTTAAATAGTAAAAGTTTAAGTAAAAATTTGCGCAATATGCATTGATGTTTTAGCACAGATTTTCACTAAAAACAAGCGAGTTTTTCGAGAATGTGGTGTATTTGTCAGCAAAGATATCGACTTGAGGTTGCGATGATACAAGCGCATTGAGGTGGCGTTGTGCGCGGCACACGGGAGATTGTTCACGTGCGACGGTGCGCGGCGGCTCGGGCGCGAACAGTGGCACGCGCCCGGTGCGGAAACGGACTCGATTTTCGGGCACCGATAGTCGACTCGCTTCGGACAGTAATTCAGGACAGTCTAGGATGCCGTTCAGTATTCTATAGGTTGTTAGAAGTAGATCATGTGTGCGGCGAGTCTCTAGAGAATTGAATCCCAGTGCTCCCATCAGGAACTTGGATGGATATAAGAATGGGTAGTACCCGTAGATTTTTTTGTAAAGAGAACGCAGGAAACGTTTTTGTACTTTCTCTAGCATGAGAATGTATGAATTTTCATGAGGGCTCCAGACTGCTGAACTTGTTTCGATCTTTGACGTAACCAATGCTGTATACAAGTTTCATAGCGTTTGGGTTTGTGAATTCACGGCAATTTCTCGTTTCAAATCCCAATCGCTTAAAACTTTCTGTCAGTAGCTTTTGAACATGATCGTGAAAAGTTAGCTTGTGATCGAATAGTACACCGAGATCTTTTATTGTTGTTGTTCTACGGATTGTTTCATTTTCTATGCTATACTGGTACATAATGGGGCGAGATGATCGAGTGAAGCTCATAATATTACACTTACTAGTATTTATAGGTAATCTGTTCTTCTCACTCCATTGATATATTGCAGTTAAATCTTTTTGCAGCGTGTGACAGTCAACGATACTTTTTATGTCGTAGTATATTTTAAGATCGTCGGCGTACAGTAGATATTTACAGTTATTTAGACATTGTTCAAGATCATTTATCATTATTAAGAAAAGAAGTGGCCCTAGCGAGGAACCCTGACTTATTCCTGATCTAGTACTGTATGGGTCGGAGTCAAAGCATCCCAGGCGGACAAATTGTTTTCTGTCCCTTAGATAGTCGGCAAAGAATTTGAGTAGTTTTGGTGCAAAGCCAATGGCTTCGAGCTTCTGCAATAGAATGTCATTATCAACGAGATCGAAAGCTTTTTTGAAATCTAAGTACAATACGTCAACTTGAGTGTTTTGATCAAGCTTCTTCGAAATATGATCAGAAATAGTGAGCAGGTTTGTGATTACTGAACGGCCCCTGCGGAATGCGTGCTGTGCATTACTTAAAAATGGTTCCAGCTGTCTGTAAATTTTCGTGTATATTATACCTTCAAATAGTTTTGCTATCACAGATAGAATAGCGATTGGCCTGTAATTTTCCGCTGCGGACTTGTCACCTGCTTTGAATATGGGTACAACTCTGGATGTTTTCCAGATTGTAGGATAGGTGCCTGTTTTGAGTGAGATATTAAATATATGAGCTAACGGTATTGTGAACTGGGTTTTAAATGCTTTTAGTATGAATGTCGGTATGTTGTCCGGACCTACTGAGTGTTTGGATTTTAGCCTATTTATATGTCGTATCACATCTTGGAAACTGATGTCGTAGATGTTAATGAGGTTATTGTTTCCCAATATATTTGTTTGGTCAGTGCTTAGTGTAGGGGATTGATCTAAAAACACTTTATGAAAACAATCGGCAAAAACTGGAGCCGCTTTTATACCCGTGTGGTTCTGCCCATTGCTGGTGATATTTGGCTGAAATCCTCCCTTTGACCTGAGGTCTGAAATGTGCTTCCAAAAACCGGTAGGATTTCTTGAAAGGTCTTCTTGCGTCTGAATTAAATATTTTTTATATGCTATGTCCACTCTTAGCTTTATATCAGTACGCAGAGCCTTAAAAAAACTGTAAATATGAAAATCTTTGCTATGTTTCCAGATTTTGTGTAAAGCATGTTTCAGCTTCAAATCAGCTATGATATCTTGGTTGTACCATGTAGGATATCTCCTACTAGGCCTGGTGCGTCGGATCTTTTTTGGAACGGCTTGATCAAAACATTTATATACCAACGTGTAAAATTCCTAGACAGCGCTGTTAGGATCTGATTTATCCAACACTGTATGCCAATTTATATCAAGTATTAGTTGATAAAGCGAACTAAAATCTTAAATTACAGTAAACAGAAAAGTATCCCATGTAGTTTTATTTACTAAATTTACTAAAATTGAAATACACGAATACATGAATAACAGTTGAAATTTGACAAGATAAATAGATTCAGGATTCACAAGCGAAGTATCCTTTGGTCCCACACTAGGCTCGAGGCCCGTGTTGTGGGTACCATACAGAAAGTTATCTAGTGGTGACATTCTGGAGTAGTCCTAAATTTTATAAAGAAATACTAATTTATCGAATATCTGAAATTAGTGATATTATATAAACTCAAAAAACAATAATAAATATACATACAAGGAATACATAATCATCCTGAAAGAAAGAATGTGTGCCAGTTTTCTTGTTGCGTTGTGTAAGTGGGCGCAGGAGTATAATATTATTGTGCAGTTTGTTTGTGTAAGTATAAAAAATAATTTTGAAAGGCTATGTGTGTGAAAGTGTGCTAATGTATGTGTACTCATCTGCTCTTAGGTTTTCCGTGGCGCTATACGACAGAGTAAGCAACCAGTTTCGAATAATTAGGTTTACTTTATGTGTTTTCTCCTTTATTAAGTTCGGAAAAACCTTGGATACCCTATTGAAGATTTTTGGGAGAAGGGCATTGGGATGTCTGTCAGCATATGTTGAGTTAACCTTTACGAGAGGCATCTTAAAAGCCCGTCTACCCTGCTGATCTGTGGCTAGCCCAGTCTGCTTGATGAAATTGTGAATTTTTACAACAGCTTTCTTGATGAACAATTTCCGCACGGTCAAGACTTTGGCTTCCTGGAAAAGTGCTTCTGTCGGATGTCTATATGGTTTCCGTAGCATTACTTTAAGGACAACCCTCTGTGCCCGTTCAAGTCCTATCATTAAAGTTTTAGCTGCTCCACCCCAAGCTAGGTTACAATATGAAAGAATAGACTGACATAAAGCCATATAGACCATACTGAGAGTAGTCGGATCGCACGCATCACGTAAACCTTTCATGACATAAATGAGTTTTCTTACGCGACCTGACAATTTAGATAAATGATGCCTGAAGCGAAAACGAGCTGTAACCTGGGATTTTGGGGATTATTGTGTCTGGCTTCAACCAACATTCCGTCAATATAATGACATCCACTTCCAAACCTAACCTCATTAAGGCTATCATCAGACAATTAAAGTTTTTACTCATACTTCTTATGTTCAAAGTAATCACCTTGAATTTATGAGCATGAGACAGGATATTTTTACAGTTTTCTAGGCTTTCTGATTCATAGCACTTTATTAAAAACGATTTATCCAAGATTTCGATAGTTTCCATCATAGTAAGCCAACGAATAAACATAAATCTATTCGGTGGCTCAGTTCTGTTAAAATGTATAGTTGTAATAATATGTTAATTGGTTTGATCATACGAGAAAGTGCTAATAGTTGTGATAAGTCAACTTTATCAAGCCTAGAAGTGTAATAGCTGTGAGTTTTATTTAATTTACTATAGCCCAAAGATATAATATGTCGGATTAATGGAGGGTTCATCAATTGTCTGTGAAAGCCGAAAGCAGTTTCTTCGTGTGAGCGCGGTTTTATGTTATACTGGTACGTTGACGGGTCTATCTGAAAGTGGCAGCGAGTTGGTGCACGTGATGGAGGTGCTGTAGAAACTGGAACATTGACGGGCCAGTTAATTGTAGGTAAGCGCGAGTTTGCACGTGTGAGCGCGGTGCTGTGGGAAGCTGGTACAGTGACGGGTCTATTAGCTGAATGGCAAGAGCGAGTTTGCACGTGTGAGAGCGGAGGGTTGAACTGGTATATTGACGGGTCTATTTGCTGATTGCAAAAACGAGTTTGGTCCTGTGAGCACGATGAGTTAATCTGTTTTGAATAAGTGAAGCGAGTGTGTGGAAGCCCAGTGTGACAACAAAGAAACATAGCACAAATCATCAGAGATAAATACAAAATAATTACTTTCATTAAAGGCCAATTCTTAGTAAAATTATGACGCTGATAATCAATAATACCTACACAAATTACAACACATATTACAGAAAACATCGCATAAACTACGACTAAGGCCATTTGGCAGGCGTTAGGTTCATTGCGGCGCAGCAGTTGATGAGGCCGAGGTAGCGGGGTCATACCTAAATGGAAGGTGTTTGTCCAAATCAGCTTGATTTCGTAGATGGATTGCGGGACGCCCGTCTGCTCTGCGGATGAAAATTGATCCGTTTTTGGGCCAGCAATACAAAAATCCGTTAGGTTTTGATCGGCGACGCGCCTCCTGAAATAACTGCCGATTGTTTTTAGTCAGGCGCTCATTTATGAATATCGGACTTGGCGCTCCATCGAACTGTAAATCGCAAGAGGAGAGGCTACGTCTTACTTTTGCAGCTTTAAGGAAAGAATCCCGTTTTTCTCGCCTAAGGAAACGCACTACTACGAGACGCGGTCTTCGCTCATCGTTTGAAGCGTTTTTCATTGATTTTGGGCCGATCCTGTCAACCCAATCGATATCAGATTCCTGAAGCGGCGCTCCGACCTTAGTACCAATAACTCGAACAATGTGAGGGAGGCTTTCATTCGGTGTCTCAGGGACGCCAACAATTTCCAGTTCATTTCTTAATGTAGCCTGCATTTGAACTTGGATAGTTTCCTCAAGTTTGACAATTTGTTCAGCCATACGCGACTGGTCAGCCTGGGTTGCCTCAAGCTCAGCTAATTTAAGAGCAGCAGAGCTTAATGATTTCTCGAATTCGTCGAGTCTGTGGTTGTAAATTGCAGACATTTCTTTGAGCTGTTTTTTGATGTCGTCCCTGATTTCTTGCTGAGTTGTTTACACTGATGCTTGCACTTCTTAGATTTAAGTCACCTAAAACAATAACTGGTGCTTTATGCTATAGTAGAGCCAGGAAGTGACCGGCGCCGAAGAGACTCCGCACTGAAATATGTGGCCGTCAGAGACCAATGAGAGTAACGTGACATACCTAACACAGCGGTGGGATCATACATATATTTCTCACAATAAAAAAAGTAAAATAAACTCACTATAGTAGAGCCAGGTAGTGACCGGCGCCGAAGAGACTCCGCACTGAAATATGTGGCCGTCAGAGACCAATGAGAGTAACGTGACATACCTATCACAGCGGTGGGATCATACATACATTTCTCACAATAAAAAAGTAAAATAAACTCACTATAGTAGAGCCAGGAAGTGACCGGCGCCGAAGAGACTCCGCACTGAAATATGTGGCCGTCAGAGACCAATGAGAGTAACGTGACATACCTAACACAGAGGTGGGATCATACATACATTTCTCACAATAAAAAAAGTAAAATAAACTCACTATAGTAGAGCCAGGAAGTGA
This sequence comes from Hypomecis atomaria, assembly GCA_964007245.1. Taxonomy (NCBI): domain Eukaryota; kingdom Metazoa; phylum Arthropoda; class Insecta; order Lepidoptera; family Geometridae; genus Hypomecis; species Hypomecis atomaria. Next base: position 2,864,110 of record OZ023281.1, read on the forward strand.
CCGGCGCCGAAGAGACTCCGCACTGAAATATGTGGCCGTCAGAGACCAATGAGAGTAACGTGACATACCTAACACAGCGGTGGGATCATACATACATTTCTCACAATAAAAAAGTAAAATAAACTCACTATAGTAGAGCCAGGAAGTGACCGGCGCCGAAGAGACTCCTCACTGGAACATGTGGCCGTCAGAGGCCAATGAGAGTAACGTGACATACCTAACACAGCGGTGGGATCATACATACATTTCTCACAATAAAAAAGGAAAATAAACTCACTATAGTAGAGCCAGGAAGTGACCGGCGCCGTAGAGACTCCGCACTGGAACATGCGGTCGTCGTCATGCACCAGCGTGAGCAGCGTGGCGTACCCGCCGTAGCTGTGGCCCCAGATGCCGACACGTTCAGGATCCATGAATCCGTAGCGTTCCAGCACTTGCCTGTGAATGCACACTTCATTATATAACGCTTTATGCTCTAAGTTTGCGCGTAAATAGTTTACTGTAGTGGACGTATAGTGAACAATTTGACGTTCAGGTTTTAAGAGCAATCTACAACATTGCATCGTCACTTGAACAAAGTTGGTAGTATTAACGTTTATCAATTGTATCGTATTTTAAATAATCAGAATACATCAAAATAACACCTAGTGGGAAGCAATTCGACAAAGTTGTTGTTGTCCTCCTTGTTTGAGTCAAAATTTGATGCATTCGATTGAGACTATGTACTGGTAAAGTGGTAAGCGTAGCGTAAGACGTTCACGAACAAGGTGTACCGATGATTTGGTCAAGATGGAATCATCGGAAGATGGACTCATTCGATAAAAAAATATAATTTGAATATCTGCCCAGCTGGAAAATGAACCTAAAACCCTAACCCAGAACCAAAAGGTTATAAGCTTATCAGCGTTATCGATTTAGATGACATCATTGCTAAATTAACTTATTCAATGCTAGGAAAACACGAAAACATACCGCACTCACAGATACCGCTGTTATCACATGACATATTTTACTATTCACATAATTCGCAAAACAAACATAAAATTATTTGGAAGCTAAATCAAATATCGTTATAACAATTATGTTCAAACAGTCAAACACAAGTGTTTCCCGAAAAAAATACTTTACATATTGATACACGTGTAGAATGTATGCCTTAAACGACTTTTACATTTAATTAGGTGAGTTAAACTGCACGTTATAAAGTCGAAAACTTTCAATCAATGGCATTGATAACAGTGGTCTAGAGGAAGAACGCTCACTTAGGAAACATGGGGTCGGGGGTTCAAATTCCGGTCGTATACTTACGAATTCATAGAAATTTATGTGAGGTTGTTCACATCGTTGGTCTTTTGTGGAAAATATCGTGAATGATTCTGCATACGACTTCAGAAGAAATTTAAAAAATATTGTACGAGTATACGCCGAATCAAAGTGAAGTTGACGCCACACAAATTGGCGGAGCTACAAGCTGCGCAATAGCCAATCAACGTGCGGCTTTATGTGAGATTCAGTCAGGATTGGATATTGCGCAACTTGTAGGTAACTTCACATCCGACGACTTATGAGGCGCGGCCTATACAAGCTGCGCACACCCCCGCTTTTGGCGCAGCTGATATAACGAATTTGCTACTTCGCAATGATTCACTTCGTGTACACATACCACGAACCCCAAGAAGTTTGATTCTGTATAAACAATAGTTATGATGACTAAAAAAATATGATTAGCCCGTCTGATAGATAATTAAAAAATATTAGACACGTATATTTTCTTTTGTCAAATAAACAAAAATGTATAAAGATATAGCCCGTTAAAGTTCCGCGTGACGTCACGAGTGTCATACAAATGTATACTTACATGAGAAACGTGACGTCACGACCCCCACTCCCAAACTTGGACAAGGTTTATCTTTGTCATTTGTTGTTTCATTAATAAACTAGCGACCCGCCCCGGCTTCGCACAGGTGTATTATACATATGAACCTTCCTCTTGAATCATTCTATGTTTTAAAAAAAACGCATCAAAATTCGTTGCGTATGTGTAAAGATATAAGCATACATAGGGACAGGAAGCGACATTGTTTTATATTATGTAGTGATAGTGAAGAAAAAATACATGTCCAATATTTTTTGATAATCTAACTCACGGACAAATTATACTGATGATTGTTTATACAATGCAGGAATACTTTACCTCAAGATAACGAAATGATCAAAGACCTCGACGGTTCCAAGCGCGTTGTTGAGGGAATACAGGATATCTTGGCCTTTCAGACCCGAACCGCGTCCGTCAGCCATCATGTAGATTATATTGCGACTCGTCGTTAGGTACGAGTGGTAACCTGGTAGAATAATTACAAGCATTAAAAGTAAATTCGTATAGGCCGGGTGACTTTTTAGGTCGCCTGAATGCCTCTGTCATGGCTAAACGGTTAAATCAACCGGGATATACAATTTAACGTGTCATCCGAGGCACGGTAGCGCTCAGTTGGAAAATGCCACCCGCGGTCACCCATCCAAGTACAGACCGTGTGGAACGTTTACGCTACTATAACCAGCGTTCAGAGATTATAACATTTCCATATTCGATAATAATCTTAACAATTGTTAACAAATCTTTATTTTCATCGATCAAACGTTAGCGATCATCGTAGTTAAGCAACGTTCAGCACGGCCAGTCTTCGGATGGGTGACTACGGGTTTCTTCGGATGGGTGGTATTTACTGAGCGCTACCGTGGCTCGGATGACCCGTAAAATTGTAGGTCCCGGTTGTTACAACCGTTTAGCCATATCAGTGGTCTTCAGGCGGCTCAAAAACTCTGACACCAGGGCTAGCCATCCGGCTACTACCTACTTATTTTGATCTAAAGAAACGGCAGAACAGTTGCTAGTTACATACGAAGACGGATAAATAACTTAGCACCACTTCCATGTAATAATTCGTCAATGTATATTTATTCAATAAAAACATTACAAAACATTACTTCAAAACAGGTAATCGAATTGAGGAGTTCGCACGTAGTTGCTTGAGGTCAAATGATCAGAGGTCATATCATATTATGACAGCATCCTCACGGCCAATTTCGTAACAAATAATCACAGATTACGAGTACCTATCTCCGATTACAACGTGTTTACCATAAAATAAAGTAGACGGAAAAAAACTTGTAAAGAAGCAAAAGATAGGCTCTAGCCTAGGCTCTAGCCTATCTTTTGCTTCATAAAAATAGAATAAATGGCAAGAAAAAATACTAAAACGCCTGAAAAACACTAGATGGCCAAAAAACACTAGACGGTCAGTAAAAAAGTCTCTAGATGGCCTAAAACTGACACTAATTAGCAATAAAAATTGGTTATTTGTAACGTCTAAAAATGTTACGTGATAATGTCATAAGAAAACATTGTTGAATCAACAACTGAAACAAGCCGAACGCTTAGACCGATCGTGTCTCTCTATCGCTTGTTCCGCGCTGTCGCTTGTACGCTCAGCTCAAGTGGGACATGACACTTTTTCGTGCGTGTAGCCGGCGTTCATCGATTTATAAGACGTTATCACGTCAAAAAAACGGTTCAAAAAGAGCAAAGTACACGGAAAACACACTTACCAACGGTGAAAGTATCGTACACCGTATTGGTGTTAGGTCCGGAGTACACGTAGAAGATTACGGGGTACTTGGTGGAGTTATCGTTGACGTCCAGCCCGGGCGGCAGGAACAGCCTGACTGGAGCGGGGAAGCCGTTCTCCAGGGGAACCGTGGTGATGATGCTGCCGGGACGGGACTTGCCGAGGAGGCGCTGGCGGACTATGAAGTTGTCTTCCCAGAGGTAGAGGGTTTCGCCGGTCTGTCGCAATAAAAGGATCAAAACTTAAGGTTATGTCGGTAGGTAATTGGTAGGTATCATCTGTAGGTGACATTAAGTTCATGAAGCAAGAGGCAAATACTAGTTTGGAGCTTCTCAGCTTACTGCAATATGTAGCGTATGTCTTAGCAAGCAACTTTGAAGAGACATACGCTAGTGTCTCATCTTCACAAAGTTTCACAAACAGCATTTAAAAAGTAGCAAACAGTTCATTGGGTCAGAAGCAGCTGACGGCGAGGTAGTAGCGGCCTTGGCTGGCGGTAGTGGATGCCAAGCGCACGGCACGTTATTTAGAAGCCCTAAAGGTGGCAGAGGATTTATTAGGCGAGGAGTGGGCAGTAGTGAGGCAGAAGCTTTCGTGGCTGGCGGTGGTGGCGGCCCAGACGCACGGACCTCTTTCTGGTAGCCCTAAGTTATGACTGCAGTAAGTCTAACGTGATACACTTACCCTGGCATTCAAGATGAAGGTGGCAGAGGGTTCATTAGGCGAGGAGCAGGTGACAGTGAGGTAGGAGCCGCCGATGCTGGCGGTGGCGGCAGCCCAGTTGCACCTAACGTCATACACTTACCCTGGCATTCAAGATGAAGGTGGCAGAGGGTTCATTAGGCGAGGAGCAGGTAACAGTGAGGTAGGAGCCGCCGAGGCTGGCGGTGGCGGTGGCCCAGGCACAAGGCCCGCCGTCTGGGAGCACCAGGTTACAGCTGAGGCAGCCCTGGCTGCGCCCCGCCACGTGGACTTGTGACCGCCACGGCTCGTTGATCACGGTGCGGGTGTAGTAGCTGAAAGCCCCGAGTAGTGAAACTTCGAAAAATAATAATAACATAATACACAAAATAATATCACTTAGTTGCTGTCAGCAGTTCCATTTAAAATGTAGGATGATCCTCGACGAATGTATGGAATAGCTGTTTTCTTTTTCGGGATCTCAGAGCTGAGGTCAGGGAAAGAAATAGAGGGTTGTTCAGACCAGGCCCAAGATTTATCAAAGATATGCTGGGACGTTCAGAACGTTGCGATCTATAAATCCACTGCATAAATTCCATTCTTAAATCGGAACAAAAAATCACGGCTGAACAGTTTTTGTTTTGAACTTCTTTCTTCGTACATACCCACAAAGTTGTCGACGGTATAGGCTCCAAAGAGTGATGGAAGCCGTCAGTGCTAAAGCGGGGCACAGCTATGGGTACCAAAATACTCACTACAACTCGTTTTCTTCGTCCATACCGACGAAGTTGTTGACGGTGAAGGCTCCAGGAGTGATGGAGCTGGAGGTGATGACTCCGTTCCCCTCGCGCACGCTAACGTACAGGTGCTGCCAGATGGTGCCGTCCACCTGTTCCGGAGACCAGCGAGTAGACACGTAGTACGAGCCGTTGGTGCTGAAGCGGGGGAGCGCTATGGGCACCCAACCGTTCGGTTGCTGTCGGGTCTCTTCCTACGGAAATTATAAATCAAGTCTAAGAAATTACTCTTATCCACCGATAATTTTCTTAAAATACTATCATCGCGCAATTGGGTACGAGTCTAAGATAAATTTCATCTATCAACATCATTCATCCAACAGCAAAAAGACGTCCACGTCTAGACCTAGGCCTCCCTTATGATCTTCAATAAAACCGCTTGGAATGGGCTTGCATCCAGCGCATTGCTGAGGTCTTAATCAGGTCATCCGTCCAAACCGTCCACCTTGGTTGGAGGTCCAAATGTAGGACCTGCACTGCACTTGTGCACCTTGGCTAGAGGTCCAAATGTAAGACCTGCAGTACCTGCACTGCACTTGTGCACCTTGGTTGGAGGTCCAAATGTAGGATCTGCACTGCACTTGTGCACCTTGGTTTGAGGTCTAAATGTAGGACTTGCACTGCACTTGTGCACTTTGGTTGGAGGTCCATAAGTATGATTTCAAGCAGTTTTATTGAATTAATGGATGATATTACAGACCCTGAGCACGGTATAGTTCTGACAGCGGTTGAGCCAGTGGGCTACCATTTTGTCGAGGACACCCGATCAGCTGTAGAGGTCATTCCACATGCATCACACAATTCTCACCTCGCATTGCCCAGTGATGACGTTACAGATCCTCAGCACAGTATAGTTTTGCCGACGGTTGAGCCAATGGGCTGCCACCTCGTAGTCGGTGGTCCAGCGCACACCGCCGAGGATATGGTCGTCGGTGACGCCATCTGGAGGGTCCATCACTATGAAGTTCAGGTTAGTGGGGTCGTTCTGCAGAGCGACCAGGTCTACAACGCGTAGGACTACCGTGGGATTCGTGCGCCCTACCTGAAAAAACAAATAATCTATACCAAATACACCTATAACACCTACAAATACACCACATCTCCTTACCCTGTACTAAAACCCGAAAGGGAGTGATTAAGAGCATCATTACGAACAACTTTTATCATGAGGCCAACCCAAAACTGGAGGAAAAAATATCAGCTGTTCCATGCAAAATTGTAACTCGAAATCAACCAAATGTATGAAACAGCTGATTTTGTTTTTCTCGAATTTTGAGTTGGCCTCATAGTAAAAGTTGCTTGTATTTATGGTCTTATTAAACACCCCCTTTCGGCTAAGTACAGGGTAAGATAACCCTATATATGCCGAATCAAACTTTTTGGCGTCTGTGGACACGAGGCGAGTCAATGCGCAGTAGCAAATTCATTGGCTGCGCATGAAGCGGGCACAGCTTGTAGCTGCATACGCGAAGAAGATTGATTCAGCCTAAGAATATCTATATAGGCCGAATCTAGGCACTTTGCAAACCAACAGCCTGCATTTGTTCAGATTTGGCATCGTTATGGTACGTTTTAGCCATAGGATGTCCACTGCTGAACATAGGAATAGGAATTTTAAATTTCACAAAGAAAACCTTTAAACATGATATTTTTCGACTACCAGCAGCACTAATTGTTTTTTTGACTACCTAATACTTAAATGAGTTCAAAACTACCGATCCAAAGTAAACAACATTTTATTTTTAAGGAACTATCCTACGATTTATCCGACCTCAGAATATAACTAGTCCTTATTCTGAGGTATCAACCTACCTTTACCAAGATACGGGTGCTTTATTGTACCCAATTTGGGGAATAGTGACTCTGTAACCATTGCATAATTTGTATCCTATGACAATAAATATATTTTTTTTACACACGTAGATCGGAAAAACAATCGCGTGAATCAATCCACATATATCCGCTATTCAAAATATTAGCTTCTGATATATAATTCAGAAATCAGATCAAAAAACAGGCAATTTAAAAACCTCCTTTTTGTAAGTCCGCGAAAATATCTTGAAACTTTCTTTGGGAATCTCACGTTGTAAAAAAAACGTAAAATGTGAAGACTCCTCACCTTAGGGTACTTCAGATCTACGAGCTCAGGGTACAAATCGTCGGGGTCCGACTTGTCGACAAAGTAATAGTACGAATAACTTTCCACTTCTGTGTCGTTGAATGTCGCAAAAGCCAAGTAAGAACCGTTGTTTGAAAACCATGTCGCTTGCCCGGTGTACATGACGTCCTCTGAAACATTTTTTTAGTTGCAACATTTAACAAACCGAATCTCTTAGCAATGCTAACATGTGTAATAATAAATGTTGCACACAAACAGTATTTATTGGGTTCCATTGTTAATCATTTATTTTACAATAATTTTGACAACAAATGGCCAAAACTAAAGAGTAGAGAAGAGTAATAAAATGATTACCTTCATATACCCAATCGGTGTGTCCATTGTAGAAAACACCAGGTATGCCGTCGAAAGTGAGTTGAATAGGGGTGTCATCGAAGTTGGGCATGTAGTATACATTATTATCTAACACGTAGGCAAGGGAGTGGTCGCCGCCGAAAATACAAAGCTGCAGAGGCTCGTGGTTCGCTATGTATGTCACATCTCTGCACAAAAGAATGATCAGATAAATTGCTAGGTCTCCGAATCGTAAGGTTAATTACACGTAAACGAACCAATGTTATAGCCCGAATCAAATATGTAGGCGGCTGTGAAACTAGCGGGAAACCCAATCTTCGTGCAGCTGCTAAGTGATCTTCAGTCCGGATTGGGCTTGTAGCTTCCGCAGCTTGTAGCGGACACCACAACCGCCAACATGGTTGATTCGATCTATACCAACAGCGCAGCAGATTAGAAATATTAAATATAAAGAATAAAAAAGATTACGCACTTATTTAAATATGTGAACTAGATTATCATCATTACAATAGGTAAGTATAATGCCTTAGCTGCCTTACTTGTAATAAAGCTAATCTCACAAACCAAAAAAATAGTACCTATGTAGGTACGAGTATTACAATTAATCCGTTCGGTAAGAATATAAGACACGTAGGTATAGGATAGGTCTTGCCTTGATGCCGGGGCACTAGAATACGGCATCGGTATCCCCTGCCTGTAGTAAGAGCCTACTAAACGGGGACCCCTGGGCTCGTGGGTGGACAGAGTTGGGGCTCTGGCCATCCACTCAAGCGGGCCCGAGGAGGACGGCAGCGTGTGTGGCAACGCTGTCGTAAAGGACGGTACAAGCCTGGTTTAAATACCAGGCGAGTAGTCGTGTAAAGTGCTGGGAGCACCGGTGTGTTCCCTGGAGATCCCGGAGCTCCCAAGAAGGCACAAAGGCTGGCCACCGAGGGGGTTTTAGTGGGTACAATGCCACATAACCCTTCTGCACCCCAATGCAGTTAGGGCATCTTTAGAAGATTTGAAGATTTCGCCCTCGTAAAAAAAAAAAAAAAGAGGTATAGGATAGGTCGTGCCACCAAAGATGAGACTTGACGAGCGTCAGTGGTGGGGGATCTTGCGCAGGAACAGTGTACAAACTAATTACCCACAATTTGTAAATCTATTAAACGTTTTATAAACATTTTTTAAACGTTATTATCCAGAATTTGTATATTTATTACAAACCAGTGGTTTCTCAAGTCTCATCGTTGGTGGCACGCACTATATTTACCTACCTATTTCTTCTTTTGTTAATCATTATTTTTCGCCTTAAGTGGTATACCTGACCGACTTCTACCGAGTACAGAACTCGAATAGTTCACACGTATCGATGTATCATCGTTATAGTCATTTTTACATTATTGTTAATTTCTCAATAATCGGCCAAGTACGAGTCGGACTCGCGCATGGAAGGTTCCGTACTGTATGGGAGCCCCCCTTAAATATATTTTTTTTTTTTTTTATTTATTATTGAAGGGAATATAAAACTAAATATTCTGTGAAATTTTCAAGCATCTACCTGGTACCATTATTAATATAGAGCGAAAAACGTCTAAAAATTCAGGTTTGTTGTATGGGAGCCCCCCTTAAATATTTATTTTATTTTGTTTTTAGTATTTGTTGTTCTAGCGGCAACCGAAATACATCATATGTGAAAATTTCAGCTACCTAGCTATCATGGTTCATGAGATACAGCCCGGTGACAGACGGACAGACAGACAGACAGACGGACATCAAAGTCTTAGTAATAGGGTCCCGTTTTTCCCTTTGGGTACGGAACCCTAAAAACGACTCGTCTCTACTCGACAAAAGAGCCGATTTAAATAGGACCGCCTCTGAAGTATGATCTAGCAAACAAAAAGAGAATCATCAAAATTGGCGGAGTAGTCGCATTACATACCTACATACTTTTACATACCTACTACTTTTTTGAAGTCGGTTATTACAATACAAAGATAAACATAAACATAAACATTGTTTTATTATCCATATAACACATGAGCAGAACATTGTTACAATAATCATTTTAACAAAACAGGTAATGTTAGGTAATCTATTTCAATGTAAATTTTATGCACCCTGGATTTCGCACTAGGCTAGCCTGTGTCGCGAAATCCAGTGTCTTTCGTTTTTGTGAATTTAGGTTTGTACTTTGGATAGATGTGATTGTTACACATATATAATACTTACATAGAAAACAAGAAAATTAACACCGAACAACCGGTGGCAGCTGGCATGTATAATATAGGTATGTAGTGAATGTTGTTTTGTGTGTGTTTGTGTGTGTGTGTGTGTGTGTGTGTAAGTGACGTATCTGCGTAGCGTCAGCCTCATGAGAGTTGGGCTCGCAAATACATCACCGTTAGTATTTGTGTGGGTGTGTGAGATTCTATAGTGTGAGCGAGATCGTGTTCTTGTTTGCTTTTATTGAAACTCTTCTTTTAGCATCACCTTCACAATTATGCACAAATCTGACGCGATTGGATTTAAAGCGGCGGAACGGAATCAGAGACAATATATAATGACCTGGAATGTCTCCAATTACCTTAGTGGTTTGATTAGGTTTTCGATATCATTGTACCCCAGGGATTTCAAGTAGTTTGATATTTTTTGGTTGCACACATATCTAGAATCGCTAAAAATATTCAATTTTTTGTCAAGGACTTGGTAAATATATGGACCTCTAAACGCAAATGAGCGTTCTGCAAATTGGCTTCTTATCATTGGCAGTTTCCAGGCACGACGGCGTGAGAGCTGCAATGGGTCTGAGATAGTGAATGGTGCAGTTTTATGGTGCCTTAATGCAATAGCCAGGATATATAGTCCTCTCGTGTTGACATGGCTCAGTTCTTGATATAGAGTGTCACTGGGGTGCCTAAACGGTTTCCGGTATGCTACTTTGAGCGCAGCTCGCTGAGCACGTTCTAGTTTTAATAGTAGTGTTTTACCTGCAGAGCCCCAGCACACTATTCCATAACTTAGTATAGATTGGCAAATAGCTAGATAAACAGTCCTAATGGTTTTAACGTCAGCTATTGCACCTAGCTTCTTGAAGATATGTAAGAGCTTACGGACGCGACCGGATAGACTATTTATTTGTTGAGACCAGTTAAGTTTATTGTCAATGATAATTCCTAAATATTTTAAATGTTCGACTTCTTCGATTTCAGGGCAAGAGCATATATTGGAACTTGGATTGCCACATTGATGCAGTCGAAGATGTGTTAGAGATTTAGGGCCAGAGCGATCAGATACACGGAATCTAACATACTTAGTCTTACTAACATTAATCGTGAGTAGATTCTTCTGCAACCAACTTGCAACAGCTGCCAGACCTTTTTGAGCTACATCCACGGTCTCTTCCCAGTTTCTCCCGTAAAAAATCAGGGCAGTATCATCAGCATAAGCCAAGATCCTAGTATGATTTAGACTGAGGTCACAGAGGTCATTTATGTAAGCTAGGAAGAGAGTAGGGCCCAGCACGCTACCCTGTGGGACTCCAAACTCAATACAAGCATAGCCACTCTGGTTGTCACCAATCCGCACTGTCTGCTTACGACCACTTAAGTATGACCTCAACCACTGCAATGGGAGTCCACGGATACCTAGTTTCTCGAGCTTTCTAAGTAGGATTGGCCGAGACACCGTATCGAATGCCTTGGCCAAATCCAAGAAAACGGCCAAGCATTTATCCCCGCCGTCTACCTTAAATGTCACAAAATCAACCAGTTCCACCACGGCATCTTCTGTTGATTTGCTACGGCGAAAGCCGTATTGGTTTGGCGATAATAGACCGTTGCCTTCTAAGTATCTCAAGAGCCTTGTGTTTATAATTTTTTCCAAAACTTTCGAAAGTGTTGGAAGGAGTGAAATAGGTCTGTAATTTGAGACAGAAGATTTGTCGCCAGCTTTAAAGATAGGAACAACCGTAGCAGTCTTGAGAACATCCGGCACAGTACCTGAAGTCATACTCAGGTTACAGATGTGTGCAATCGGTTCAGCCAGAATGGTCTTAGATATTTTTAATATTTTGTTGCTTATTCCGTCCCAACCTGAGGAAGATGTTGTTTTTAGGCTAGACAATATTTTAAGGACTTCGATTTCATCTGTTGGAGACAGAAAGAAAGAATCGACTGGCGCTCTTTCGCTGGTGGAGGTCATGTTTACTAATTCATTCTCAGTGGTATTTAGGTCTTGTAAGATATCATCAGCCAGTTTCTTACCCACTTGCGAGAAGAAACTGTTCACTTCGTTTAAAGAATCTTGTTTAGTTGGTTGGTTACTCAGAAGTTCTGAAGACTCATTATGGGAACTAGAACTAAAGTTACAGATATTTTTGATAGTCCTCCAGAGCTTTTTACTATCCCCACTGGATTTCTGAACAGCGTTTCGCTCGTGTTCTTGTTTTAAATTTCTTAGAATAGATTTGCAGTAATTTCGGTAAGTTTTGTATTTATTTTGGATAGCTAGGTCACTAGCATTCCGTTTAGCTTCAGTCATAAAGGACGTAAAAGTTCGGGAATGGGAGCTCGTGACGTCAGGTCGTACTAATAGTAAGTGCATGGCGTGACGTCACGCAGAACTTGAAAAAAAGAAATAAACTGCATCAAAATCGGTTTAGTAGTTTTGGAGAAAAACTACATACTTAGGTATAACTCGACTGCCTCGGTGGCTCAGTGGTTGGTGACCCTAGCTTCTGGGTCAAAGAGCCGTGGTTTCGATCCCCACGCATGGCAAATATTTATGTGATGAACATAAGTGTTTGCTCTGTGTCTGAGTGTTATTTAGTTACTATCTATACAAGTATGTATTTAAAAATAGGTACATGTAGTATATCAGTCTCTGGCAGCCATTTCACAAGCTTTGCTTAGTTTGGGGTCAGAGACCGTGTGTAAGATGTCCCCTAATATTTATTTATTTATTTTATTTATAACTCTCGTGACAACATAGGTTTGCACAAACATCCTCTCACCCCAAACGCATATATAGTGCATTTCACGAAAGAAGTCCCGCGGCAAAAATTGAAACTAATTCTAAAAGATCGGCTAGGCGACACATTTGAGTAACTTCTTGCGTGAAAAGGACTCTAGTATAATTATCTGTATGAGTAAACTAGATCCGTATCACGAAAAGATTCCCCCTAAATAAGTGAAAATAATTTTAACGGATCGGCCATGCGATTGTGGCGACGTGTTTGAGGGACTTTTGACGTGAAACGCACTCTACCTACAGTCTCCGTTCCGTCGTGGGTAAAAATACGTGTCTCATATTTTTATGATTGTCTGCCTAATTATATTTTTAACCCCCGACGCAAAAGAGGGGTGTTATAAGTTTGACGTGTCTGTTTGTCTGTGTCTGTCTGTCTGTCTGTGGCATCATAGCGCCCGAACCACTGAACCGATTTCAGTTTAGTTTTTTTTGGATGAAAGGAGACTTAATCCAGAGTGTTCTTATCTATGTTTTATAAAAATCGATTGAGCCGTTTAAGAGTTATGGTGGGTTAAAGTGGGGATGGAAGAACCAAAATTCTATAAATGTGCCCAAAATGGTTGTCAAATGAAAGATAAGATTTCGTACTTTTTTAGGTAGGTTTTTGTGTCGGGTTTTTTTTAATTTAAGTATTTATTAGGCAATTAGCCTATTACAGGTACAGACAACACTCAAAGCTATACAACCAGGTAAGTGTTTAAGAATTCAAAAACTCACTGTGTTTCGATTTCATACAGGGCGTATTTTGCAATTGTAGAGTACCGGTACACCTGAAAAATATTTCGTATTCAACTCGATGTATAATACATTATTGTTGCCTACGGATAAGCATCTACTGACATAATTAGGTATATTAGGATTATGTTTATCTTTACCGATATGAACTGATAAGTAATACAAAATTTACCTACAAGTAATAACAAACTATAACCATAGCTGAACTATATAGGCCATAAATACAAGGCATGCACCTAATAATTTACTAAGAAAATCATGTAGGTATAATACAAGGCAGGTTACTTACGCTTTGCACTTCACTGGGTGCCAAAATGTAATCCCTATCCGTCGACAGGATAGGATTTGTAGTATTCAAGAACGCCTGAAAAAAAACAGTAAGTATTCTATGAATGAAGAATCGTTAGTATCTCCAAATAAGAGACATCATTATCATCATCTTGTATTTATCCCACTAGGTACAGGTCGCGGCATTTAAGTCTAGCGCTGAGCGAAGTGTGGAGGGGGTGGCTGCGCATGAGTTTAGTATGGTGGTCAACATGCGCAGCCATGTACCAGTACCCTCAGCGCTAGACTTACTTGCCGCTACTTGTACAGTCTACACAAAACGCAAAGAGTACTGTTTAAACGGAGAACAAAACGTATAGCCGGGAATACACATGCCAGTAAAACGGCACTTACGAGTACGAGTTACACACACTTGCACTTGCACACAGTGTATGCAAGTTATTACATTCTCTTTGGTTACTGGCATTCTCGTAGCTTGCACGTCTGTTCACAGCAGTGGCGTAGCGTGCCTTGGCGGGGCTCCGTGTAAAAATCTGTTTGGGGGCCCAAGGATAAAGATTTCTCACAAAAGAAAAAAAATGTTTGTATACATTATTAAATCTTCTAATACTACTAAACCATACGAACAATTGTTTGTATAGTATTACAAAGGCACAATTAAACAAAAATAATCGGCCAAGTACGAGTAGGACTCGCGCACGGAGGGTTCCGTACTGTATGGGAGCCTCCCTTAAATTTTTATTTTATTTTAATTTTATTATTGAAGGGAATATAAAACTAAATATTCTGTGAAAATTTCAAGCATCTACCTGGTACCATTATTAATATAGAGCGAAAAACGTCTAAAAATTCAGGTTTGTTGTATGGGAGCCCCCCTTAAATATTTATTTTATTTTGTTTTTAGTATTTGTTGTTATAGCGGCAACCGAAATACATCATCTGTGAAAATTTCAGCTGCCTAGCTATCATGGTTCATGAGATACAGCCCGGTGACAGACAGACAGACAGACAGACGGACATCGAAGTCTTAGTAATAGGGTCCCGTTTTTCCCTTTGGGTACGGAACCCTAAAAATGGGAAGTTTTTATTAATTTTTGCTTACGCACATCGCGGGGGCCCCGTATAATTGATACGGCAGATACGGCGATAGCTACGCCCCTGGTTCACAGGTGCATGTATGCCATTTAAAGTACACACATGGCAGTCGCTGGCACGTGCAAGTAGCTGGCATGTATGTGTGCCAGCTACTGGCATGCGTATTCCCGGCTTATTATTTCACCACAATACTTTGTCATAATTAATTTTTCGCAAAAAATCGCAACCCCGACTTCCAGTGTACAGAATTCGAATAGTTTGCACGAATCGATGTGACATCAATGTACATTATTGATGATTTATCAAAAACGGCGCAGCCAATTTCGATATAATTTATACGGGACCACTTCGGAAGTACTACCCTTTCGAACTAAAAAAGATTGTTTTAAATCGGTTTTAAAAAAATACATAGGTACAGACGAACATAGTACCTCCTCCTTTTCGGCCTCATCATCAGCTCTCTATTTTCGCATAATGTCATCTTCCATACAATTACTACATCCATAGGTACTTTTTTGCTCTTCCCCTTCTACTTCTACCGTTTACCATCATATTAATTTAGTTACACGACTCGCCTCCATGCTCATACGCATATACTAAGACTGGCAATTAAAAAATAAAAATCTAAAAATGGTGAAACCTACCATGAGACCTCCTTCAACCAGAATAGTGCTTTCAAGATTTGAGACGTCAAACGCATTGATGCCGGGTTCGCCAGGGATGACGTACGTGAACTCCGTGTCTGAAATTACAATGAACATTGGTACTATTGCTCATTAATAGTATTAGTTAAATGGTCGAACGGGCAGGCAATGAGGTATAATAATACGTACGCGATAGAACTCAAGAATATAGCCTTAACGTCCTACGACTAATAAATAGTACTCTGGGGACTTGGTTTCAAGTACTCTTACTCGTACGTAGATAGCATTCGAATTGCAATCGTGACGCAGACGCACCGCGCTACACACCAACGTCTTGGTAAAAGAACCCGTAAAATTACACCCGCTAATTTTCATCAAAACATAAGGCAAGATAGGGAAGATTGAACGAAGAGGGAGGATATTTATAGGTACTCTATTGTAGGCTAAACCAAGCTACCAATGGTGGTGGTGAAATTCTTGTCGATTGTAGAAAAAAACATTTTGCGAACTCACCTGATATCCATGTTCCAGTGAATCCTCTCTGGCTGAACTGTCCAGTGACAAATTCTTCGAGAGTGAAAGGATTTTGTGCCGTCGCCACTGTCACCAACGCAGCAAATATGCACCACGACCCGCGTACCTTTTATCCCAATATTAAAGATGTGTATAGCTAGCATAGTTTATTTCTCTATGGATATTTGCCTTACTACATGCGTGTTCCTTTTAGGCCAATTAATAGATATCATTTTCTGTTATAGCTCCAAACTCCAAAATTTTTATACAGGTGTAGCTCTAAACGTGTACCCATTATTACATCAGTAAAATAGCGGTATAGGTACCTATAGTATATTTTACCCATAGATTTCCAACAAGGCCTTGATTGAAAACGGCTTACCTTTTGCTAGCAAAATATTATGTAGCCGTAATAATGAATGTATTCTAGGTATCTCAATCTGAGAAACCGGTAAGTAGTAATCAGGATTATAATCGAGATAACAACTAGAACTAGTATGACATATATTACTAGGTGTCTCAGATATAACATTAACGATATTTTTGTACTCAATATTTTTGTTTTTGTATTATGTCTACATACTTAAGATAATTTTAAAATTTACTTACCATTTTGATTCCTTATTCCTAATCACTATTTACACAGGCAGCGGTTGGCGCTCGCAGCCCGCCAACACGACTGCTTCAAATTATCTCACGGAATTATAACTCTTATCCATGATAACAAAACCTATCTGATGATAAAGGTAATTGTTTGAATTTTTCTGATAGTTTTAATAGGTCGATAATATTCTTAGCCGATTTGAATCATCAAAAATTTTACACACAGATGGGACAGGTTCGTATAAGTAAAATAAAACGATTAGATAAAGTAGGAAAGTATTTTATTGAACATCAAGTGAGAGGATTACACTTTCTGACACAAAGAGACAACACGACGAAGACCTGACTACATTCAAAAATACTTCCTTGCTAACGTCTACTTTTTAATAAGGGCTACTGTCAAATATCCATTTCGGTATCATACCATAATGTCTGTACATCCGATGATTCTGCAACAATTATCCCGAATTCAAACAAAATATGTCATTCGACTCCATAATGTATTTGCTTCAAAATCAGCTAAATCACCTCGGCGTATTCAAACTCTCTTCATGAGTTAACAGCACGGTACTAGGGCTTCGGTATTCCGTCAAAGAACTTGTTCTTGAAGTCAGTCATGTTGTGACATAATCAGCGTGGCCAAACGTGCGTTTGGTGAGCACATTTGGGCGGTCAACATCTCCAGGGGAGACAAGGGTAGGGCCGATCGTGGATATATCGAACACGATATGGGCCAAGTTGGACGGTGCATGTAGTCACACCGCCGCGACGTCGGCAGCGGCGCACCCGGACTCGCACCAACCTCGTGCCATCGACCGGCTTACTCCGACGACGAAATTTAACAAGGGATTTCCTCCGCGTGTGCTATTCTATAACATTTTGCATAAAATAAATCACCATGTCTTCTTCAGAATAAAATCCTTTTACGGTTAAACTTAAATAATTCTAAATAGATCCTTGCGATAAACTAATATCCGCGGAGGATAATCTTACGCTACCTGGAAAAAAAGTCGCTAAGCGAGAAAATGGATTAGCATGTGTAAATGTGAAATGTGGTGAGTGTTGATGTGTGAATGAATGAGTGTAGTGTAGCGTAATTAATGTGTGTGTGGGTGATGAGTGTACGAATGCGTGGGACGGACCATGCTAGTGACGGCGATGGGTGCGACGTTGCTCCTGCATTCTTCGCTCGTGCTCCGCCATGTGCTGTCGCCTCTGTTCCTCCTTTATTGCGATCTGAAAGAACAAATTATGTACTATAAATGCAGTCCATTTAGTCAGTACGTCAAATGATAAATCATAATGGCGTTCCTTGAAATCAATTCACACAGCGAGGCAACCAGCGTGCACCGTCTAGCCAATCACAAATCTTTAGTAACTATAGGCCGAATCATACAAGTCGGCGTATATGAAGTTAGCTACAAGCTGCGCAATATCCAATCCTGACTGAAGCTCACATAAAGCTGCGCGTTGATTGGATATGGCGCAACTTGTAGCTAACCTAACATCCGCCGACTTGTATTATTCAGCGTATATATGCTTCAACCTCTGATGGGTCAAACCCCAAGCCGGAATCGTTCAGTGTGGAGAACGCTCAACGCGATCTTTTTTCAGCCACTCTGGCTTATCTAATACTGTTCAATATTTAATTTGCCTCCGTTGTTAGCAACCTTCTTCCGCAGAAATATATTCTCTTTCGAGATTACATTGACCAATCTCGATACATGATTTTTAAGTAGATAAATATAATACACAGTCATTCCCAAAACACTGAAAATAAGCTAGATGACTAAAAATATAATTAGTCCGTCAGATAGATTTAATTATCAAAACATATTAGACACGTATTTCTTCTTTTGTCAATTAAACAAAAATGGATGAAGATATAGCCCGTCAAAGTTCCGCGTTACGTCACTTCTACGTAAAAATATAGCATTTTTCTCATAGAAGTGACGTCACAAGCCCCTACTCCTGAACTTTGACTAGATTTATCTTTCGTCATTTATTGTTTGATAGACAAATGAAAAAAATCGTGTCCAATTATTTTTGATAATCTACCAAACGAACTAATTATAATAAGGTATTTTATACCCAGTCATTTTTCCTATTTTATGTATCATTCATTAGTTCCACAGATATTTTTATTTTAAAATGTTTTAGGGAATTGTACTTACATGATACACACAATAAAGTGTATCTAAAGTATGTATGTATTCATCTATACTTTTTTGGTCTTATCCTACACTTCAGATACTATAAAAAAGTAAGTATGTGTATGTAAAAGTACTTATAATCGGCCAAGTACGAGTCGGACTCGCGCACGGAGGATTCCGTACTGTATGGGAGCCCCCCTTAAATATTTATTTTATTTTAATTTTATTATTTATTATCGAAGTGAATATAAAACTAAATATTCTGTGAAAATTTCAAGCATCTACCTGTTACCATTTTCAATATAGAGCGAAAAACGTCTAAAAATCAGGTTTGTTGTATGGGACGGCTCCCTTAAATATTTATTTTATTTTCCTTTTGGCATTTGTTGTTATAGCGGCAACAGAAATACATCATCTGTGAAAATTTCAGCTGCCTAGCTATCATGGTTCATGAGATACAGCCCGGTGACAGACGGACAGACAGACGGACATCGAAGTCTTAGTAATAGGGTCTCGTTTTTCCCTTTGGGTACGGAACCCTAATAAAAAAGTATGGAAGAATTATTATATTAATCCATACTTTTTGTGTGAAAGATGACATGCGAGAGCAAGTTGATGATGCGATGACGTGTGATAGTCAAGTAACGAAAGGAAACACGTGCTGTGGTTGCACCTGGTGGGATAAGGGCGAGATGATGATGACACAATAAAGAGTAGAGGCCAAATCAAAGTTCTTGTCGGCTATGATGTTAGCTACAAGCTGCAGATAACCCAGTCCTGACTGAAGTTTACTTAAGATGACACATCAGACTGAGAAATACGAGTACTTTTGAATGCGCGATGTGAGAGGACGAATGATATTGATTCAAATTTAAAAAATATCATGGATAAGGGAAAATCTTGAAAAATTTATGAACCGGACAAAATTTTGGAAAATAACCGGCTTTATTAAAAAAAAGTTACAAAGATCTCACCAAAAATAAGTTTAATAATTCGAATGCTAAGAATTATCAGCGACAACACCCCATTATTTTTACGAATAAAATAGCCTGTTCACTTTTCTTTTTTACAGATCGAGAAGTTTTTTTTTTAATGTGTACATTAAGAGTAATTAATTAAAAACTCACTGCCGCCCGCCGCTCTGGCGCGATCCTGTCGAGCGCGATCGCGTAAAATTTGTTCGAGTGAAGGGGCGCAGTACTCAATTTTTAGGGTTCCGTACCCAAAGGGTAAAAACGGGACCCTATTACTAAGACTTCGATGTCCGTCTGTCTGTCGCCGGGCTGTATCTCATGAACCGTGATAGCTAGGCAGCTGAAATTTTCACCTTCCTTCCTTCCTTCCTTTCAGCCATAGGACGTCCACTGCTGAACATAGGCCTCCCCTAAAGATCTCCAATAAGACCGGGTGGTAGCGGCTTGCATCCAGCGCGAACCTGCGGTCTTAATGAGGTCGTCCGTCCACCTTGTGGGTGGACGTCCTACGCTGCGCTTGCCGGTACGTGGTCTCCACTCAAGGACTTTTCGACCCCATCGGTCATCAGTCCTCCGCGCTATGTGCCCTGCCCATTGCCACTTCAACCTGCCAATCCGCTGGGCTATGTCGGTAACCTTGGTTCTTCTACGGATCTCCTCATTTCTGATTCGATCGCGTAGAGAAACTCCGAGCATAGCCCTCTCCATGGCTCGTTGGGCTACTTGAAGCTTACTAATAAGGCCCATAGTGAGAGACCACGTTTCTGTGCCGTAAGTCATCACTGGCAACACACACTGGTCGAAAACTTTCGACTTGAGGCACTGAGGTATGTCGGACGAGAAGACGTTACGCAATTTTCCGAACGCTGCCCAGCCGAGTTGGATTCGGCGATTGGCCTCTTTCTTGAAGTCGGACCTACCTAACTGGACTACTTGTCCTAGGTAGACGTACGAGTCAACGACTTCAAGAACCGAGTTCCCAACTGAAATGGGGGTGGGTACAACATGGGAATTACACATGACCTTTGTCTTGTCCATGTTCATTTTAAGACCCACCTGTTGAGATACTCGATTGAGGCCTTCGAGCATCGTACTGAGTTCCTCCATCGACTTTGCCATGACTACGATATCGTCGGCAAACCGAAGGTGAGTGAGGTATTCGCCATTGATGTTGATGCCGAATCCTTTCCATTCCAGGAGCTTAAAGGCGTTCTCCAGAGTAGCAGTAAACAGTTTCGGAGATATAACATCTCCCTGTCTTACGCCTCTCTTCAAAGGGATCGCCTTGGAGCTCTCTTCCTGTACTCGGACCGACATAGTGGCGTTATTATACAAACACTTCAACACTTCGATATACCGATAGTCAATACGGCATCGTTGAAGAGACTCAAGCACAGCCCATGTCTCGACCGAATCAAAGGCTTTCTCATAGTCCACAAACGCTAAGCAAAGTGGCTGGTTATACTCCTCAGTCTTCTGTATAACCTGCCGCAGCGTATGTATGTGGTCCATGGTACTAAAGCCTTTTCGGAATCCGGCTTGTTCGGAAGGCTGGAAGTCATCAAGCCTGCGTTCGAGACGATTCGTAATGACTCTTGAAAACAACTTATAAACATGGCTCAGAAGCGAGATGGGTCTGTAATTCTTCAATAAGGTGTTGTCACCTTTTTTAAAGAATAGCACCACCACGCTTCTGTTCCATGCTTCTGGCGTTATGCCCTCGAGGACGACGGTGTTGAAAAGCTTCTGAAGGACTTTAAGTACCGGTTTACCACCCGCTTTCAGAAGCTCTGAAGTGATTCCGTCGTCACCCGGCGCCTTGTTGTTCTTAAGTTGGTTCAGGGCCATTCTAATCTCGTACAGGCTGATGTCCGGGATGTCTTCGGTGAAGTGTCGGGTCAGCTTGGCTCTTGGGTCTTTAGCCGCGCTGTTTACAGGCTTTGCTACCGAGGCGTATAGCTGTCCGTAGAACTTTTCGATCTCCTCCAATACCTCTGCCTTGGTCGACGCTGTACTGCCATCTTCTCTCTTCAGCTTTGTCAGCTGGCTTTGCCCAATAGACAAATGCCTTGCGAACACTTTGGAGCCTTTGTTCCGCTCTATCGTCTCCTTAATATGTTTGGTATTAAAGAGACGAATGTCGCACCGCACTGATTTTGAAATTTGTCTATTGAGCCGCCTGTATGACTTTGCATCATCGGAAGACTGCAGTCTTAGCGAGCGTCGTTCGGCCATGAGATTTAGAGTATGATCGGAAAATTTCCGAGGTCTATCAGAACGGCGGGGTCTAAAGAACTTAGAACCCACCGTTTGGACAGTTTCTACGAGCCCGTTATTGATCTCGTCCACCGACGCAAAGTTCTCCAGGCAAGCAAAGCGATTTGAGAGCTCGAGCTGAAAGTTCTCGGGGTTTTGTATATGAGCATGAGTAGGTCGGAGCGTAGACTTCATCAGGCGGGACCTTTCGAGTTTAACGTTAATATTCAGTTTGCCTCGCACAATTCTGTGATCACTACCGGTTTTTATCCTGTGGATCACGGAGACATCGTTGAATATCCGTTTCTCGCTAGTCATGATGAAGTCTATCTCATTTCTCGTAGAACCATCGGGGCTCATCCAGGTCCATTTCCTGTGAGGTGGCTTCTGAAAGAAAGAGTTCATCATGAAGAGTCCCTCTTTCTCCAGAAAATCTGCCAGCCTCTGGCCCCTGAGGTTCCGTTGCCCAATTTTCACAGATGGTGTATTTCTGTTGCCGCTATAACAACAAATACTAAAAACCGCTTTTTTGCTCGCTATTAATAACGGCAAGAGGAATGGGGCTCCCATACTGTACGGAACCCTTCGTGCGCGAGTCCGACTCGTACTTGGCCGATTATTGAAACAATAGTTTATCAATGCGTCACCTTAACAGCTGCGCGAGGTTATCCGCAACTAACAACACAGCCGCTAAGAACCTGATTCGGCCTATATCTATCTATTCATAAGTCTAAAGTTATAAAATCGAGTTACACCTTTGAACTAACCGTTTCGGCTGAGAGGGGCAGCCAGTATATACACGGTGTCGTTTTAGTTTTTTTGAACAGATCATCAAGCAGCTTCGCCGGCGCCTCTTCTTCTTTCTTCTTGAATTTTCTTGCTGTAATTGTCAAAGATAAATAATTATAATAAAAGTTTATTGTGAAATCAGTGTTCTAAACGGTGTTATTAATCACAGCTGCTAAATAAAGCAAAATTCTAATACACATCAATTTTTTTACCAAAATCAACCAAACATAAATATATTTTATGATAATGTTTTCCCCTCCTTGTGTACAGCTGGATAAGAATAGACTGCAAACGTTATATAACAAAACTTAGTACATATAGAAAAATATCAGATGCTCTCGAGATGTGGTGCTGGAGACGAATGCTTGGGGTATCGTGGACGGAATTTCGCACCAATGTCTCGATACTTGAAGAACTCCGCATCAGGCAGCGTCTGTCGGCCACAGTACAGTCTCGTATACTCGCATTCTTCGGACACGTTTCGAGACGAGGTAGCCAGTCCATAGAGCGTCTAGTTGTCCAGGGCAAAGTGGAAGGCACAAGACCGCGCGGAAGGTCCCCATGCGATGGAGCGACCAAATCAAAAAATCAGCTGTGGGCGGGGCGTGCATGAGTGTACCCGATTGACTTCTAATAGAGAGAGATGGCGAGACATCGTGAGGCGTGCTACATCTGCCCCCACCATAAATACTACGTGATGACCACGACCGCTCTGTCAAGAGTGTAACGACTAAGAAGAAGAAGTACATATAGAGATTTCATTTATTAATTTAATTCAGCAGAGATCATAATTATTATATTCATATACATAATCATAATCATTGTGATAAATTGCGGAGGCCTATATCCGTAGTTAGCCGTGGTGGTCTAGTGGTTGTAATGCTGGCCTGTCATTCTGGAGGTTGTGGGTTCAATCCCGGTCCCATACCAATGAGTTTCTTTGGAACTTATGTTTGGATTTTCACACCACTGGCTTTTCGGTGCAGGAAAACATCGTGAGGCCACCTGCATGCATACGCCCAAAGAAGAAACTGGTGTGTGTGAATCCAGCAACCCACACTGGGCCAGCGTGGTGGATATGGCCCAATCACCCTTCGTGGATAGGCCTACGTCCTGCAGTTTACTATTAAAAAGGCTGACACGACGATAATGACATTTACCAGGTTCAGGGCTCCGTTCGGGCGTGCGATGTCTACGTTTGTCCAGGGGCGGGCGCTCATCGCGGCGCAGCCTTTCTTTCTCCTTATCCTTCTCGTTTTTGCCCAAGTCCCACTCGCGCGTAGCCATCTTTTTCTCCCATGGTTTCTCCTATAAACGCGATTAAAGTAAAATAAAATTTATTTCATATTGAAACAATTTTTAGTAACATTAACTGAATCACAAAGTTGTGAAAGTATAGAGGGGTTGCTCTCTACTGTTTGCTTGTCAACCAGGGTTGATTGATTTAAATCATTTTGATTTAAATCATGATATAAATCGTCGATTTAAATCAATGATTTTTTTTTGTTAAAATCAATGATTTACTTCAAACATGATTTTTTTTTCATAAAACTTCATTGATAAATTTTAATCAATGTTGTGAGACTAGAAATTAAAATATGTAGGTCTGTTTATATATTACAAAATATTGATTGCCTATAAACTATTTAACTGGAAGAAATCGCCATGGGTGATAAGGCCGCCAATTTATAATCATATTTGTTTTTTTTTTGTCTATATGTGAAAATAATTTTTATTTTTAAATTGTGGTTGTAAATAAAGAGTTTTTGTCTTGTCTTGTCTTGTATTTCATAGACTAAGCTCTTCAAGCCTATATCAAACAACAAATAAAAAAAAATTGGGATCTTACGAAATTTAAAAATGTCTAAACTATTAACTATTAATTATAATATTTATTTATATAGGAATACTAATTTCGCCCCCTTTTCGTTTCCCAATCTATTCCGAAGTTTTGATTCCGAGGAAGTCAAAGCTGTGAACAGCTGGTAAAAGATAGGCTTTAGATAACCATGCTCATCTAGGCTGCCCAACTGTGATTTCGTCATTGCAGTGGTTTTATTTTTTTATTATTTTTCTTCCCTTGACTTCTTTGAATGGATTTGATTTGACTTTGAATCTTATTATTAAAGGCAGCATGCTTGTTCCTGGATACTCATTATGTGCAAATTTCAAAGCTTTTGTCTTAGCAAACAAGCTTAGCTTGTTCAAAGCTTATGTTAGGTAATAAACCAAAACTACTGTTTACAGTGGAAAATACGACTATTTCAAATAAATAAAAAAAATCTGTTAGAAATAAAACAATCATGATTTTTATCAACCCTGTTGTCAATACTTAATTTTATCATCAAAATCAAAAATCATTTATTAGTCCGAAAATCAGTACATATTGCTTGTCTATTCCCCAAACTAGACACACTCAAGCACCTGTGTCTTGGGGAATAAGGCTCATCCCATCAATCATACATAATAGTAATTATACAAGGTTATCCATAAGTGCACCTCCAGCACGGGAAGCATGGCATAGGGACAAATTTTCTTTCCACCATTATATCCCCTTGAAGAGGAAATAAAGTATGGATTGACAATGACATCTGACATTAAAAGTGGATAAAATGGTTTTCTCCCCTTGCCATGCTACCCGGGCAGCAAGGCAAAGGGATAAATTGTCTTTCCACCAATTTATCCCCTCGGAGTAGAAACAAAGTTTGAATTGACATTAAAAGTGGATAAAATAATTCTATCCCTTTGCCATGCTAGGGGTGCTGGTGTTCTAATCTGATAGAAGTTGATTCAGACTATGTTTTTGAATAACTTTTACTATACCCACCCATTGTTCTATACCCATTGTTCGAGAAAATAATTAAAGCTGTGAGCTGTTTTATACATTTAGTCAATTTCGAGTTGCAATTTTGTATAGCTGATTTTTTTTCTCCGATTCCGAGTTGACCCAGGAATAAAAGTTGTTCATAATGATGATCTTTTACTCACCCCCTTTCGGCTTAGTACAGGGTTAGCAGATAACCCTGTATTGGTAATAAAGTAATAATAAGCATAGTGTTGTTCATCATACTTTATAGTAGCACACTTACCACTTCTCCTCGTTCACGCTTCATGTCTTGCTCCCGTAGCCAATCCTCCACAGTCCCCGGTATTGTAGAAACTTGAGCATTGTCCGTATCTTCATTCATTTTGGCCTTGTCAAAAGCTTCTTGAGTCGAAAAGTCTACTTGTAGGGTCTTTGGATTTGATACGGGCCATGTAACTCCATGTAAAGCATGCCTGGTCTCCACAGCTTGGCTGTAATAGATGTTACAATATTAGTTTCTTTAGTTAGAAAAATAACAACACATTTTAAAGTACATACATATCTTAGAAATACTTACTCTTCAGTCTCATAAATAACATAGCATTTAGACTTGATCTTGTCTATCCAAAAGCCATTCTCTACAAGGCGGCCTGTTCTTTGAAGCAAATTTTTCAACTGTGGCAGAGTAAATGGTCTGACAAGATTTGTAATATATAATACACAGGACTGTTTGTGCCTCGGGGGGCTCGGAGGTCGCGTGATTATGCTGTCATTCTCTTTTATAATAGATATCTTCCTATTGGATGCCATGTCTCTTGGTTTTACAATGTCTTTTTCCTCGTGATCCTTTCTGTCAGCATTGCGCTCTTGTTCAGCCCGTTGCACATTCTCTGAATTGTCTATCACGATCTTAGGTAGAACTGGTCTCTCAATTTTCTCAGTGACAACCCGCTTGTGCTTCTTCTCTTCAATGGCTTCTTCAAATTCAACCGGTTTTACATCAGGAATAATATCTTTAAGAATATCCGTGGATATTGTAATAGATTTTTGTTTACTAATTTTGGATGGTCTGGAGCCCCATCGCCTTTTCCTACTGATAACTAAAGGCGCAGCTTGCCCGTTGTGAAGGGACTCTTCTTGGTTAGACTGAATGGAATCCGAACGCTCAAATGACTTCCTATTCTCGTTGTTGTCCTTTTCATGTCCTTTATCTTCCTTTTGACTCTTCACAGAATCGGTTGACATAATTCTTGATCTTTTTTCACTTTCAGAATTTGCTACAACACCAGTTTTATTAGTTGGTTTATCAATATTTGACTTTGACTCCTCAACAGGAGTTTTGTCGTGGGAATTACTTACCTTGCCTTCTTTCTCCTCTGCACTTCGTGATGACCTCTCCAATTTAGTCTTATCAGTTTCAATATCTGATTCAACTTTGCTATCTTCTGGATGTAATTCGAGTATTTCAGATTTGTCAACAGATGCACTTCTTCTACGGGTTGGACTTTCTGGCTCAGGTATTTTGTCCTCAACTTGGCTATCATCCTGAGTCTCAGAGTTCCTGGGAGATTTGTGCTCAGGTGCTGCCGATACAACTGTTGTTTCAGCTTTCGGTGAATCAACAGTTGTATCAGCATCAGAAGCTTTATCATCTTTTTCTGTATTACCAGATTTACCTTCGTTTTTATCGCCATCACTTTTTGTTGAAGAATCCTCAGTGGAGTCTACTTTAGCCTTCTCTTCTTTTGTTTCCTCTTTGCTAGTTGAAATGGTATTCTCAGATGAGTCAACTTTACCTTCAGCTTCACTCTGTGTGACCTCACTGCTGTGCTGTTCCAATTCTTGGCTTGATTTTATATCAGATTCAGGCTCATCATCTTGACTATCCTGTGCCTTCTCAGGTTCATCTTTAGACTCTCTATGAGATCTTTTGGAACGATGCTTGCCTTTACGTTTTTCTTCTGGGGCATCTCCACTCGGAGTCCCATCACTTGAACTTGTGGCTCGCGAATGCTTTCTTTTACTACGGGGTGATCTATCCACCCTCTCCGGCGTAGTTGGCGGACGAGTCAAGCATATCTTTAATTTTTGAATCTCTCCAGTATCTGTGGAGCCTTCTGCTGCCTTTACCCGCCAAACTTGATCCTGAGCCTCTTCCTGGCCGTCTTCTTTCACGGGTGTTTTAGGTGGGTTTGCCTCGGTTACAGGAGCGGTTTCCACTTCACGAACCGGACTTTTATCGTCAGCAGACTCATTTTCTGAAGATGTGGATTGCTTCTTACGACGCGATCGTGGGCGTTTCACTTTTTCAACCTTTTTTTCAGGTGAAGCCTTAGTTTTCTTACTAGCGGTTCGTTCACTTTTACGTCGCATTATGTTCTGAAATACAGAAAAATACCAATTTTAAAACAAGAACGAATCTAATATTTTGAACTTACGGCTAAATGAAACTACAAACCTCTTTCAAATTGATCAGAGATTATTTAAATATTCTGTAAATTAACACGCAGCGTGCAAGCAATACAAACTACCACCCCGCCATATTTGTTTATTTTTTTTAATTTTAACGTATCTATGGTCTTCACAGATTAAAATTTCCTTTAATTAATGCTTTGCCTAGACAGCTGCGGCTTACGGCTACGGCCTCATGTACGATATCTTTTTAGTTCGTGAATACGACCAGGGGCATGATTATTCAACTTCGCACAGCTTGGTCGTATACGGAACTTGTATGGAGCATTCGCAACTTTCATAGACATTACAGTGTTTTCATACAATCTGTCAAAAGTTATGTATACGTTCTGAGCCATAGTAAAGTATATAACTAGACAAGACGCTAATATCTTTTGTCTCTGTTTGCGTATACGTTTTTTTGTCTGACTACGACGCACAGCGTAGACGTCGTAGTCAGACTTTCACGCCAAAAACTAGGTATTGTACTGTTGATTTTTTGATGAGATGCTTAAGTAAATCAACATATTTATGAACTATTTTCTATCACTTCTATTTAGAAGTATTACGGAGGTTTTTACTATTATCTAGAGTCTAAATATGATAAAATCATAACAACGTGTAAATAGAAAAATACCTAAGCTGCCCTACACATGGAGCCGTACGAAATTGAGAAATAGGTCCCCAGGGGGGGTAATTTTGAACTTCGCACCGCTTGAATGTATCGAAGATGTATACGGAACTTGTATGGAGTATTCGTAACTTTCATAGACAGCATAGAGTTTTTTCATACAATCTGTCATAATTCCGTAAAGGTTCCAAGCCCCCGCCCCTGGGGACCTATTTTTAAGTTCGCGCGCCTGGGAACGTATACTTATCTTTACGGACACCTTTTTTTCTCGAATTTTATTTGAAATTTTCGGTTTCAACTTTAAAAGAAAATATAGCTAGCAAAGTGAATAATCGTTATTTAAGAAGAAAACATAAAAAATATGATAAATGGTTTTACAGCTGTCACTATCAAAATTCCGTACACGTTCCAAGGCATTCGAAGTTCAAAAATAGGTTGTTCAACTAAAAAATGTTATGTCCTGACAAAACTCTATGTTACATTCAACGTGATGAAGGTCTTTGTCATGGCGAAACGGTTATAATAACAGGGAGCTACAATTTAACATGTCGTCCGAGCCACGGTAGCGTTCAGTTGGAAAATGCCACACGCGGTCACCCACCCAAATATGACACTTCAGGCAGCCTAAAAATTCTGACACCAGGGCTGGCAAGTTCATATATGCCACCCGCATTGCCTATACGAACTTATTTACTTAACGTAAAGCGGTCCGCAAACAGAGGCGGTCGGAGCGGTAGAGCGGTCCGAGCGGTCTAGGGCGGTACGGTGGTACGACATTACCTGCGCAAACTGGCGCGGTCCGAGCGGTCTAGGGCGGGTCCGGCGGTCCGGGCGCGGGCGTAGTTAGGCTACTCAGCACTAGATGTCACTTTATCTTTCAAAGTTCTGCCGCTTTACACTAGGTAGAGCCATGCCGGTAGTTCTAATAGTGATGGGACAGTATCTCAGAGAGTGATAAAGTTATCGAAACTACGTCACTAGGTGGATACACGTAGGTATTGAAAATATTTTTCTTTCTATGCAATTCTTAAATCATCAGCAAAGTCTAGAAACAGATTAAAATACACGAATATCTATGATTAGCAGGAATGGTCATTAGGGGGGACATCTTACAGACGGTTTCTAACCCCAAACCAAAAAATGCTTGTGATATCTCTGCCAGAGACTGCAGACAAGCCAGCTGTGCAAGGAGAGGTGATTCAGACCATCACTGTGAACAACTTTTACTATGCTGCCAATCAAAATAGAGGTAAAATCAGCTGTTTCATACATTTTGTCGATTCCGAGAGGTAATTATGCATGGAACAGCTGATTTTTTTCTCGAATTCTGAGTGAGCTCCATAGTAAAAGTTATTCATAATTATTGTCTTACGTACATGTACATTCGGCTTAGTATTGGACAAGCAGATGACCCTGTATAACTATAGAGAAGTTAGATAGTAAAAATATAGCTAAATTCTACATATAAATAAAATAACATTATCTATTGTTTATATATAAATAAAATGGTAAGTGAAAGAAGCGTGTGTGTAGTAATTTTGTCACATTCTTAAAATTTGTCCCATCACTATTAGTACGACTGGCATGGTGCCACCTAGTGTGAAGCGGCAGGACTTTAAAAGATAGAGTGACATCTAGTGCTCAGTAGCATAACTACGCCCGCGCCAGACCGCTCGTACCGCGTGGCGACCGGACGGGCGGTACGAGCGGTCTGGCGCGGGCGTAGTAATGCTACTGAGCACTAGATGTCACTCTATCTTTTAAAGTCTTGCCGCTTTATAACAAAATATTTGAAACAGCTGATTTTTCGTATTCCGTATTGGCACTATAGTAAAAGTTGTTTATAGTGATGGTCTGAATCACCTCTTTTTACACCAGCTGGATAGCCCTGTATGTAGTCTATCAGACTCTGGCAGCGATTTTACAAGCAGTTTTTATTTTGTGGTCGGAAACCGTGAGTAAATTATTCCCCTGATAGTCATTCCTACTAATCATGGGTATTCGTGTTTTTAAATCTACTTCTAGAATTTGCTGCTGATGTTTGTTAGAATGGCTCTAACATAAAATGGAAAGAAGAGAAGAAGATTCTGTACTTACTGACTACTCTTATTAAATGAATAAATAGAAACAAGACATTTCTTGCAATTTTATTAACATTTCTGAACATCAGACAACATAAATTAGTTCATCCATAGTTTCACAAAGCATATTTTATTTTGTATTATTACCTACCTACAATATCGGATAACAAATGCACCTTTATAGTCCTTGGTGGGTGCTTGTGTAGCCTACTGCCTGTGGAACTACTAGTTATTACTATGGCGCAACTCGATTTTTCTCGTTCCTTGCAGTTTACTATGAGAAAACGAAATTAAAAAAAAAAAAGGCCGCGGTCAGTTGTATAAAATCACAATTGACCGCAAAAGCGCCATAGAGCTGTTGAAGGTCCATCCAGACTCTTTGATTACGTCAAACTTCAGCCGAAAGAGTGAAAAACTACCGGCATATCGGTCAGACCGCGCGCGATCTGTCGAGTCGAGGCGCGGGCAACTGTTTACAAACGTGAGCCGCGACGAGCCGCGACCGGACCTATGTGCGCCCTTCTTAGACAACCAGTACAATACAGATGACCGCTCGCCCGCTCGACCGCTCCGACCGCCCCTGTGTGCGGATCGCTTAATGAAAATGTAAGATCTTAGCAAATTCGACATTATGAGCTCTGAACGAAATGTACTACAGTAGAACTAAAAGTAGAACTTTTGGGAACGACCCGAATCCGATGTAGGTATCTATTGTTACGAGATGGGTTCTTGGATAATCAGTTAAGGGGACGAGATGGGCAAACAACATGATTTCCCACTCATTTTTTGATCGTTCTTCAAGATCAGGGAGGTTTAAAATGAGTAAATCTTGGTTAATCATATCTTCAGTAAGCGGATAAAATCCAAAATACTTATTATTAATATTTGGAACTACTTTAAAATATTATTGAAAAGTATCACTACAGCATTTTTGTAATTATTTTTTATCCTTATTTTCATGGATCGGAGAGGTTCATTTTGAATGAAACTTGAAATAAGTGGTTTGAGATATTAGAACCTTTTTCCTGGTGGATACATTTGTTTCTAAATGTTATAGTTTAATAAAGTTTATAGATAAATACTGATAACGCCTGCTGAAAACTATTCATTCAGAAATACCGTTGCTCGCATATTATAATAAGGCGTTAGCAGATAGACAGCGTTGTCAATGAGACGTTGCCACTTCGCCACGGCGGCCATCCGTGGCGAAGTGGCAACGTCTCCTTGACACCGCACAATTTCTATCTCGACATGATTCTTGTAGCTTGCCGCTCGCTCGAGGCAGTAGTCTTGGACCTACCGATATTTCGGTAGTTTTACCGATTTGGCATCTGTCCTACAGTCCTACTGAAATGAATCAATTTTTTTTAAGATTTCTGAGCATGCTAATTTTTCTAACTTTTCCACCAAATTTCTAGGTTTCAACAAAGAAAAGTTGTATTTTGGGACAAATTTTCCCGATTTTCTACCATATTCCAAGTTTTCAGCGAATCGAGACTTTAACAAAGTTATGATTGTGGGTTACTAGTATTTATAGTACCCACAGGTATTATTATTATGTACTTACCAATAACCAGCTAAAATAAAAAAATATTTCCTAATGTCTACGGGTAAGTCATTGTTTTCAAAAAAAGCTACAAACTGATAGTTAGCCTTATTTTAATATAACAAAATATCAATAAGTATCTGATTCGACCCTTAGTTCAAGACTTCAATCTTTTAAAAAAGCAGTTTTTTTTCGCAAGGTATCACCACAATGTTCTATAGTAATGAAATGTTCAGTCCAAAACCTTTACATTTTAAGTGTTTCACTTTACAAACAAAATCTCGGATGTTATTTTTTAAAAAAAATATCTTATATCCACAAATGTTTTATTTTACAAACCATTATTTTATAACCAATTATAAATCAAACATTTCACTTAGACAATATCTCGAATGATATTTTGTTTTTTATTTGTATATTTTTCATGTCAGAACATCAGATGTTAAACATACGAAAACCATATTTTTGCATGGTTTCGTTTAAAAAATGAACTAATAGTAAATATAGACTACCGAATATGGGCCGATTTGGTTCTGGCACTCGCCGGTCGCTGCCGTGGCACGTTAATTGTTCTACCAAATAAAACCATGTCTTACAAAAATTTGCTTACCACGAGAATATTTTGGTTTATTTTTTTCGAAAAAAGCCACAGCAGCGACATATTTTTAAACATATTATATGTTAGGTAAGTATTTTAAATCTAAATGGAATTGTCTGTCAAACGACACTTTATAAAATAAAATGTGTCAAGTGTTGGTTTATTATCAAACATTTATTAGTTAGCAAAAAAAACAAAAGAATTGTTTGTAAAATGATACGTTATAGAATGTAACTTTTTCAAGTAATTATTTTGAGATATAACCAAGTTTTTTTTTTTTTTTTATTATCATTTAACTACTCATGGGTTTGTCAAACGTTGGTTATCACATGCCAGTTTATAAAAAAAAGTTTGTTAAATGACTGCATACCAATTTTGTCGTATGTGACAGACATTGCGGTTTTTTTTGTTCCACTCACTCTCGCGTATGTTGTATAACCAGATA
Source organism: Hypomecis atomaria (assembly GCA_964007245.1). Classification (NCBI taxonomy): domain Eukaryota; kingdom Metazoa; phylum Arthropoda; class Insecta; order Lepidoptera; family Geometridae; genus Hypomecis; species Hypomecis atomaria. The sequence continues at coordinate 2,897,308 of OZ023281.1, forward strand.
TGAATAAGACAGCTGTAACGTAGTTTTTATTTGAGTAAAATTTAGCAATACTTCTTTAGAAGCTAAGACAATCTGTCTGTGACGTCATGTCAACGTAGTCAGAGCGCTGCCTACTTGATTCAAGACGAATCGAACAGATGGCGTGCATGGTAAAGTAACTATAGTAACTATTATTTATTCTGTGCCAAAATCGTCGAGAATGTTTGTGGGGGACCTGCGCCTTAAAACGCCGATTATTCACTTTGCATTATATTTCACAAAACACACGACACAACTGGTTCGCACAAACACTTCACACTGGCACTGATATTCACAAAAACTAGTCACTTTACAATCACTGATACTGCACTTGAACAGAAGATGCTTTCGCTTCGACGGTAATCGCGGAAACAACAGAGTCTACTAGAATCAAAAACCGAAATGTCCACTTTAGACAAAAATTGAGTTATCCATGGTCGCAAATTCAAAAAACTTAATACCGTCTTTTATAATTTTACTTTTTAATCAAAACTCGCATAATCCCATAGAAATCTCTATCTTAAATTAAAGTGTGAAGCAAAACCAGCTATGTCCAATGAATTTATTTCAAACTCAGCAATGTCCCTGTGAGCCAATCACAGCTCGTGATTTAGTTGCTTTTAGTATGCCGGAATCCGGAATGTTTGCACGAAGTTGTTTCAGTTTTTGATTCATTTTTGCTAGATATTATTGTTTATACAGTGCAATAACAACAAAAAGCGAATAATGGAATGTTACCCTCAAGTTGTGGATAACAATCTGGCACGGTTTTTTTTATTATTTCGCTTTTTTTGACTATGTTAATTAATTTCTTGTTGTAATAAACTTTTTTTGTTTGCAAGTGTTTAATTTAATAATTAAAATTGTATTTTGTAAGACTTTATTACCAAATAATTCATACCTTTGAGTTGTTTTTAACCATCTACATAAAAGGATCAAAATGTCTGGAGTACAGTTAACTTTATAAAATGTGTGTTTCATAACCTACAATGTCCATCAGAGTTTGCAACAAAAACACAAAATCCCGGTGTGTATTTCAAAATCAGCCAAGTCCAAATTATATCTCTTTTATTACTGGTTTCCTTTGTAGATAGAGAGTTCTATTAATTATTTATTGCGTATGCAGATTTACTTACCTTACTTTATTTATACAATGACATACAAGTTTTAGTAGCAGTGAATCGTAGCTGTCTGCAATGACAAAATTGTGTTATGCTGTTACTTTGCAATGGTGGACAATTGTGGTTTTTGATTCTAGTAGGCTCTAACTGACGAACGACAGGTCATCGCTCTATTTATATCTGAATTAAGGGTACCTCGAATTCTCTAGAATTTACGGCGCTATCATGTTTGACAAGTAGAGGGTGTAAATTTCGAGAAGTTCTATTGTCATAAAGTGATAAAAATACCAAAAAAACGAAGACAATAGAGGACCCTAAAACCGTTAACAAGTTATGACGTAAACAACAGATTACATCATAGTTACTACATACCAACAGCGTGCGCGCCTACCGCGTTGTACTATTTAAAAATAAAATCTATGAATTTAGTAAGAGTTAGTAGTAGGTACTTAAATTTTTAGGCCTGGTAACTTAGAATATAAGATGGTGGTTTTATGGACGTCATTGATTGGTTGATTCACGGCTTGAACAGGCTTGAAAGAGACACAGCTACTTTTGGAATTTGCTCGCTCGGATTGTTATTAGGGTTATTAGTGCGAAGTCTAAATAAGTATAGTACAAGGTCCTTGATATATCCCAAAAGCGAAGAAAAAGATCCCATACATTTGACATCTATTCTGTGGATTTGTGTTCAAGTTCATAAAATCGTTTTTTTTTTTTTAAATAATTTATTCATGACCATGGATACAGAGTCCTTCAGTCGATCATAAAATCGTTCATTTCCAGGATTTCAATTTGTAGGAAATTTCCCAAATTGCGGGGAGTTTTTCTTCCATTGGGGATTAGTGTCAGGATTAATTTGGCCATTCTCCAATTTGGCACCCTTTATTATTTTTCATTGCTTAGGGTAAAGAGCCATTCTTCGATAAGTAAGTTTTTACGTGTCCCGGGCTTGCATATCAATACGTAATACTATCAAATTAAAATTTCCAGTCTGCGTCAAATTAACGAAATATTAAAGAGGCTACAGTAGTTAGAAAAAAATCACAATGTTTGTGAATAGCCGAAATACATGCGGCGAGCATGAAAAAAATACACCAATCTGAATAGGCAAATTTAAAGAAAAATACAAATGCACAACTGATGGTTCGAACTGGGACTCTCCCTAGGAACGTAGGAGTAGGACAAATAACTTCAACTATGGGGAATTTGTGCGGTATCGGGATAATTTTGCGATGCGATTTGGGGAATTGACCTAGGTTTTTGGGAAATTAGGGACATGGGCATTGGTAACGCTGTTCACATCCTCTTTGCCTCTTTGGTCGTTCATACATAAAATGTCAAAAATGATGTTTTATTCAAGCTTGATTTTCCTACATTTTTGCGACAAAAATGTGTAATAATTTTAAGAATCGCTCTTGATAAGGTGAAAATTATATGTTTTTAAAATGTTTCGAGATGGACTGTAACAACGTCATAAATCCCCACATCGACATTCATTATTAGATTATTCTTAATCGTGCCTTTTGTTTCAGATGTTATGGGCCTTTTATGTCATTCTCCTATATCGGCACGCAATTTACGTATGTTTAGACATATAGTGGTGCTCGTAGAATGATAACAAGTTGTATATAGTGCCCTCGCTTAAGCTACAACAATGGGTAACCAAAATAGTTGCTGTTGTTACCGTAGTCCGTCGCCGATTCGGAAGGACATTGTGAAGCTAGAAGATTACCTTCCCGAGGGTGAAGTAAGTTCGAATAACATCCAACACATCAGCGAGAGAGAGCCTGATGATGGCGACATAGACCCCTCTCAAGACCCCATAGCTGGAACCATATTCATGGAAAGGTCCAAAGCTTCAATTGAAAATGGAATGACTAGAAAACGTAGTCAACATCAAATCGCCGATAACAAGCTCAAAAAAAGCAGTTCCTGTTCTACAATTTACTTAGATGATAGTACAGTCTCTCAGCCTAATTTGAAAAATACTGTCAAATGTGTGGCTCTGGCCATCTATTACCATATAGAAAATAGGACATCTGAGCGTCAATTAGACATATTTGATGAGAAACTGCATCCTTTGAGTAAGGATCGTGTGGCTGAAGACTATGATAAACATAATCCAGAGCACAAGCAGATCTATAAGTTTGTACGAACTCTCTTCAATGCAGCTCAGTTAACAGCAGAATGTGCTATCATCACACTGGTTTACCTCGAACGCCTACTAATCTGTGCCGAGTTAGATATAGCTCCTTCTAATTGGAAAAGGATAGTTTTAGGTGCTATCCTACTGGCAAGTAAAGTATGGGATGATCAGGCAGTGTGGAATGTGGACTACTGCCAGATTCTCAAAGACATCACTGTTGAAGATATGAATGAGCTTGAAAGGCAGTTTTTGGAGATGTTGCAATTCAATATAAATGTACCATCTAGTGTGTATGCCAAGTATTATTTTGATCTGCGAACCTTAGCAGAGGCTAATGACCTAGCATTCCCCAGTGAACCTCTCAGCAAAGAGAGGGCTCAAAAACTTGAGGCAATGTCTAGGGTGATGGAGGACAAAATTGCTGCTGAAGTCAAAAATGGAATCAAGAAATGGTCAAGCTTGGATAATGTCAATTCAGGTGCTGGAGTGAGGCGAAGTGTAGCCATACTGTCATAAATTAGTCAACAGCCAAAATTTGTATCCAAAAATCACAAATACAAAATATTGAGTATTTTGTATTGTATTTAGAGTACTTGCACCAGATGATAAGAGATTATTTTTACTTGATGTAATATTTTTTTTTTATAAATTTGCCATTGGACAATGAAATAATGATAATACTGCCATCAAAATGCCTTGAAATCTACAAGTTCCGTTAGCTGTCTCTTATTGAAATCTACAAATCTAAACAGAACATTTGTAAATTTAAGTCATACAGTAAGTTTTATCATAAGGTTTACCTTTATTTGACTTATGCACAAAAATTACAGTTGGCAATCCACCTTGGGTTTTTAGAAAACTAAAAAATGAAAGACTTGTATGTGGTCCAATTTTTATTTTATAATCATACCAGTGCTGATTGTAGTCACTTTAATTTGTATATTTATTATCATCCAGTTTGATTTTAATATTAGTTTTTAATTACAATGAACTAATTTTAGGTTGCTTCCAAAATTATGCTACTTACTTTTAGTGCTATTAGGATGTACAATTGCATTTTGACTGAACTAAGAATCTTGCGACTGGGGTATGAATGTATTAGTCATGAAGTTATTTTGTACACAAATATTTTACCCAATTATTAATGCATTTAAAATTCTGAGCTAGCCAACAATATTATACCAAATTTGTTATTTTTATTAAAATTATATAAAATGGTATGGGACATATTTCAGTGTTTCTAATAATTTTATTTATTTGTGTTATGAGTAACATTGTCAAAGAACAATAGTCACGAAGAGGTTGAATAAATTACTTCCATGATGTGAATTGTGATTATATTATACAATCCATACTATATGTATCTTTATTATATTTAAGCAAAATAAACATTTTATATGAGACTTTAATGGCACTTTTTATTTATTTGTTTCCTTATAATTTTATCTTTATTAAAAATGTTTAGTAGAGATTAATGTTATAAAGCAGGGATAGTATTTCACAATTTAAGAGTATTTATAGTAGTTGTAACAATGATGATGGTTATGACTATTTATTGACATCACCACTGTTACAAGTCAATTACAATTTGCGATTTCAATATGATATTGTATCATGTATAAACATGGTAAAGTATGATATAACAGTATGGGTCCTTTTTGATACTGTTAAGTATCAAAATAATGTTAGATAATTATCTTAATTTTGTACTTTCATTGAATCTCAGTATAAAGATAGCCAACATCATACAGAATTAAAATAGGTACAACTATTTATAGTTCTATGCACATGGCCTATATATAACTAAGATAATGGTTTTAAGTCTTTCAAAAAGCTAGCGTAACTTTCAAAAACATCTCCAACATCATCCTTTTTCTTGGTCTGCTCATCAAATTCTGGTCCTACTGACCAGAGTGTTTCCAAATCGTATACTGCCCGAGTTTTCTCTGAAAAAATGTGTAGTGCTATGTTGCCTGAAAATGACAAATATATTGTTACTGAAATATAGTAATTAGGTAGAACAAAAAAGCTAGGACTGACTTGAATTATGCTTACCAAGGTCTAGTGCCATCCATTCTCCAGAGTCTTTCCCTTCAATTTTTGGTATTTCATCATTTTGGTAGCATTTCTTTTTATAAACTCTTCTCACAAACTCTGCCAATGCTCCGATATGGCGTTTGCTTCTTGCACTTACTATACAAATGTAGTCCACATAGTGAATTTCTTGGGGAACTGACACAACAAATATACTTTTAGAGTTTTCTCTTTGAAGCACTTCTACTAAATCTTCTATGTCAAAAACTCCAGTTCTGCCTCCTATAACAATAACATAACTGTTTTAGTTGTAGTGAATCTAATATTGTTATGAATTCAACATTTATGTAACAAGTGATAAGTTATGTGTATAAGTAACAACTTATATATTTACAAGATATAATTATTTTTGCAAAAAATGGCACAACCGCCTTCCATCATGTACAAAATTCGAATGTTTCACTTGAATGTTTATATTATTGTTGATTTTTCAAAAACGGCTCAGCCAATTTCTGTAAAATTTAAATGAGATCACCTCGGGGTTATACCCTTTCGAACTAAAAAATAAATTTTCGATTCGGTTCACAACTGGCGAAATTAACGACAAACATACACAAAAAAATGCATACAGACGAACATAGAACCTCCTCCTTTTTGCAAGTCGGTTAAAAATACTATAATTTTAATATTTTATCAAGAAAGAACACATTTTCTGGTCTGACCAAGCAATACTCAGAAACTTACGTTCCAGGTTAATTCCATCAAACTCGTCACTCAGTATGGGATACTGTATTTCTTGCGAATGAATTTCTTCAGCCGTGTTCTCAATAATGGGCGAATTATCGTCTGTTATCACTTGATACTTATTGGCTAATGCTGGGGAAGTCTGGTTGTTTGCTTTAGGACTATGCCTTGGATTTCTTAAGCAAATTCCGCAATGTATTTGTCTGTTGATCTTAACGTTATCTGATGAACGCAAAGTAACCCTGGTGTTGGGTCTCGGCAAAGTTCTTAGCACATTAAATAGGCTATTTCGAAACATTTTGGTGTATAAATGATTTCTAGATCTCTAAACTTTAGTTAGAATTATGGAATAATTTTAAGCCTTAATTTACTTTCGTCTCATTCAAAGAAAAACAAACAACCTAAACATAACCTCTAAAGCAAATTCATTTCAAAATTTTGACATTGACAACTTTGATGCTTGATTTGAACTTTTTTCTTTTCGTTCGAAGAAGACCTTTGTGAACAAAATCGATCGATTTAAAGATTTTAAAAAAAGTAAAGAATAAGATGTATTTCCAAAGAATTTGATGTTTTTTCTACATCCATGGCGAGAATTAAATTCTAATATCAATGCAAACACACCTTAAAATACCGCTCTTTTTCAAACATTTAAAACACCGTGACAACACCTAATTTTATTAATTAAGTACCTATCGAGGTACCTAAAATGTTAATAACAAATATTTCCGGTCTTTACATTCGTAACATAGGTAGCCCCATGCTCGCTTGATTAGTAATATTTTTAATAATCAGGTAGATTACTATTAGGTAGGTACCTACGTATAGTTAAATATTAACAGTCCTTGGCTTGAAAAACATACGATCACATACAGTTTAATCTACTTGCAATATCAATGGTATCAATGTTATCATACAATGAAAAAGGTTGGCCTTGTTATCTACTTACTAGAGGACCTGAATTTACCTGACTCAATATTTTATCTTATCGTCTTTATCAATGGGCGTCGCTTTCAAAATACAACACGTTTTTCACTCATTTGTTTGAAACAAAATACAGTGTTTTCATTCGACAAAGTTTAAAAGTTAAAATAAAGTCTAAAAGTCACATTAAAACAATTTTTTTCGTAAGCAATAAATTTGAAATTTGACTGCTACAATTTGAGCCGCTGCTATCAACTTAAAACCCATAATATTGTACTAAGTAAGGTCTTTTACTATCCCAATTTCAAGTCTAGGTAGGTAAATACTTTATTCAGGATGACTTCAAGGACTATTGATTTACTGCGACCAGCTCATCCATAGTTACCTACTCATCTTAAAATCTAAAAAGTTCTGGATAGTAGTTCAACGTTGTAAGTGCGTGATATAGTGCGATGGTGACCTGTGACCTGGATAAGGATGTATCCGGCGAGCTGATGGGGCTCAAGCTGCCGGCTTGGCAGGCGCTGTTGTTGCACCGAGTGCTGCCCTCTTGCGGCGGCCTGTTGGTTTACCTCACAGTCATCTGTTTCGACTTGGCGCTGGTGGTCGAGCTTTACAAACATGGAGATGAGGGGTAAGTCTATGGGTATACTAGATAACTAGTTCTTTGAAGCAGCGCCCAAGATAAATGTGGACCTTCGACATCAGTGAAGGTTGATCCCAGTCTATCGCTATCTTCTTACAATCCTCTGCTTATAACTAAGCTCGCCACCCCTCGAGTGCGTTACCGACGCGTCGCCTGGCCGGTCTGTTAAAATTAGCTTCACTTCTTGCTGCGGGACATCTTTCGTGAAAAGGCATATTTGTAAGAGTAGGTATAACTAGAGTCCGTATCACGAAAGGAGTCCCCCGAAATAAGTGAAACGTATAATAAGGCTACACCCTGTGGGGTCGCAGTGGCCAAATACTGGGAGAAAATTATATAAATAATCATTTTTGAACCATTGACTCGACGAAGAAGAAGAAGTGAAACATACTAATTTTAATGGATCGGCCATGCGATTGTGGCGACGTATCTGTGGAACTTCTTTCGTAAAACCCTCTCTACGTATCTCAGTCAGTCAGAATCGGATATTGAAAATTGCGACCTGTAGACGAAAACCAACATCTGGACAGTCGAAAGCAAAATCGCCGTGTCTAAAACGAAGATCTTCGCTTCGCTTCGATCAATAAGCCTATCTATCATGTTTTTAAGCGCTCGATAGAGTTATTGCAAACTGCAATTTTGTATGGGTTCGGGTCCCGCCCAGGGCAAACATTTATATGATGAACATAGGCGCTTGCTCTGTCTGGATGTTATTTGTCTATTTAAGTATATATTTAAAAATATTTGTAATATATCAGTCCCTGGTATATCACAAGCTTTGCCTAGTTTAGGGTCAGAGACTGTGTGTAAGATATCTCCAAAAAAAATTCTTATCGAGCGTGACAAACTCACACTAGGGGTAGTCAGACCGTATGTACTTACCTACTTACGGCACGAACGTACGGATGAAAAATACAGGGTTATTCAGATAGGGTTTACTAAGCCGAAAGGGGGTGATCCAGACCATAATTATGAATATGAACAATTTACTATGTGGCCAAGCCAAAATTCGAAAGTGTGAGTATGAGAAAAGTGCCAGAAGCGGACTGAAAAAGGTACCTACCACGCGGATTGATGGAGTAGAGACATTACTATTTAATTTCTATTTATCTAGCAGGTGCTCTGCTCTACTTTACATGTTAAGAGTTTTAAATTATACATTTCTCAGCTCAATAACAGCGGAAGTCGATAAAGTTTGCCTGACATTTGACCTGAAATTGACCTATATAAAAGTTTGTAGGAACCTTATAAGTTAATTTACGAATAATACCAAACTTTATAGCTTCCAGAAGTATGGACCTTGTGATTTTACACAACTAGGGTTATTATGTGTAACCTAATTAAGTATAAATAGTTCATTGCGACGTTGATATTATGAAAATTGCGAGTCGTAGGTGGAAGCCATCGGCATAAGATTGAGAGTTGATATAGATGGTAGGTATCTACCTAGACCGCTTATCTGCTTAACATCAGGCAGTAGAGTCTGGCCAACGAAAGCTGCTTAGCTGATCTCCATGAAATTTAGCATGCACGTTCAGAACTTCGTGCATGCTAAATTTCATGGAGATCAGCTGAGCGGTACTAGAAAACAAGCTAACAGCTCTTGATTTTTTAAAATTCCCTCCTTTTTTCTTGGACAGCTTTCGTTGGCCAGACTCTATGTGGTCAAACGCAAACCTATTCAGAATAAAAAAAAATCTACCATAATACGAGAGAGGACTATAATAACCGACCAATGGAATATAGAAGGCTGCGGACGATGATTTGAATGCATGCAGTTAACAGAAATAAACTTATGATAATCATGATTACCTATTAAATTAGCTGTGTTGTCAAGGGTAGACCATTTCCAGGTAAGTAGGACGTCCATCCCCAAGATGGATTGGATTTAGTTTAAGAACATTGATGGCCAAAGCGCCACCCTTTTATGGTGAACAATCTGCGCATTAGAACCAAGCGTTTCGAATCCTCATTCCTCATACGAACAGCCAGAATGTGGAACGCTTTACCTGGGTCTGTCTTTCCGCTAAAGTACAATGTGGGTGTCTTCAAATCCCGAGTAAATAGGTACCTTCTAGGTAAGCGTGCTACAACCTAGACCGCTTATCTGCTTAACATCAGGCAGTATGTAGTCAAACGCAAACCTATTTGGAATAAAAAAAAAAATAACCGACCAATGGAATATAGAAGGCTACGGACGATGATGATGAATGCATGCAGTTAACAGAAATAAACTTATGATACCCATGATTACCTATTAAATTAGCTGTGTTGTCAAGGGTAGACCAGGCAAGTAGGACGTCCATCCCCAAGATGGATTGGATATAGTTTAAGAACATTGTTGACCGAACCAGAGCGAAGGTCTTTGGATTAACACCGCGATTTTGATTTCGTCTGTCCGGATGCTGGTTTTCGTCTACAGGTCGCATTTTTCAACGAATCTCGAAGAAACTTGGTACACAGATTCTACTAGGTATATATAGGGTTATTTCTAATCAATTAGCATCCTCTTAGGGGCTTACTCTGTACATCAAAACTAACAACTTTTGTTCTGCGACTTTAGTCTAAACTCAAAAAAAAATTCTGTTCCATACTTTTTGTCGAGGATCTACGATATTTTCTATGGAACAACCAGGTTTTTTTTTTGAGAATTATTAAAAGTCGTAGAACAAAAGATGTTAGTTTTGATGTACAGAATAAGCCCCTAAAAGGATGCTAATTGATTAGAAATAACCCTGTATCAATGAAATTTATTTGTTGTCGGCGATTTTGGATTAGAGGTATTTCCCTCAAAATGGGGGGAAATTTGCTATCGCTATTTATCAGCCGATTTCGATAATATTTGGCAAGGTAGTTCAGTATCTAAATCCTAAGAATATTTGCGTATGAACCAAATTGTTTAAGAACAAGTTAAGTAATGTGAGTAAGTAGGCGGTATATAGATTTATGAAGATTTTTAGCTAAAGATATGTGCCGTGCCTACTACTAATTTTATATCGTTATGAATTTTCCCATGAAGTCCTGTCTTTATGCCACCGCAGGTTGGGAACATTTTGCGTGATTCTCATGGTGACCCCCGCCTTGGTATCTATGATCTTCACGCTGGCCTCGCCCCCGCCAGGCCTGCAGACGGAGCTCTCTGCCTTCTCGGTCAACGTGCAGAAGAATGACGTTCGATGGATCGTGATGCAGCTTGTCAATACTATCTTCTTCCCTATTGCTGCTATTGGCAGGTAAGCATACCTACACTGTCGATTTTCCTTCGATACGTACGAAGTGGTTGACTCGACATTTCTGATTCGTACCGCCAGGGAATAGAATAGTCTGCCGACTTTCCTGTTTCCTAAGAGACATGATCTAAAGCTTTTCATGGTCAGAGTGAATAGGTACGAGTATCTTCTAAGTCTGCATTCTTCATCTTCGACCACAACGTCGCTCAGAACAGCTCTCTCTCTCTCTCTCTCTTCTGTGATTTGATATGTTTAGGGTTCCGTCCCCAAAGGGTAAAACGGGACCCTATTACTAAGACTCCGCTGTCCGTCTGTCCATCTGTCTGTCTGTCTGTCCCTCTGTCTGACCGTCTTTTTGTCTGTCACCAGGCTGTATCTCATGAACCGTAATAGCTAACACGTTGAAATTTTCATAGATGACGTATTTCTGATGCCGCTATAACAACAAATACTAAAAAAAGAAAATTACAAAAAGCCTGAATTTTTAGACATTTTTTGCTCTATATTAATAACGGTGACAGGTGGATTGCACGAAATATCCAAAGAATATTTAGTTCAATATGCATAATAATAAATTATTTAATTAAAATAAAATAAATGTTTAAGGGGCTCCCATACAAGTACCGTGATTTTTTTGCTCGATATTAATAATGGCAACAGGAAGATGATTGAAATATTAAGTGGTGTAATTATTTCAAAAATAATTAATGTAAATAAAATAAAACTCATAAAGGGAGGCTAACATACGGTGCGGAACCCTTCGTGCGCGAGTCCGACTCTCACATGGCCATTTATTCATTGTTTCGTACCTGAAAAGGAAAAAAACGGAATCTTTATACCTTTGTTCTCCGTTTGTCTGTCCGTTAGTTGAGATCTCGGGATCGCATAGGATATCTAGTTGAATTTCATGAAATTTCCGGGATTTTTCCCGGACCCTCGGTGTGTGAGTCTTACTAATTTTTCAAATGTGACGAAATCGTGGGCTTCAAGATGATCCTCTAAATATTAGGAATTATACTTATTGTACGGTTTCAAAATCAATAGAGGAGAGCAATAATCGGATTGGAATGTTCAAATTCTTTGTTTACATAGGTACTTTGTAGGTAAGTAATAGGTATTTGTTTAAAACTTTTCGATGTGCCTATCTACTCAGAAGTAGTTTCAAGGGTTTAATTAGGTACCTATTCATTTACTTTAACATCATGGATCGGCGATAATTCGAACTGCTGATATTAGGTATGTATTTCGGATGTTTGTTATAGGCTAGCGGCTCTCAAACTTTTTTGCTGACGGAACCCTTTTGACAAGTGAAATATTTGACGGAGCTTTTACTCTCTTATCTTTGGAAAAATACGTCCCAAAAGAATTGAGAAATGAGATATTGGAGATATTATATCTTCAAATATTTTTCAACATATTCTTGATATTTTCTTGAACAATTCTAGTCGCTAGATTTTTTTACTTCTCATTAATATCAGTACCTATTTTCGTGGAGCCCCCACAGAGTCTTGCTGAATCTTAGGGCTAGCACACTTTGTGAATGGCTGTTACAGGCAATGAATTTCCGTAATTTTGTAAAAGAGAAACTGAAAGATAATAACATTAAATTTTACTGCATGCTAGTGCTAGGTATGGTACTAACTTAGTAGAACCTTTAATAACAGTGCTAGTGATTTTAATAATAACAACATAATAATTAATTTTCCTAAGACAAACAAATGATGTTCTAGAAAATTGTACATAACTAAGTAAACAGCTTTATTTATTGCATTCAAAATGAATTAACTAAAATCAAAATAATAATTTCGACGTCAGCTCTCCACCCTGAATATGACCGATTTCCACAGATACGTATCCCAGATATTCTGGTGGGTAGAAACGGTGTTCGCGGTGCGCGCGGAGGACGAGGTGCGCACCGCAGAGGCGCTAGCGGAGGCCCGCAGCCCCTCGCCCATGGAGCTCTACCTGTTCCTGCAAGCCTTCATCCACTCCGCGCCCTTCGCCATCATCAGCATGCTGGACCTCATGTCACGACATACCGTCACCACCTTCGACAAAGGTATGACAATAACCGATAACGTGTATTGGCACGGGATTAGAGGGCGATCGACTGGAGGCGCTCAGCAATTACCTCTCCCATATAGAACTCTACCTGTTCCTGCAGGTCTTCATCCACTCCGCGCTCTTCGCAATCACCAGCATACTGCGTCTCATGTCACAACATACCATCACCACATTTGATAAAGGTGGGACGATATAACAATGAACTTGTAAATAAACGAGACTAGGGAGCGATTGACTGGAGGCGCGCAGCAATTAACTCTCCCATAGAGCTCTACCCCTTCCTCTAGGCTTTCATCCACTCCGCGCCCTTCGCAATCATCAGCATGCTGATCACGACATACCATCACTACTTTTGATAAAGGTATAATGACCGTGGTGGCCTTGAAACGGCAAGCGTAAGTAGAGCCGGAAAACATACATTCAGTAGTTTTGTGGTAATATATGGATGGGACTGGTACACGATAGGGGTTACCACCTCCTTGTTAGCATAACTGGGAGGAGGTTTATGCCCCACGGTGGACTAAAATAGGCTGGTGATGAAGATGACGTCTTATCATTTTCTTGTTATTAGTTGGGTATTGATTGAATCGTATTAATTTGCATATTATTATTTTTTATAATTTAAAAATAAACATTCTAATAACAGTATAAAATTTTGTATTTAAAAAAATGATAATTCCTAAAATAAAATTTTCACATTCCATAAAATATCTTACTGAAATAAATATGTATGTATATCATTCACGTTATATGAATCGAAGAATTAGTTCCGGTTCCGTATCCAAAAATAAAAACGGGACCTTATTAAGTTACTACTAAGACTCTGCTGTCCGTCTGTCTGTCACCAGGCTATATCTCATGAATCGTGATAAAAAGGTTTCTTTCACAGATGATTTCTGACAGGGTTAGGAGCTTTACGACTACATCTCTATTTGACTAGGCAGCAGATATGACTAGATCGCTTAAAGACTAAGTATATCGCGTTATAGTTACATTGCTTTTGGACTACATCGCCAAAGAACAAGAAAGCGTAATGACTTAATCCTCGTTTGTTTTCTAAGGTAACAACTATGGCGAAAATCAAAACATTCAAGTTTTTAGGGTTCCGTACCCAAAGGGTAAAATCGGAACCCTATTACGAAGACTTCGATGTCCGTCTGTCCGTCTGTCACCATGTTGTATCTCAAAAACCACGATAGCTAGGCAGCTGAAATTTTCACAGATGATGTATTTCTGTTGCCGCTATAACAATAAATACCTCCTAAAAACTGAAAATACCTACTAAATAAATATTAAAGGGGGGATGGCCCCTCATGGATGGAAGTTGTATGGACAACAAACGTGATTTTTAGGAGCTTTTTTGGTCGTTATTAATAACGGCAAGAGGAATGGGGCTCCCATACGGTACGGAACCCTTCGTGCGCGAGACCGACTCGCATTTGGCCGATTTTTATTAAAAACATAATGTTACTTTTACTTATATTTAAGTTTTAAAGCACGATAGGTAGCGGTAGGTATGTATGGTAGAATTTATTGTACACATAACATGCATAAAGCATTGTTCATTATCTTCAAAGCTTATCCAATACCAATTTTACTCACATACTCTGGCATGTATTTTAAAATGTCTGCTCGTTTTCATTAAATAATAGTCGTTCATTTATTAAACGAAAACAATACCTACACAGGGAAAAAATACAAAATAAGATAAAACTATGACTAAACTATGCTATCTATGTTTTATTTTCGTCATTAAGCGAACAGTTTGTTATTGTTGTATTTTCAGTATCGGTGCAATCCATAAGCATAATTGCTTCAACACTCCGAATGGCCGACACAGCCTCGACCTACAGGAGGTTTGAAAGAGAGAAGCTCTGTGGAAAAAGTTACCCTTGGAGCAAAAACACTAAGGCTGACGAAATCCTCATCACGAACAAAGTCCTCAGCTTGTCAGAAAAGAAAGAAATAGAACATCTGTACGAGCCAATCCTTAAACGACAATCGACCGTAACAGAAGACTCGGGAAAAGCTAGATTGAACAGTGACTTGATTCAATTCTCTCCAAGAAATACAGCTGTCAATGAAGCCGTAAACGAAACAATGCACGATAATGCGAGACTTAATAGTGACCTAATCCAATTTTCCCCAAGAAATACTGTCGGGTCTTCTACATTCTACGATGACTGTTCAGATTTCTACTCGGAGACTAGTTCCGATTACGTGCCACCGGTCTCACCGAAAAAAGACTCAATACGGTCCACGACATTCGACAGTGACGACGAGTACGTCCGACCGGTATCGATCATAGACAAAGTAGCCCCTAGAAGAAACACGGAGTATACTATCGAGAAAGTAACCATCACTCCACCGCCCGTGATTCCCGCTCCTCGGCCGGGATCTTTTGCAGTGTGGGCAGAAAAGCTGGTAGAAAACGCCGAGTCCATCCCCACCTGGCTATCGGCTCCACCGCGACGGAAATATTGCATAGAAGAGGTCGTTCAAGACGAGCCAGACATACCAAGGAGAGTGGCTCGATCTTATATGAGAGGACTCGAGCCTCAAGACTTCACAGCTATCTTAATGCAGAACATGGGGTGGTACATGTTCTTCGTAGCGAGACTCATCTCCATAGCGTGCTTTATTAATTACTTCCCATTTGTTGCAATCATTGTCCTGTTTTCGCACTACCAAGTGATGTTGCTGTTCTTGATAGTGCCTCAAGCGAGTACTCTGAGACGAGCATTCTACTTTTTCCTGGCGTTCATATATCTGTTCTGTTTGATGGAATTTAAGGTCCGCTTCCGCCATGTGCGAGTTTGGCATGTGTTTTGGTTCATAGTATGTACTATAGAGATAATCATCTTCACGGGTCTCTGGGCCAGTACCGACAACACCATGGATGACTGGTGGCGACGCTTCGTAGTCAGAACTGTTTTCGGTAGTCTAATTTTAAGTGGTGTATGTTTTCTAGTCTACTTTGTACTGTTGAAACCGCGAGAAACAATTGTTTACTTCAGAAATAAAAATGATAATACGCAATAAAAGATTGACTAATGTTTTCTGAAAATCATAATACTTCACCGAATCTACTAATTTCTTTCTACTTATTAAACAGGAAGTTATTTTTAACTCCCGCATTGGGCAGCAGCTGGTCACATCCGTATTCATTTGGAATAAAAACAAATACTTTGGGAAACGTTAATAGGATTGTACTGTCGTACCTATATTTATATTCCCATAAAGTGTACGTGTAAACGGGGTACCAAGTACCAATGGACCTAAAATTCCGGTATTTGCGTAGTAAGGATGTACCCATCAACAGGTTTGCATCTACAAACATTACGTTCGAAAAGCTTTGGTGGCGTGACGAAACGATTATTTTTACTTCGCCAAGATCATTCCTCAGAATAAGTTTCAGCAAGCCATACGTAACACGTTAACCTATTCTTCTGAACCGATTTCCCGTATGGAGTGGTGTAACTCAACCAGTGTCAATAAACAGCCTCTTCTGTCTAGCTTCAAAGGGGATGCCTTTGTTTCAAGTGAGTGAGCTATGCCTTTTGGTATTCAAAGGCCTAAGCTGGTATTATAACCACTCAATATCGCGCACATTCCCTTCTGAGTAAAACTTGTATTCGTGGCATAGATAGTTAAAAGGTACAGGTATGTAGGTACACTCATAAACCCGAATGATTTAAAATAAAATTCATTGTCAAATTTATTATGAATATCTCAACTCCAAACCTAGGTACATTTCACTACTTTTCCTAAGAACCTACGAAAGGAGGATAAGTTATGCTTTATTTAATTGTTCATATTTATTGGTAAGTAAATAAGTAGTTTTTTTTTCCGATCCCACTTCTGAATTGTTAGCCGATGGGCTTAGTGCTCCAACAGCATCACTCAGATTCTAGTAGGACACTCAGATGATACATCATTGGACAATAATACGGACCTCCAATATCTCTGCAGTCATTACAAAACTCAAAGTACTTACAAGGCTTGCTCCAACTACTGGCTTATCAAAGTTGTTTCAGACTCACCCATACACCACTGATCACTATCACAGACTGCCACTCCAGCCTGTCGCACAAAACCATCTCTCTGTCTACCCTCATTCCATATACTCCTCACCGTCGCAATACCAAAGAGTGTTGCGACTATGTGTAGGCACCCTCTTTAATACGAGTAAGCGCAGCTAACACTAGTAAGAAAACAAGTGAACTGTATTTTCCCTACACTATTTTTCTTTGATAAAATTCTCGCGAAAGTTGAAGCACATACTTCCGTAAAACATAAAGACGAAACCATTTTCCGCGATACACCTGTTTGTGAACAACCTCAACTAACGTAGATTTGATATTTATTATTGTAATTAGTTATCAAAGTAACTTTATACGTACCTACTCCCATATTAAATTCACGTTGATAAATATTAGTAGGTACCTAATTGCGTTGCGTCGGTTGAAATATCCTAGTAGGTATAGGTATTCCATAATCCCTACTAATGTTATAAATGTGAATGTAAGTTTGTTTGTTACGCATATACGCAGCAACAGAGCAACGGATAGACTTGATTTTTGGTATGGATAGGTATAAGTAGTTCTTATGTTGGAAGTGACATATGCTACTTTTAAGCCCGAAAAAATAAAAGGTTCCTGTGCATAAAAATTATAAAACATGGGCGAAGCCGCGGGCAATAGCTAGTAATATTTATACACTAGTTTTTACCCCCGGCTTCGCCCGCATGATATTTTGATTTTTGGGCTATCCCATAGGAGCCCTTTATATCCCGGATAAAATGTAGACTATGTCACTTTCCGTCTTTCAAACCCGAGGCCAATTTTGGAAAATAAAAAAAAACGATATGACGGTTGTTCGATTCGACAATTGTTTTTTTGTCATTTCTTGAAGCACACGCTAGAATAGCTCGCAGATAGCAGAATTTTTCCTACTAACTTAACACTTATCGTTTTATTATGGAAAATTTACGCAATATCATTATAATTTATAGACTATGTGTTATTCTGATTTATAAGCTATATTTTTGCAAAGTTTTGTCTCAATCCGTTCAGTAGTTTTTGCGTGAAAGAGTAACAAACATCCATCCATCCATCCTTACAAACTTTCACGTTTATAATATTAAGTACGATGTAGGAAGAGATCCGGAACCAGTGACCCAGAATGATGTTCGTTTGTATAATTTTACTTGCGGTGATCACCAAATACTCCGCTTTCAATAAATCACAAAACAATCAAAGAAGAGTAAACGGCGAAACACGTAGGCGTACGTAACGTAGGCGTCGTAGTTTTCTTGAAAATTATTTTTAGGTAAGTGAGAAAAGTATAAGTATTCTGTAGATTCGTTATAACGGTAGGTATAGTAAAAACCTTTTACCATCAGAGAGAGTTAGGTGACATCAAATATTTTACCAATTCTGTCCTAAAAAATATTAAACAAAATTACATGCCTATTATTGGTACCTAATCAATTAGCATCTTTTTAAGGACGTATTCTGTTCATCAAAACAAACAACTATTGTTCTACAACTTCTCCCAAATCCCAACAACGTTTTTAAAAAGTATAATTAGCATGTGTACAAATAATTGTTATTTATTTAGCTAACTAATATTTACCCTTGTTTGCATATTTACACAGCAAGTACGAGTATCTTCTAGAATAGCGCGCACGCTACTTCAAAGAGTTAATGTTAATTATGTAAGTTTAGACCGGACAAATTATTTTTCAAAATTTTGTATCGAACTTTAATACGAAGTTTCAGAAGTCGTAGAACAAATTATGTTTGTTATAATGTACAGAAACGATGCTAATTACCAGTAACCT
This sequence comes from Hypomecis atomaria, assembly GCA_964007245.1. Lineage (NCBI taxonomy): Eukaryota > Metazoa > Arthropoda > Insecta > Lepidoptera > Geometridae > Hypomecis > Hypomecis atomaria. The sequence continues at coordinate 2,916,083 of OZ023281.1, forward strand.
TGTATAAATTATATTTTCAGGACAACTAAACCGCCGCAACTAAGGAGAGCCACTACCTAATACCTACCTACCTATTGTCGAAAACTATGTCTAACGTTTACTATGGGACCGACTGCAAAATCGCTAAAAAAATCAGCTACTCCATACAAACAGTTCATTAACCCTCGACATTGTATTTAGAGCAGCTGATTATATTCAAGGTTTCGCAGTTGGTACCCTCGTAAAAGTTGTTCATAATGACGAATTGAGCATGAGAGTAGGGACATAGTATACCTACATTTCTGAAAGTCCCTACTCTTTGCAAAATAACATTAAATATCGTTGAGATTTTGCTGTACGTCACATATTATACCTAGGTAAAGCTAGTATGTATTTATTCGCTTGATATTAAATTCTCCAAGCGTAGAACGCGGGGATGACACATAAGTAACTTGAAAGAAATAGAGTATAGATAGCTTTGCCTCAGAGGATTTACGTACTACTAAGAAAACATTGCCTATCAACTGTTTATACTTATAATCTATCTAAATCTGACTAAGTTTATTATTATAATTATATAATAATTTATTCAAATAGATATTAGATCGAATCAGGAATGAGGAGATCCGTAAAAGAACCAAGGTTACCGACATAGCCCAGCGGATTAGCAGGTTGAAGTGGCAATGGGCAGGGCACATGGCGCGGAGGACTGATGACCGATGGGGTCGAAAAGTTCTCGAGTGGAGACCACGAACCGGCAAGCGCAGCGTAGGACGTCCACCCACAAGGTGGACGGACGACCTCATTAAGACAGCAGGATCGCGCTGGATGCAAGCCGCTAGGCCGCTACCAACCGGTCTTATTGGAGATCTTTAGGGGAGGCCTATGTCTAGCAGTGGACGTCCTATAGCTGAAAAGAAGAAGAAGAATATATTTAATCAGATTTCAACATTATACTTGCATACAAATTTAAATACTTCCTAAGTACCTTCCTCTTTCTTTTACTTATGCATACGTATCGAAATTGATCCATACCTATCCTATCTACAACTCAAGTCACCATATCTTTTTAACGCTATCAACCTACCTAATAATTTATCTTCTACCAAAACAATCTATCTTTGTTCCTCACAACAAACATGCGTCATACACGAGATAATCCTTGCCTACATCGAGATAACTATGCTGTGTAGATAATCTCACATGAAAAATTGCGCGCACCGACTGCGCTGCGACTGCACGGCGCGGCATCTTCCAAAGAACTTCCGAGCCACGTACGGCCAGCCACTCGCTATTAATCTGCGTCCTGGCTGAGTTCAATGATTATTTTTTGCTAATTTACCGTACTCGAGCCCCGGAGATGAGTGCGCCAGTAATTGCCATCATGCGAAAGAAAGGAACATGTTATAACGTCGGACGTGCGTGCGTAATAGATGTAATTCGATATCCTCTTGATTGATGATTCCTGGTAAATAATAATGTTTTATTGTAGAATTTTTTCATTACTCCACTGTTTTTTATGTTCCTAATGACATAATATGGTTAGTGATTACAGGGTTATTTCTAATCAATTAGCATCCTTTAAGGGGCTTGTTTTGTGCATCGAAACTATCATTTTTTTGTTCTATGACTTTTATTAATTCTCAAAAAAAAAGTGGATGTTCCATAGAAAAATAACATTCACCCTCGACAAAATGTATGGAGCAGCTGATTTTTTTTTCGAGTTTTGACAAAAGTCGCAGAACAAAAGTTGTTAGTTTTGATGTACAGAATAAGCTCCAAAAAGGATGCTAATTGATTAGAAATAGCCCTGTATAGTCAGTTTTCTTCTTGGTAGGTAAGCGGTTTGTTAATTAAGTATGTTCCAAATATTTTTGAAAGTTTAACATTCTTGAATAGCATGCTTGCTGTTAGACGAGCACCAATACCATTTTCTTGATCACTATTGTTAGTTACGTGCCCAATGAGAAATTGAGACATGGACTCTACTATAAAATTCGGTAACATAATTTCCATTTTACGCTTGTCATTGTTGTGCTCTAGCTACCCACGCTCAACCATTCATCATGGCTCCATGCTACAAACCAGCTCGTAATTATTTCATTTGAAATAATGTTTCGGGATAAATATCGGCCCGTGTCGTGGCGGGTCGAACCTCGACTTGCCCCGGTTGAAACACGACACCTCTTGTATTCAATCTTCGCTACTAATTTGCAGACATTACATATCAGGGCTTTCACAAAATACTAGTACACAACAGTAGTTACAATAATTGAGAATACCGAAATAATCGAGGGACCATATGGAAAAGAAATTTCTACTCAAAGGAGCTCTGATATTGTTTGAAATTATTAATTTGACAATTAAACTTCCGCACGGAATTTAGATTCAAAACTAAGTAAACAACTCTGACTTGGTAAGGTAACCTACCTACTTTTGATCAGGTTCATTAAAGCTATACATGTAGATATAGAATCTAACCTTTTATTGATATCAAAAACTTTTGAACTATAGTAGGTACTTGAATAAGGACATAAATACGTATTTTTTTCTCCCATTTTAGTTAAATTTATGGTGAAGACATTCTCCATTTTCATTATCGATGACTAAGCTCAGCAATAGACTAAGTAGAAACATTGTAGCTCAGTATTAAAAAAAAAATTTAACTACAGGTTCCTATACCGGGTCCAAGAGTTCAAGATTCAATCAACCGATATTAAAATCTCACAAATTGCCAGGCATTTCTAGCAGACAAAGAGCGTGCTCCAGGACGATAAAGTACGGGCCTACTCTTATCGGGGCAATCGTAACTACTGTTGTGATACAACTGTCAATAAGATTTTATAGTTCAGCAAACGAGTTCGTTAGCAGCGATATCGCGTGGAGATAGCCCTGGAGTCCTGCTAAGGAGGTGGAACGTCCACACAACGGCCCGCCTTGTGCCCCACGATAAATCGAATTTCTCGACGACACCGCACACCGACACTCAAGATCGACATCGATTACTGAACTTACGATTATATTCTAAGAATCCCCAGCACAGCCCCGGTCAGAACGTAATTTGTTGAACAATACATTCTGCCTCCAGGCTGGCCGGTGCAACTCTCGCTTCGTAAATTCTCAAGCTTATAAATAGAAAGCCGTATGTTGTGACTTATCAATTAGTTATTGCTATTCCTGTTGCTGATACCGTTAGAACTGTGGACTGCAGTTTCAGATTATCTATTTATAAAAAAAAATGGAAAGGAATTTCAGTTAGTTCATTTTATCTCTGAAGCTGCTCTCTATGCTGTAGGTCCCCCTTTTCATTAATACGACATTTTTGTTGCATACAAAATTTCTACTGTATCGATACCTGAAATAACAGTTTATAAGCGGACTGAATCCAAAATGTTTTCTCTATTCCTAATTTCCTACGGATTTCTTTTGATAAGGTAGGTAGCGGAAATAAAAAATACAAAATATTCAAAATACAAAATCATTTATTAGGCATAATAATAAATATGTGCAGATACATTGTTCCAGACACTCCCAACTCCCAAACGAGTCAGAGACTGTATGTCAGGAGCCAATGGCTTCTCCTGTTGTCACAAAAAGATTACAATGAAAATAATTTGAAGTTAGTTCAGTCACGTTATGGAGCTCATGATATCCCACATATTCAGGTTCAGAAGAAAGTTAAGGCATTCACCGCAGTTAGAGCAGTTAGAGGTACAAACGGAATTTTGTCTCGCTTAACCGATAGTTGTTTGAAGTAATGTTAAGTTCAAGAATGTCCAGTATTGATTGCGGTCACGCAGACAATGGTTGGCACGCCGATAAGAGCCTGGCCCGTTGCTCGGGCTAGTGAATGCATCCATTTCTCCGAGACACGCATCGAGCCGTGATAACGTAATGACTTTCTTGACTCATATCTACCCGTATTGTGAGTAAACACGCGGATACCTACGGTACAAGTTCTATGAACTTTGAGGTACTCGGTACTAGGGAGATACTAATTTATGTCACGCTTATCTGGGGTGTGAATTTTGTAATGACGTTTTCCGGAGTTGCTCACCAGAGTCTGGAGAGATTGCTGTGAAATGGGGCAAACTCTTGTGCATAAAATTAGTTTGCTTACTTCATTTGCGTTCAGCAAACTTTGATGAAATTTGACTAATCGCCTTAGATACCTAACATAGTTTTATCACGCTCGGAATCGATTAAAAGAGTAACCAGGTTCAAATATATAGTCAATCTCTGGTTAACATTTCCATAAGAATCATTTTTATACAAATTAAGTTTGCATTCGGAGGATTACGATACGGTCTAGGATGTATACATACATACCTACACGTAGTTACGCTTACATGTAAGGGATCGAAGGATACTAAATTTATCGACATCTGCATTTTACTTCAAGAGAAAACATTAAGTATGAATGTTAAACTCTACATATGATAGAGTTCTTTATTTAAGTATTGTGAAAGAAAGTAAGTACCTACTTGTGTACCTAGGCATTGAAATATTTTTTGGCACTTTGCATTACCATGGTTAATAGATATCTTCGTGTGTGGCCGTAGGTACACCAAGCAGGTGTATCCGGCAACAACTGACTTTTCCAAAAATGGTAGGTTAATCTCTTACCGTCACGACTTGCGTCACAGTGCCAAAACTGTAGATATGAGTATCATTGTGGATGCCGTAGGGATAATCACTCTTTGGGCTAATCTGATCCCGTGGTCATTGTTATAATTAATTATGAATATGTTGGTGAAATGAAGTGCTTACACGTGAATGTGATTTATATATCTAAGTTGGTATTGTCCTGTATCGGCATTTTAATAGTCCACTGCTGAACATAAGGAAGGACACTTTTCATATGTGACGTGTACCAATATACAGGGTTATTTCTAATTAATTAGCATCCTCTTTGGGGCTTATTCTGTACATCAAATTATAACAACTTTGTAACTTCTATGTAGAACAAAATTAGTTTTGATGTACAGAATAAACCCCTGAAAGGATGCTAATTGATTAGAAATAACCCTGTATACCTATTATACAGGCTGTGTATACCAATATCCATATACTATAACAATATATGTATAGATATTGGTATAAAACAACATAGGTACCAAACCACTATAATGAAAGTATTTTTTCGAATCAACCGGGGTGTTACTGTTAGATAACTAACAAACAGTAGGAAGTGATTAAGCTAAATTCTACAGACATCGAATGTTTACCTTAGACAATGTAAAATTAAATAACCTTCGTTAAAATAAGGCTGATTTACTTTTACTTTTTAAATAAGACGCTACCAAGAAGCATATCTTCAAAAGGCAAAAACATCATGAACATTAATCAGAAATGAAAACAAAACATTTAAATCCAATTTAAAACATTGACTCTCACTTTTCAGCACTTTCCATCTACATAACTACTAAAACTAGGCAGCTATAAAGAACGCTATCAAAGTCTAAAATACACCAACACACTTTTTAACTCAGTTACCCGGATCTGTTTCCGTTTTCCTTCCAGTGATAACGGTTGAAATCGCTAAAAACCACTAAACAATCCCGCGTTTATTTGTTCACTCGTGGATTTGGCAGAATTAGGTTTTGTTTGTGAGTAGAAATCAATCCCACGTGCGTTGAGTGGCTGAAATTTAGTGCGACCTAAATCGCTCACAACGAGGGCCTGTGATGGCAACAGCCGGTCCCGGTAGCCGGTAATCTGAAGTAATCTCTTCCATCTCAGTCGCAATATACTTAAAAATGTATTTTTGTTGTTTACATAGTAACTTTGGTACCTAATAAATGTTGTTTAGTGTAGGAAAAAATTGCATGCTTACTCGTACATAATAGTTTTGTTAATGATACAAAATTCTTGTAATTATATTTGAATTAATTTATAAAATCACGATCTATTTCATTTGTAATTTAAATTCAAAATTATTTTTTATGCTAGAAGTAAATACAATAAAGGAGGGCGCTGTAAGCCGAAACACAGGCCACTGGCCTAGTTCGGCAACAGATAAATACATTATTTTTATCCTATTCTAGCTAATTAGTTGATGGAAATGTGTTAATTGAAATGTTTTTGAAATTAAGAATTATTATTACTTAAGTTTTGTAATCTCATAACTCGTAGCTGTCTCATATTTTTACATATGTATGTCTAATAATTTTCATAATATTGCTATTAAGATAATTATTTTTCAGTGCGCGTTTAGTCCTGTAGTACCTACATAAAAATAATAAGACAATTGAGTCCTCCACTCTTTTTAGATTTTCATCCTACCGATATGCCGCCGTCCAGCTAGTATGCGCGCAACGAATTATTCCGTTCGTAGTGTCAGAACGAGACAGCGTTATGGCAAAGTATATAACTGTCACTTTTTCACACGTCGAAATGAGTTCTTTTCGTGGCTTTTCGTGCCGGGCTAGTATGCGCGCCACGAATTATTTCGTTCGTAGTGTCAGAACGAGACAGCGTTGTGGCAAAGTATATAACTGTCACTTTTTCACACGTCGAAATGAGTTCTTTTCGTGGCTTTTCGTGGTCGCATGCTTTATAGCGTGTGGATCCACCGTTATGGGCAAGATGGACAGCCTATATTATCCTTTACGAACGACCGTTGGCTTTTTCTAAGATTAAAAACATACTTTGGAATAAAATAATAGTTCCGCGAATGCGACGACATAAAAGACCACATCGTAGGTCACCGGCACTGAAAATGTTACATACTCGTAATATTGGTTTAAAAAGTTTTCAGTCCATCCCTTCGGTTAGCTTCAGGCAGCCACTATGTGATCATCTTGATGCATTCTGGGAGGTAAAGAACGTGAGACATGAATAGAATAGAGGGAGAGTTTTCCCAGTAGTGGGACAGCAAAAGTCAAGAAAAAAATTAAATGGTTAAAAATAGCTTATTAAGTACATAAGAAAATAATGGATTTCATCTCATCGTAATTAATATTACTCGTGCGTACCTACCAGGAGTCGCTTCTAAGAAGCGCTGATTTATTTTATTGATTACACATTTGAACAATAGAAAAACAGTAACTCAATTACCGATAGGTAAACTGATCACGCTTACGGAATACTGATTCGACAGCGCCTGGCTTTAATATGTTATTTAAATTAGTTATCCCTATAGCTCTATTACTAATCACCTCATTATGATGGTAGTCGTCGTAGAAAAGAAGCTTGGTTCAGGGGCGTTGCTAGGTATGGGAGAAGTAGGTCCCTCGTCCGTCTACTTACCAAACGCACTTTCGCCTGTGGCGCTTCAATCCGCTCCAGCTATCTCTCTCACTTTGCAGATAATAATTATTGTTCGCAAAAAATGGCAAAACCGCCTTCCATCGTGTACAAAATTCGAATATTTCGCTCGAATTGTTTACATTATTGTTGATTTATCAAAAACGGCTCAGCCGATTTCTGTAAAATTTAAATGGGACCTCGGGAGTATACCCTTTCAAACTAAAAAAATAATTTTTTGATTAGGCTTACAATTGGCGAAATTATCGATGAACATACACAAAAAAAAGATACATACACACGAACATAGAACCTCCTCCTTTTTGGAAGTCGGTTAAAAATACACAGACATATTGAATTTCTAAAAACTGTCTACAGACAAGATGTTATATTACATGTACAATATACGAGTATATACGAGGATAACGGCTAACGACTTATTTACTAATATTTCGAGATAAAATGTGGAAATATCACGAAACAATCTTACTTTTATCTTGTTTGATGAACATTTATTTTGTACATAGAAACAGCGCTACGATATCTTTTAAATAGACTTCTTATAAATAAAGTAGGTACGTGAGGTAGCCAGAAAGACTTCTACGAGTACATCCACGGCACAACATTATATACCTACCTACTACAAAATTATTATTGTACCTACGTATACAATTATACATGTAAAGATATATCACTGATTGGTACATATAAACATATTTATCTTTCTTCACGCATGTAGATACCTAAATACAAATTAGACGTATTTTTTAACCTCTATAAGAGAGAATGAGATGGCAGTCCCTTCAACTCTCTCTTATCCAGGTTTGACTGTATTAGTAATTTCATTTTGGACCTACAAATGACCTACAACATATGTCGAGTAATACTGAAAGCACTCATAATACACATCATTATAGACAAGTTTTCTATGGGATCAACATGGGATGTAGTTGTAGCGCTCATAGCGTAGTTTGACTAGGTGTTCGTTAGCGATCATCGAAGTTAAGCAACGTTCAGCACGGTCAGTCTTCGGATGGGTGACCGCGGGTGACATTTACTTTTGAGCGCTACTGTGGCTCGGATGACACGTTAATTTGTAGGTCCCAGTTGTTTGAGCCGTTTAGCCATGTCCTTCAGGTGGCTTAAAAACTCTGACACCAAGGCTAGCCACCCGGCCTTTAAGTACGAACTTACTACTTTTATGGGATCAACCTCAAAATCGTGACATAAAATTAGTGGCTCACTTAACAGACGAAGAACTTTGTGTAAATTAACCTGAGAAACTGATAGTGGACTGATAGTTGATAGTAGGTATTTAAAACAAAGATTTGAGGAACTGTGTGAAAATATAGACAAAAAGTAGAGGTGAATCATCAGTGAAGCCCAGATTTCCACCTCCATAGTATCAAAGAATTTCCGTTCATTACTGCCTTCTAATTTAATCGCAAACATAAACCTTGTTACTCATTGATATTGTTGTTTTTATTTATTATGCAGATTAAGTTTACCCTCGTTAAGTGATGAGATCCCGTATCAGTGAAGTTAGAAGCTATTAGTAAACATCTAAACGAAACGGAGGTTTATTCTACCCATAATGATTTTAAAAAAGAAGATGAACTGGAGATTCTGTTGGACTGAAAGAGGCAGAGTACTCATCCGCAAACAAGAAGGATCACCAATGATCGAAGTTAAAAATATGGACCAACTTAAACCCCTTTTTGAAGGAACTGTCACACCAATGGGAGACTGACTAGCTCGCAAAATTCAATATCATGTAATTTACGTACTTTTCCACTACCTGTGCTGTAATAATAGTATAACTTTTGTTACTCTATGTCTTTTAACATATATAAAAAAAGTAGTCCTCTCATTATACATACACTGCTCACACAATACCACATTAACACTTTTTTCACACACGCACATCACTCTCACACTGAGACGTTCCCACAAAAACACACTTGAATTAGCTGTTCACAATGCCTGCTTAAATATACATCACGTTAATTGGGGCATTCAAAGACTTGACCCAGGACATGAGGATAAAACTAGTCATATGTATATTACTATAAATAAATCACAATGGTGTCACAAATAGGGAATTTACTGACCGACATTGACAGTGTCAATGTCTCCAAATCTTATGTCCTGGGTGAACCTGAGGAATGCACCAAATACTTTCACATTAACCAAACTAAGACCGTTACGATCGTATCTATGAATATACGCAGTATAAATTGTAATTTTGACAAGTTTTTGGTACTTCTTAGTCGCATCAGCGTTAATATAGACATTATTGTCTTCTCCGAGTGCTGGCTAAACGACAACTATACACCACATCAGCTACCAGAATTCAACGCATTCTATACTAAGAAAAATATGAATCAGAATGACGGCGTTGTGGTATATTATAAGAAAAACCTAAGTAAAGTAAAAATTTATGAAGAAGAGGTTAAAGATGCAAACTGCGTTATAGTACAAGTAGGATCTGAACTTTGTGTTGTAGCAATGTATCGCCCCCCATGTAATCAGAATGCAACAGATTTCCTAAAATCCCTAGATTGTTGTCTAGATAAAATTAAAACGTGGCCTAGCATAATAATTGTAGGAGATATTAATATTAATATTGAAAGCAACAGTAGGGACAGCTATATGGACGAATATCTACTTCTTTTAGCTCGTCAGGGGTTGCTTCCAGCTCATAATTTTCCTACCAGGGAGAAAAATTGCCTGGACCACTGTAATATTAAGACCAAAAACAATGCAACGACCTTGGTGTTACCAGCCTCAATAACTGATCATTCCCCAGTAGCTGTACAGATCAATACCAGACATAAACATAACCAAAAGCTACGAAGCATAACATCGATTATTAACTACAATAAAATACAGGATGAACTGTCAAAGATCTCTTGGCCTGATTATTTAGACTTTTCAGATTTAGAAAAAGCTACTGAAACTTTTATGCATATGATAACTTCAATAGTAGAAAAATATACAACTGAAAAGAAAATACAAAAATCTAAAACAAACATTAAAGCATGGATAACTCCGGGCTTAATAAAATGTATGAGACAACGTGATAAATTGCACATGAACAGTAAAAGCGACCCAGATAACAAAAAACTAGCTGAAAAATATATTAAATACAGAAATACGTGTAACAAAATCCTAAAAAAACTGAAGAAAACTTATGAAAGAGCAGAACTTGCCCAAAATAGCAAAAACAGTAAAAAAACCTGGGAGACTATTAAAAAGATATGCAACTTTCCAGTTAAAGAGAACCCAGTGGAAAAACTATTAAACACAAAATCAACTCCTAAAGAAGCATTAGACAAAGTAAATGATTTTTTCACAACTATAGGGTCAAATCTTGCAAACGACACACTGGCCTCTTTAAATACCAATGAACAAAATTTAGCAGCAACTCAATTTGACAAAATGGAAAAGAACCTGACTTCCTTTGGTCTTCTACCAACTGACGTAACTGAAGTATTCAGTGTTGTAAGAGACTTGAGAAACAGTTCCGCACCTGGTTGGGACAAGGTTAATGCAAAATTGATAAAAAAAATACTTCCTTATATCCTGGAACCATTAACTTCCATATGCCAAACCAGTTTTGACACCGGTGTGGTACCAGCTGTGTTTAAGAAATCGGTAGTCTGCCCAATATATAAGGGTGGGGATGAAGATGGCATAACAAACTACAGGCCTATATCATTGCTCCCAACCTTTTTGAAGATTTTGGAAAAGTTGATGAACGCCAGATTGAAGAAGTACCTGGAAAGCAAATTCCTATTGTCAGGGAATCAGTATGGGTTCAGGTCAGGAAAAAGCGCTGAAGATGCCGTGGTGAATGTCACAGAGCATATCAGGAAACAACTGGACAGGAAAAACAAATGCATAGGCGTCTTCCTCGACCTAGCAAAAGCATTTGATACCGTCTCCATCCCCATCTTATTGGCAAAGCTGGATGCCATCGGTGTGAGAGGAATTGCTTTAAAGTGGTTTAGAAGCTATCTCACTGGTAGATCACAAGCAGTTAGGGTGCGTAATATTGTAAGTCGTGACTCTGAAATAAAATTTGGAGTGCCGCAAGGTAGTATATTAGGCCCGACGCTCTTCTTAATATATATCAACCAGCTATGTGACCTTAACCTACAGCAAGGCAAAATAGTAACGTATGCAGATGACACTGTCCTGTTATTCCATGGAAACTCTTGGAATGAGGCACAAAAAGTCACAAATACCGGACTAAAGACAGTGTCTGAATGGCTAAGAAAGAACCTGCTTTCTATAAATATCTCAAAAACAAAATATCTCCCATTCACAATAAACAGTTCTACTCTGCCGAAAACACTGCTGAAACTACAAATACACAAGTCAACCTGTGACATGGACCATACATCATGTAAATGTGAGAATTTGGAACAGGCATCAGAAATCCGATACCTTGGTATAACACTGGACATGCACCTACAATGGTCCAGCCATATCAAAAATATCTCTGGCAGGATTAGGAAATTAATATTTGTCTTCAAGCAGCTTCGGCATGTCCTGAAATATAAATCTCTCGTTAAAATATATTACGCTTTAGCCCAATCCATACTAAGCTATTGCATTCCATCTTGGGGTTCAGCAGCCAAAACACAATTGGAGCGCTTGGAAATATCTCAAAGAGCCCTGTTAAAGGTTATGACCTTCAAACCCAGACTATTTCCGACTACAGAATTGTACAAAAATTGCGCAGTACTCACAGTGAGACAGTTATTCATCAAGGCAACCATCACACGGCAACACACGCATGTCAGCTCAGAAAGTCGGAAAGAGATCTTACAAAAGAGAAGGAAAGACAGAGTATTCAAATACACAGGTGCCCGAACCAAATTTGGTGCCATGAGCATACACAATTTAGGACCAATGCTGTACAATAAAATCAACAGAGCCATAGAGATCGCAAATGCTACCAAATTTGAATGCAATGCGTTAGTAGTAGACTATTTATTATCTCTGGATTACGAGAAGACGGAGAAGTTAATGGAAACAACTAAGTGATGTACTATATGACACAGGACCGAAAGAGCAGCTATTGCGTTCACATACACACACAAAAACACGCGCAAATACACACATACACACACACACACACACACACTCACTCACACACACTCATTCACACACACACACAGAGAGAGCCTACTATAGTTATATATAATATTGTAGGTAGGCATAATAATGCACTTATGATTGATATATTTACTTAATAGTGTATAAACATAGGTATAAATTTGCACTTAATTGTTAATAAATCTGTACCCTGCAACACAGGCTCTTCGGAGACCTAGTGCAGAGTGCAGCGCATATAAGTAGACTAATTAAGTTTTGGAACAAATAAAAATTATTATTATTATTATTATTATTATAAGTACCTATACTGTGACATTGGACAAACATTTTTCTCTTTCTTGAAAAGTACCTACCTAATTAATGGCTGGCGGCTGACTTCCTAAACACTTAATTTAGCTACTAGGACTATGATATCATTTTATCTAAGTATATACTCATCATATTAACAACGTTTTCTATGGGATCGATTCCAATATCGCAAAATATTTTTATAGGTTCATTTTAATTTTGGGAGGGTTGAAAGTTGCGCGGGGTGACATAATTATATAAATAAGAATATACAATTACGTATTCATATTAATTCCTTCAAAGGTCTGTGGATGATTCAATGCTTTGTATGTTGTAGTAGGTAGTAGTAGGTAGGATGTAGGCACTTTTGCTCGATAGAAAAAAAAACACTATATTACTTATGTTTGACAAGTAACAGCTTATTGGTCCGTTTGTCGCACCAATTGTTTGTCATTGGCAGATAGGTTCCTCGTTAGGAACGGTACCTTAAAAAAATTAGATAGAAAATTGCAGACAAAAATTCCTACAAGCTTTTATGAGGAGCTAATATGTATATTATGTAAGCTATAGATACAAAAAATACTGAGGCTAATGTGAACCACGTGCGTGACGATGTCGACCTACATTCAAATACTGTAGCCAAATGCAAGCCACACTTGGCTATTCAAGCGGTGGATACGTGGATAATAGGAATCTAATTTGCATTACTTACCTGACGCTTTGAAGATCGACTACTCACTTGTTGCATCTAGATACTTTTGTTAACTGAAGAATGTCGGCTTTTTTTCAAACATTCCCAAAGTAGAGTCCATAAAATGTATTGTTTCATTTCAACTGTTGCTACATGCACATTGTACAAACCATGCTTAAATTATTATATCTCGTGGTCTTCATTAATATTTAACGTTATTTCATTATTAAATCAAGTTATTTAAAATGCGATACTACACAGGAGTTGGTAGATTTCACTTAATATTTAATAAGTAACTAAGTATTGTCTATTCCTCTGACCAGCATATAACCTGAGCGAGCGTTTCCAGCTGCTCCTTGTGTTGGCAATAAACTACGAAGCAGGCTTGGAAGTCAAACATTGGATGTTCTGATATTTCTGCGATTATTATTTTCGAAATTCTAATTAGGTAGATTTATTGTGCTGTCTTGATCTCGGAATTGAAAAACATGCTCGGGATTGTTTTCTCTACATGTCATACTGACTAATTGTGTTGGAACTGTAAATTTTTAAGGTCTTTTGTAACACAATTATTGCGAATAAAAAAACATGACCTACAATCTCCTATGTTTTTGTCTCTTTTGACTTTAGTAAGTATATGTTATCTACTAACTGCCACTTTCCACCCACATGCTTTTATTTTCTTCAGATTACTGCCATAGTACGTTTGGTACTATCACATAGTTACCTAATTACTCGTAGGTAAATGATAGAGGCAATTTTCCTTAAATTGAACAACTTATCATTGAATTAGAAAATTCATCAAATTCACAGCACTCACTGTTTTAGAAAACGATCCATCTTACCTAATAGTCCAAGAAAATTATTGCAAATGGATCTCGTAAAATTTATTACGATGCACTCGATTGCTACATCTCAATACAATGTTCCTCTGCGGATTTTATGGCGGCATTCAGAAATAGTTAGACCGCTTTGTCTGCCCAGACACCTAGTTCTGGTGCAAGCCAACTAGCTAAATGTTCATTTGTAATCTAAGTACCTAGTTTCCTGTTACGTATTGGCTACGGGCCCTTTCATAAATCACATTGAGTAATTGCCGAATGCACTCGTCCAATTTCACCATGTCCTGCACGGCATACGTAACTAAATGCACCGTAATATTTTAATTTGTGACACGATGCATGGTGTCTTGTGGGAATCGAGCTGACCGCTCACCAGTCCGTCACGAAGCGTTCAACTGCCTAGCTATGTAAAGTAGCTTCTAAAGAATCTGATTAAAGTTAAAAGGGCCAAGCAGAGCACAGAGCTCATGCTGCTAAAGTTAAACATAAGCTCATTGAATATGCGAACACTAAGATGAAACATTAGCGTGCAAAGCTTCATAAACGAACTTTCTGCGTACCATCCCTATCTCATTATCTAAACGAGCTTTGATGTTATCTGCATGAATTTGATTTATAAATAATTCTATTATGATTAATGATCCGGTCAGATTAAATACAGACTTGAAATGAGCAAATAATACAAATTGCTAAGTTATGATTATTAAAGTAATTCCTGTAATGATCGAAATTGATTATGTTTGATTATCTTGACACAGATATTATACGTCATAACTCGTCATTATGATGATAAATATTAAATGCCTGCATTAGCAGTCATTACAGTCGGTCATAATGAGGGAGTTGCGGTTTTAGTGGCCGGTGGCCACCATTCATTCGATTTATAGCTAAATAGTGTTCAAATCGAACCCCGCATGCAGTCTGTTAAGTCTAACTAATGACAGCCGCCTGTCTGCCGAGGCGCTTGATTATCTACTTTATCTATAAAGCAAAGAAAGGAATTACTTTGCCATTCAATTTTACCATCAATAGCGCTAACGTTGAGGTGTTGGCGCAATGTATTGGGTGGCTAGTCTCCTAATAAGGCTCACAACACTTACGTACTGCCGTCTTCATGGAGATGCGGCAATATTCAAGTAATTTCAATTTTAGAACCTATTAATATCGACGCAAAGATTTCTATGGTGAAACACACCTACAACCTCTACGTTCTTTATGGTAGGTATAAACTTTAAATAGCCCCCACGGCCAGTTCGTTTCAAGGACCAAATTACTTTGATATAAATAGATAGGTAGATAACAGTCTGCAAAATGCTTATCGATTTATTCGTGTGGCAATAGAAAACAAAACAACTGTCACATGAATCTCTCCGTAATCCATTAATTAGGCTCTCGGATTTCTCGTGGAAGATGTGCGAAGTATTGTGCTTACTTATTTAAGTTATTTAAGTAGGCACAATTTATGATCATTTATTCAAAAAAATTAAGGAACTTGTTTCAATAAATAATCATAAATTAGAAAAATACTAATACGTATTTGTTGAAATTCATTAGTACTTGAACATCGCATTTAAATCTGCGACTATAATATGTGAGTGTGATACATCCATATACATAATTGCGCAATTATTAAGAGTCTCGTATTTAGACTTAGAGTCTAGACTCTACAAAAGCGAAACGAAGCAAGGATATAAACTATAACACATACTTGAAAAGCCAATTCTATATTATTAACATAAACGTTGTTATATATTAACAACGTTTATTTATCCTACACACCACAAGACTTACCTAGTCATCATCACTAATATCCACTATCCACAATAATAAAACTTCTTCAGGCGCTAGTTGATTAAGATTATGCCCTGTATTTACTCAAGAGCCATCTACCAGGCTCGGTTACTCAATGAGCACGTTCTACTAATGGAAATCCAACATTAGCGGTCATAACTACAATGATATGTCGAGTTATGTCAAAGTTTGCATACAATTTGTAAAGCAAATAAAATAAGTACGCCTAGAGTTTACTAAAAGCACGACCGATTTGTATGCAGCGCTGATGCGTTCAACTGCAGACATTTATTGCCTTCTGTGGTAATCACTTTGCCAAGGCCCTACTCTAAAAATATTGGGTATGGGGAAAGTAAACAAAAACTGGACTTAAATTGACGACCGGCGAATTGTAGGTACGAGTATGCCAGAGCCTTGCTTTGGTCTCGCATAAGAAGAAGCTGAACCCGACCGAAAGTTGTTTATGAAACTATGAAAAAATGAATTTCACAGATTAGGCACATAGATTCCGTTCAATTGGTAAGTTTGGGGTTAATATTATAGTATCCAAATATCATATTCATATTATCTTATTCCTATGTAACATAATACCTTACACCTATAAATAATTTATATATTTATAAATTTATATTGTACGAATGGTTTAGTATTACATAAGTACATAAGTATTATTATCGTATGAGTTCGTACTGTAGATCTCTAAGATTATGAACTTATTTCTTATCAAAAATGGCATACCTCATACTCTTCCTTTCCAACTTTGGGCTATCGAGAGACGATCCCAAGGAACCAATAACAAGATCCTTAGTTAGAAGTAAAATTCTGAAAAATAAAAGTCACACAAAGTAAATAAATACCATAAGTAAATAATAAGAATAATCATTTCGCAAAAAATGGCTGACTAAAATACTGTGTCTATTAAACTATATAAAGATTATGAAATACTAGTACTATGGTGCATTATTAATTGTTTAATATAGTACATTTTTAATAATTAGTTAGTAATGTGCCATATTACATTGTTTTTATTTTATTTTTAGTAATATTCTTTATTTGTTCTGTAAGGTAAAATGCATGCTGTGCTTCCTTAAAAAAATAGCACATTAAGTTAAATTAGATTGTAAGTTTTTATAGCATCTGTAATGATGTAGGTAGTTATTAATGTGAAGTCTTAAAAAAAAAAAAAAAAAAAGTTACAAACGTGCGACCGCCTGACGAACTAATTTACTTATAAATAACGATATAAATGCACATACCCACACATACTCGTACTTAGGTAGTCATGGTCACAAAATCGCTTAAAATATTCAAAGAAACCCTTATATCTAATTAATAGACGATCACTTCATACTTTACAATGTTCAACTCTTTGAAAACAGAAGTTCCTTTAGCTTTGGTGATAATTTCCTGTATATCTTTAGAAATAGGTATTTCTTTACCGTTATTTTTAGGACTTTAAGAGGTACTTTCTAAGATTACTTTGTTTTAAGTAATTTCATTCATTACTTACTCCTACCATGGCAAACAGTTTCACAGAGACAATTTGTCTTAATTTATTCAATTTTAATCAAATTATTTTATTGACAACAAAAGTGAATAAAGTGTATTGCTATGCTTGATGCAATCAAACAAATTTGGAGTGGGTCTGAGGATGATCCAATGCTTTATAAGTACCTAATAGTAGTTTACTTTTGTTGTTGTTAATAAAGGTACTTTTGCTTAATTAAAAAAAAAATCTAACAAAAGATCAAAACAATCTGCAATTTTATCAAAATAAAATGCGGGATACGGGTAATTTTAGTTTTAAATTTTATTAATATTAGGAAAACATAAAATCAAAGTAGCCCTCCACTTCTTTTGCTGCTAGTTGTTGCAATTACCATGTAAATCTCATATTTCCATTCCATAACGTAAGATCTAACGCTAAGGGCGGTTATAAGTAAATCCAATTAACAAAGTTGTCCTGATAACAAACTCACATAAATTGATGAAAGTACTCGTAGATAGCTTTGATATGCAAAAAACATCTGAATACCCAATTATTATGCGTGATCATGCAAGTACAAAGATATCTACTTAATACTACTACTTGCCGTAAAACGTTACTTGGTACGTACGGTACGTTGCTTGGAAGCCGTGGTGGTCTAGTGGTTGTAACGCTGGCCTGTCATTCTTGAGGTCGTGGGTTCAATCCCGGTCCCGTACCAATGAGTTTATTTGGAACTTACGTGCGGAATTTCACACCACTGGCTTTTCGGTGAAGGAAAACATCGTGAGGCAACCTGCATACGTCCGTAGAAGAAATTCGATGGCGTGTGTGAATCCACCAACCCGCATTGGGCCAGCGTGGTGGATATGGCCCAATCACCCTTCGTGGGTAGGCCTACGTCCTGCAGTGGACTATTAAAAAGGCTGGTACAGTACAGTACAGTACTACTACTTAATGATATCTGTGTTGTCGTTGGGATGTATAAGTATAGGTACTTTGCTACAAGCTGTGCAATATCCAATCCTGACTGAAGCACACATAAAGCCGCACGTTGATTGGCTATTGTGCAGCTTGTAGCTAACTTCACATTCGCCAACATGTGTGGCGCGGCCCTTCCACCCTGGAGCTTAGGTTCTTAGCTCAATCTTGCGATTTCCACTCCAAGCAAGAGGGGAGTCAGGGGTCTCATTTAGCCCCAGGGAATCAGGGCTCGCGGTGTCGCCACTCACTGACGGCTCGCCACAAAGCCGCCCCTGACAGTAGTTCAGGATATTATTATAGTAATTTACGTTAGACTTTAGGCATACTACTACTTTCGGTAATACTGTACAAAAAAGCTACAAACAAACCCATAAATAAAAGAAAAGAAAAAGTTCCATGTTCCTGTCGGGCGAAAAAAAAGAAGACTAGAGACGCATGGCTCTACTGTTTTACGTCTCTACCTACTGCGGATTATTAGGTGCCTAATCACATTTTCCCCCGACTCGGGAGAACACCATTTTTCAGCTCATAAATGTCTACTTACATTTTCCGTTTTTATTTTGTACCCACTGCTATTTGAATGACTTATTTGATTTCCGAAATATGATTTTTGTACAAAAAAAATTACCCATTATGTGTCATAGAATCTCAACATAAGACGAGTCATTATTATCTTAACACAATCTCGAGGGCTATGGCAGGTCAATAATGTTGTATGAAACTCCCTAGGGGTTAAAGTGATTTAAATTTGGAACGTCTAATTCGCATGAAAATCTCTCAACTAGAACATAGGATATCGTAAAGAGGTTTCATTTTGCAAAATCAAATATAACCTGTTTACGTTGTACGGCAACTGGCATGGTAAGGAGGTTCTACTCGATTTCACAGAATAAAACCTCTTTGGTGCCCGTATCAGTTCGATATTATTGAATAAACCTCTTTGCAATACCCGTGTTAGGCTATGATAGTCGAGCTGGCCATGTATTTGTCTTTTTTTTTCATGTAGTATTTCCATTTTCTTTTTTATTATAAATTGTCTGCGATTCTATGAAAATTCGTAGGTATATTCTAATTTGTTTTAATTTATTATGAACAATACCGAGTTGCCTAATGAGTACCTACCTACCTATGACGTAAGTATTACTCATATTCTTGGGGTTATATTTTCTCGCAGGATGTATGAAAAGTAGATGAATGGACCTCTAGAACCTAGTTTGTCTTCGACTTGGGCGACTTGAACCCCTCACTTCACTCAGGACTCTAAATAATTAACAACACCCTCGCTGCGCTCGGGGAGTTAACTAAGTATAGACTCCCTCGCTACGCTCAGGGTCCCGTGACATAAGACACCACTTGGTTATCTTGGTACATAATCTACTATTATCTATTTGCTACTATTAAGTCAAACGAACACATTTAAAAGAAATAAATAGATAAACTACATGAGTACATGATTATACTGTAAACTACATGAGTACATGATTATACTGAATCTTAAAGTGCAATGGTTTAGGAGCCAGTGAAGATTGACCTTCACCGATGTGATAACCACATGAGAGATATTTTTAATCAATTATTATTCATCTGCCTATGACAGCTTGCCTATCAGAAAGTGTTCATGGCTATTTTTATTATATGGAATAATATTTCATAAGCGGTTTTTTTGCAGATCTTTCTTTTGATACCAATTTTGACTGGTTATCAGATCTCACTATGGAAACTGGCGTGGTTCTCGCACATTTTAATTAAGTAAAACACAGGTGTTACTCACGCTGTATTTTAGTAGAAAACTGCTACTATAGTTTTGATCGTATTTGGCGATCTTTCTCAAGGTTGGAGTATTAAGCATTGCGGGACGAGCCCGCGTGCTAGTGCTCCAACATTGAGAAGGATCGCCAAATGCGATCGAAACTATAGTAGCAGTTTTCTACTAAAATGCAGCGTGAGTAACACCTGTGCATTACTTAATTAAAAAGGTTATCAGATCGGTATCGTATTTATATTGACATGCTTCTCCAAGTAGTCATGATGGAATATAAGTAGGCCAATATACCAAAGCATACCTATTCTCTATATTAAAAACTGCCATACCACAAAAGCCATAATAAACACGCTTTAAACACTGTTTAACTATGCTATTTGTACTGTTAAACATTGGCTAACGTGCGTATAACTTTTGTGGCAAGACGGTAAAAGTTGGGATAAAACAGTATCGGTTATGTGGAGGTAACAAAAAAACATTGACAATACGAACACTTTTCGTTAGGCAAGCTGTCATTAGCGTGTTTGTTAATAAATAATACATAATATATGTTAAAAAAAGGTCTTATCTGGTAATCAGATGAGGGATGGACTGTTCTTTTATGTATTTTCCAATTTCAAATGACAAAAAGTTGGTAGTTTAGTACTTGAAGTACAGAGTACCTACCTACTACTTACTGTGTGTGTTTGTCTACTAAATTTGATTTAATATAATGACGGTCTGAATCACCTCCTTTCGGCTTAGTACGCCAGTTCTGGATAACCCTGTAAATACGTCTAACAAAATATTGGGATTTTTACAAAGCTATCTTACCGACAACAAAGTCATTTACAATTTTTTACATCTTAGTACTTACGTATCAAATAAGCTATTCAAGTGATGGATCGTATAATATAAATTACAAACTTTACCTTCTTTGGTTTATAGCATATGTAAAATTTTATGCAAAACTAATTAAAAGTTTATTTTGCGGACATTAAAATGTAATATCATGAAAATAAAATAAACCCACATACTAAACAACCTTACCTTACTGGAATTTGATGTTTTATTAGTAGTTGATTATGGGTCCATACGAGTAAGTTGTCCTAATTTATTATACTGTACGTTTTATTAGGTCTTCTATTTTAAAACGCTACAAAAGACAATGTCTACTTCCTGTAGGTAGGAAGTAGATCTCATGCTTAAAATTCACGTGAATAATGCTCAGATTCCACCAAACCGAACGGAGCGATCGAGCAGTGGACGTCCCACGGCTGATGGAGCGGAGCTGATATGTGCGGAAACGGGCAGTCATTTAGGGTTCCGTACCCAAAGGGTAAAAACAGGACCCTATTACTAAGACTCCGATGTCCTTCTGTCCGTCTGTCCGTCCGTCTATCTGTCACCAGGCTGTATCACATAAACCGTGATAGCTAGAGGACTAAAATCTTCACAGATTATGTATTTCTGTTGCCGCTATAACAATAAATACTAAACAGAATAAAACAAATATTTAATAGGGGCTACGATACAAAAAACATGATTATTTAGCTATTTTTCGCTCGAAATTAATAACAGTATCTAACAGGTAGACGCATGAAATATTCACAGAATATTTATTTTAAAAATAAATAATTAAAATAAAATATATTATGGATGGCTCACATATTGTACGGAACCCTTCAAGCGCGAGTCCGACTCGCACTTCACCGGTTATTTTTAATTTGTCACAGGCGGAGCCTTGTAGTCATCAATGTTTAACATCAAAAGAGGTCGATGCTTGCAGTCCATGAGTCCACTGCATAAACCACATAATAGCTTAATCTGAAACAAAACTTTTAAACCAACGATTGTACCTATGTAGGTACAACCGTTCGTGGAGCAGAGGTACAAAAAACGAAATATATCTGGAGCAGGCCACTCTATTCATTTAGGGGTGTAAAAAATTCGTATTGTACTTACGTTTGGATAATTGCGGTATAATGCGTACCTTCTACGACTTATTCTTAAACTTGCAGGAGTTCAACGACAAATACTGTGACAACGTGGTTTTTATTCGATACTTACGGATTTTTAACCGAAATAAACTCGCGTAGAAAATTATTACTCACTAAGTAAGTCCTAAGTATAGAATATTAAACTACAATACTGTAGATATTAAGACTGGTAAAATATGTATTTGTATGTAATCAAATAACCAATTACGGTGAAGATTTTAA
Organism: Hypomecis atomaria; assembly: GCA_964007245.1. NCBI lineage: Eukaryota > Metazoa > Arthropoda > Insecta > Lepidoptera > Geometridae > Hypomecis > Hypomecis atomaria. Next base: position 2,938,482 of record OZ023281.1, read on the forward strand.
CATTATTTTTAAAAGTACATATTAGGGGTCATCTCACACTCGGTCTCTGACACCAAACTAAGCAAAGAAAAAAAAACAACGGGTTGAACTTCGGGAGTGCCGGCAGAAAACTTTCGCTCCGTCCTACGAATTTTCGATCAGCAAATGCGTCTCTCCTGACCCGAGTTTAACATTATGTACTCGTACCCATCCCAAAAACCACAACACCGATAAAGAAGTTTTCACTTCAAAAGAATAAAATGAAATTTCAAAATTAAGTTTTTCATAGTTTGTTCACAAAAAGTATTTATACGTAAATGATATTTCAGAAGTAAGTACAACTACGGCCAAGCGCCATCCGCCGCCTCAGAACAAGAATACTACCTATAAATCCTATAATCTAATATCAGAACTCGGAAACATCTCAAAGCGTTTTTGACTAAGTTGTAACTATGCGATACAATAAAAAAATAATGATTTGTTTATTTTGTAAGGGCGCGGGCGTGAGTCGCGGGACGCGTGAGCCGGGAGGCGGGAGCTAGGAGCCACTCTACGTCAGTTTCGGCTCGAAGCGCGACGCCTACCGCGCCCGCTACGGACTACGAGCATCCCGCGTCGAACTAATTCGCGCCTTTTTCATACTTCTTTTTTCAAATCTCCAATGGGACCAAGGAGGGTTTATTTCTGTGTCAGTGAATACAAACTTTTTTTAGAAAAATAATGAGTGTTTGGAACACAGTGCTTAAAATTAAAAGTGACATTTTGGATTTTGCAATGATAACCAATGGATACTAAATCAGCGATGAGAAAACGCAACAGCCAGTCGGCGGAAAATCCGAGAGGGAAGAAGAGGGTAAGTTTTCTTAGGTCATTGACCAATTTATCTGTACCCTTTGGCGCTGTTAAATGGGGGTATCTCTGCATGCCACTGCGTCTAATGTAATTAATATTGATACGTGTAACCTCAGTGTCAGATCGTAAAAAACAAAAACAACTCTACGTAGGTTCTTATATGAATACTGTCGGATGGAAAATAAAGAAGTAGTCAAAAGCGATCCGAGTGTTAGTTGTTATTTTAATTTACAATACTTATAAATTAATGTCTATTAAACATGTGTTTTACGATACTTTTAGACTATATAATTATTTTCTATTTATGATTTATTTCTCATTATTGAGTTTTCTTATTGGTAATTTATCATATAATAATAAATGTAATTAATGAAATGTAATGTAATAGAAACTAAGCTGTTTTGCCTCCCTTATTTAATTACAGAAATCATAATTTCGACTTATGAAAGGACCAGCCAAAACTTGTTTAAACCGCAATTGTTTTTATTTGTTCGTCCTAGAACTTCCAGAGTCAAAAAAAGTTTTGGGCTGAAAATCCAAAAACAATATTTTTTAATTATCTTGAACACTGATCCGCAACATCGTCATCATCTAAGTCATAAGACAATATTTTTTTGTGGATTTGAGACATTGGGTCCGTGGGGTCGGAGCTCATATTATTTTCAAAAGTCTTTCTGAGCGTCTAGTGAACGCGACGCGTGACCAAAATGCTGGTGTTTATTTGGCTCAACGCATAAGCATTGCTATTCAGCGTGGCAATGCAGCCAGCATGTTGGGCACGCTGCCAACTGGCAGGGGGCTTGAGTATTTGGATTATCTTTAGACCTTCAAAGGTCTGTGGATGATCCAATGCTTTTTATGTAGTAGTAGCGTAGTTTTGTTGTCACTTTTGCCCGATGAAAAAAATACATAATTAGACCTTCCCATATACATTCCAATAAGAGCGGATATACTCGTACCTACCTAAACGGCTTGTCTTCCTTTTACGTTACGCTTTCTGGTAAATAAGTTTGTACGAAGTCATGGACTATGCTATCAGACCCTTGGGCTACGTTATCTGCCCATCACCTAATCGACTTGCTAAATGCTTATACTGTAGGTTATGTCGGTTGATCTATTTTTTTTTTGTTGTATTTCGTAAAAACCAACTTACTCAGAGTGTGAGGGTGACGGACCTCTGTATCAAAGGCCACACAAATACACACAAACAGGTACATTTTGGGTCGCAATGCCTACCAAGATACTCATACTCATTTATTTATACAAAATTGATATATTTATACAAAATAGAAATTGTTAAACTGCGAAAAATCAGACATTCAGATTCAATATTTAATCGTATATTGCACCACAAATACCTATACATGCATCTCTTAGTCTAATTTATAAACATTTATAACATGTATGTAAAGTTAGATAAATTGGTACCTACATCAAAATAAGAGCTAAAAACACAACCAGCTAAAATCGTTAGAAGTATTTTTATCTGACCAAATTATCTAACCCTATCATCAACGTTTATCACAAAGACACTTGACAGATTTTTAATTACGCAAAATGTAGGCGCTCTTTATATCTCATCATGTAGGCACATAAAAAGTACAAACAAAAATTAGAGTTCAGAAGTGCGGGGTCAACACAAAATCTACATTAAAAGTATTTTGCTCTGAGAGTTATTTAGATTCCTCGTTGTCAAACGGTTCTTTTCACATAAATTATTTTTAGAGATAATTATACCCTAATTTTCGGACATGTTTGCTGAAAGCAACTTGTTTTTAGGGGATAATTTATTTTCTTAGGAGCTAGGAGTAAAGTAGTCTGTGCAATAGGTTACCTATTATCCTAAAACTGAGACAAAAAAAAACAAATTACACCAACCGTTCGTACAAAACTAATTACTCATATTGTAGATAATTAATTATTTATCGTTAGTTGTAAATAAAAAGCTTCCAAAGCCTAGCTTTAAAAAATACCATAAATACCAAATAAAGATGGCTAAAATTTATAACCGCGATAAATGAAAACGTCTTGAAAGAAGGTCCTACCAGCCAAACCAAGTAAATTATGGTGAACATTGTGTTTAAACCGTGTTGTAAATTGTAAGTAACGCAGATGCTTTTGTAAATAAATGTACTCCATGTCGCAATAAAATCATTTAAACTTCTCCATAGCGCGAACTGCTTGCAACATATACGTTCAATATAAAATTTCTTGGTATTTTTATTGGACACCAACGCGGTTTAAATTGTATTTCTTAAAAATAAAAAGGAACACGTGAACTGTTAACATCATACAATTCATTAACTAGGTATACATTTACTCTCATAATATGTTTGTTCACTTTGATTTTAAAATTTAACTATGGAAGTTATTAAATATTTGACAAGTATGCGCATGAAAGGGTTCAGTAGCATTGTAGTTTTGTTTATTGTAGAGCTGGTTTTCAATGAGGAAAATTAAACGTTTTAAAATCCGCGACTACAAAAATTTTTGAAATATATTTAATGTACAGTGTTTTGTTTTGTAAAAACTAAATAAACTGCATCAAAATTTGTCTATTTGCTTGGAAACTATCATCATAGCATGGCATAGCCTTGATTAAATAGACATAAAGATACGCTAGCGACTTTAAATACAGGGTTATTTGTAATCAATTAGCATACTTTAGGGGCATGTTAGACCCAATTTTAGAGGCACCATCGTTATTATAATACCTAGCAATTTAGAGTAGCCCTATTTCTTTTTCACTATATGCATTTGATATATAGAACACTATTTTACGTTGCTAGGCGCCTTTAAAATTGGGCCTAATCTGTACATCAAAACCAAACCACTTTTGTTTTCAAACTTTTCACAAATATCAACCCAATTTAAAAAAAAATGGGAATCAGCATTTACGTAGGTACAAATAATTGTTTTATACATACCTAACTAATATTTACACTTGTTAGCATATTTACACAGTATCTCTTCTGAAGTCCAACTCTCGCGGGTGGCGCGACGATGCGCGAGCTTTTTACATAGACTTTGTGTTTAGATCGGTCAAATTTTTTTTTTTTAATTTTGTATGGAAGATGATAAATACGAATTTTTGACCGACGAAACGGAGGAGGTACTCAATTCGACGCGTATATTTTTTTTGTTTTTTTTTTTTACTTTTACTTTAAAATAGTAGTGTTTTTGACATCGATCGAAGTCGACTGTCCGTTCACTCACGCCGTCCGTTTTATCGGATACGATATTTTCAACGATGGCGTATGGAGTTGTATGAGCGACAAAGTATTCTGTGTACGGTAAAAATATTGTTCCCGTAAATTATGACATTCCGTTTTGATGTCGCTTACTGGATTGACGGACACTGAACATATCTGTAAAATTTTACCGCATTCATACTGTGGCCACGGAGAACGGGAGAGTATCTGTGGTATACATACTGCGAATTTGCCGTGTGAACAACGCATCCAGTAAAGACGGATACCGGATACGTTAAACCGGCCGCTAGGGTGCCTATGTCTGAACAAAGCATACGTTTTTGTCGTATCCGTTAAAACGTGTACCTACTGTAAATACGAATAGCGTGTGTGAATGGGCTGTTACGTTTTGTCAAAAAATAACTATTATTTTATCAGGGGTCAAAAACGAGCAGGAGGCGCGGATCCAGAACCGCGCCTGATTCAGGAAAATTGAAAGTTTAGCTTTGCTACGGAATCCTAACAGTAAAAAAAAAATACATGTCTCTGCTGTGATTCATTTATTTGAAGGTAATGGATGGTGTGAGTGACGACGGAGAACGTATAAACGGTGAGATGTGGGTGTGCGTTTTATGTAGGTATGATTGGTAGAGTCGAGTGCAAAAAAGAAGAAATTGTTATTTGTTATACAAGAGTGCAAAGTTGCTTTTTAACCGCGTGCTCAATTTTGATGACCGAGCAAGCGACCTGAGCGTTAGCGAGGGAATCAAAAATTAGAAACCTGAGCGTTAACGAGGGAATCAAAAGAGCACAAGGTGAAAAATATTTGCACTCGAGTGCAACACGTACCTAACTTTTCATCCCACCTCAGCGAGGAAATAACTAAAATCATCCACATATCGTACTTACTGTTTCAAATACGTCTCGCGTGATTGTTGAGGGAGAAAGCTCATTTACGCATTATTAACAGTTTTAGTCAAATCTGTTGGTGTCAAATAAACTTCCTCGTCGCTAGTAGGTCTTTCACTTTTTTCAAGTTTCTTGAGTTTAACATAAGGCAAAGAGTATAATAAATATTGCGCATTATTAACAGTTTCAGTCCATTCTGTTGGTGTCAAACAAACTTCCTCGTCGCTAGAATCACTAATTTTAGGTTTTTCACTTATTTTCTAGTTTCTAACATAAGTTTTTAACATAAGGCAAAGAGTATAATAATATAACATAAGGTTTTAACAATATGACCCTAAAAAAGGCGCGCGCAAAGTAAATTAAAAAAAAAAGTACATCATGAAGGTTCCGAGTCTAAGTTTTCAAGAAATTAAAAAAAGGTTGTATGGTAAATTCGGCACCATGGAGATAGAAGTAAAGTACGAACAGATATAAGTAATAGTAGGTTTAATGATGTTTTGAATTCACAAACTTAGTGCACACGATGTTCTAAATTCAATTTTACTTTCCACTCTAGCGGAAAAAAAATAGCCTTTCCGAGATGGGGGGATGAAAACATATTTTATGTGTCTTAATAACACACATATATATTTTAATGTAATAACACATAAGTTATTAATGTGAGTCTTAATTACTTGAGTTGATATCGATTAGTATTTGATGTTAGCGCTTTTAGCGTAGTTTGATTAGGTGTTTGTCAGCGATCACCGAAATTAAGCAACGTTCTGCACGGTCACTATTTGGATGGGTGACCGCGGGTGGCATTTTCCAACTGAGCGCTACCGTGGCTCGGATGACACGTTAAATTGTAGGTCCCGGTTGTTTTAACCGTTTAGCCAAGTCAGAGGCCTTCAGGGGCCTAAAAACTCTGACACCAGGGCTAGCCACCCGGCCTATACGAACTTACTTACTTTTTTAGTATTTGATATTAATTAGGAGTCTGCAATTTTACTACATTGTTTAAAAATTTGTCTTTTTGTATGGGATTGGGTTAAACTGTGTTTGGCTGTCTCTTGAACATTAAGTTTACTTTTTCTGGCATGATACTGCTGTTAGTAACCGTATTTTATTGAAAGCTTACCTTTGCTTGACTGCCTCAGAAAAAGGTGATTCGGGGTTAGGTATATAGGGTTAGTATTGTGCCTACTTATGCGGTTTAGGTGTCATTGTAAAATAAATTGTTTACCGGCCTTTGTTTAACATATTATATATCTTTTATTTATTCGGACATAGAAATAAAAGCTTTACGAAACAAAGAGGTGGTTAATGGGCTCACACATAACAATATTTTTGTACACTCTTACTTGAAAACTAAATGATCATACATAAACAATAAGAATACGATTGTAAGAACCATAGAAAACTAGAGAAGGGTTATCTTTACCCAGTGAGCTAGACACTTTTATGTAGCAAATACTTTTTTTTAATAACTGGCAAAAGTGCCTTTATTAACTACAACAAAACTACACTACTATTACACAAAAAGCATTGGATCATCCTCAGACCTTTGAAGGTCTAAAGATAATCCAAATGCCAAATACTTATATACCACAAAATGATTATTCACGAAACATTGCAGAATGCACTGTTGCAAAAGAATAAGTGATTTATTGAGCTATATTAGTAGTACTCATGTAATTAATAGGCGTGTGACTTTAAGCAGAGTTCGTACCAATCTAGGTCCTCCTTAGATCGACATAATGAGATGTCCCATATCGCGACATCTATGGTAAGAACCGATTCCCCGTATGTATGAATGTATTTCAATCCAATGTTTGACGTCATTATCTTGGTAAAGGAAGGCTACTTAGTCCATTTCATCCGTATTAAGTTTCTCCATCTGTTGGGAGGCATTGCCTTCGTCATGAGTGCCTTTTGTATCTTGATATAGATTATTACGATAAAAATGTATGTATGTAAATTGGAAGGCGAATGCAGTAGGTGCGTTTATTTAAGGTGCAATTTACATTCGTTGGTATGAAACGCTACCAGGATTCGTGTTCTCTGAAATGTTCATTAAAAGTGTAGGTATAATGACGATTTTATTTTATGAAACAGATATATAAAAATTAATAAATAAACAAAGTGAAAAATTTTAGGGGACATCTTACACGCGGTCTCTGACACCAAACTAAGCATAGCTTGTGATATGGCAATTAACTATATACTTATATAGATAATACCTTTTCCAGTTCATCACATTAATACTTACCCTAGGTGGGAATCGACCCCACGCCTCTTAGATCCCGTAGTTAGTCACTAACCACTGCGCCACCGAGGCGGAATAAAAAAGCTCTTAACTCTTAACTATTTGCGCCAAATATTATATTAACGTCACGAAATGCTAAAAAAGTGCAAATGTCAAGTCTTACCTATAGTTAACAGAAATTTCCATTCAACAGGCATTTATACGATTTTCAGGACTGTTTTACTGCATAGTTAACTGGTCTAATTAAGGTTATATTTTGTATGTCTACGAAATGTTACATTTCGCTTTCGAGATCTTTTGGAGATAAATTATTTAATTTCCCTTAAATTGTGTGCTCAGGAGATCATCCCTTACCTTCCCCACTTACGCTAATATTCAGACATGTTGTCTGAATATTAGCGTACTTAGATCCTCATGAAACTAATATGTGTGCAAAAAGGTAGATTTTTATGGGGTAAATCAAACTATTTTAGTAGTAGAGTCTGGCCAACGAAAGCTGTCCAAGAAAAAAGGCGGGAATTTTAAAAAATCAAGAGCTGTTAGCTTGTTTTCTAGTACCGCTCAGCTGATCTCCATGAAATTTAGCATGCACGTAGTTTATAGAACTACGTGCTCTTGCTTTTTTAAAATTCCCGCCTTTTTTCTTGGACAGCTTTCGTTGGCCAGACTCTATGACTAAGATTTTTACATTATAAGTATTAATTTGCGATATACAATTGACCCCGTAAGTAATCGATAGTAAAATGTGTAGAGAATCAAATTGTTTTGTGTTAAATTATGATGTACCTATATCTTTGTTTCTATGGTAACATAGCCCTGGAATAGATTAACCGATATCGATTAGTATTTTTTTCGTTTTATCGAGACGGTTCTTTACAGAAAACTCGAGAACTCTCGAAATAAGTCTCGAATGTTATCTATATTTTAGTATTATACGAGCACTTCTGATTATACTATCGTTACGTTACTATCGCTGACCGAATAAAGCTGTATAAAGTTATAATATTTTTTTAAAGTCATTTGGAAATTATAATTAGACTAATAAATAAATACCAGAAACATAATTTTTTCGATGTTTTTGGAGACACAGTAAGGAAGTTCAAAATTAACTTTTAAACTCAATTATGGCAGAAAGTGCCAACCCTGTTCTCTAACTCTTCTTACAGCACACAATTAATAATTTAACTAATAATATCTTATAAATTGTAAAACTGTAATTTTAAGTTAGCTTAGTAATATTTTTGCTACTTTGTATAATTATTGCATGTGGTGCTTCCTTAGAAAGATGACGCATTTAGTATAAGTTAGTATATAAGTAATTGATGTTTTTTTTGATGCAGTTATCAATGTGAAGCCTAATAAATAAAATAAAAAAATAAAAAATAAAAATCAGAATGTACCTATATCAATTTTGTACCTACACCGACAAGTGAGTTTCCGTCGTCACCGCGTCGCCACTCCACAGCTTGTCCGTGGGCGATTTGTTAGATGCTAAGTTTACACCGGATTATCGAACACCACCAAATAATCGTTTGCTCTTCAAAAGTAGTCTATGATCAACAGAGGATTTTAATAAGGCTGATAGGGTTGTTATATTCTTCACTATGTTTAGTGATGAGAACACGAATACACATCGCATTTGCGTCTTTGTGTACAAAACTAGTACCTAATCGGCACTATTCGATATCTACGAAACTAGTAACAAATCGGTACTAGTTTTGTAGACATCGGTACTACCATTATTTTACAGCAGTACCTATATGACTGTGGTGTAGACGCAGCTAGAAGGTACTGATGGCGTTTCACTGAGTCAAAGGCCATCAATACCTTCTAGCTGCGTACCTACATATACGGGTCAAAATCAGAGAGGTGAGCATTATGCTTCTGACAAGCATATCTGAATAAAATAACTCGATACTACTAAAAGATTTATTTCAAAATAAAGGTTTTGTGCAGAATTACACGGCACTTAGCTTATTTATCTTTCTGTGCTAATGTTTTATTTGATTTTAAACAATAAAGGTGGAAATAGTCATTCCGGGAACGCGTCCTTATACCATGTTTCATAGTTCAAACAAGTCAAAAATGTTTATAATTAAGACTTAAAATTGACATATTTTAATTTTAACTTTGAAAATGATCAAATTAAAAATATACGTATAAAATACATTAATAGCAGTTTAATTTATTCATATTTTGCCTAGTCAAATGCTGTCTGACGTTTAATAAATCATTCCGTGAACGCGGTCGATGTTGATCGATGTAAATAAAAGAAAACACGCTAGGCGGCGTTAGCGAGCAACAGTGTTAAGTTCGCTAGTCAAAGCAAAAGGCGTGTTTCGTGTTGACGGAAAAAAAATAATTGATCTTGTTGGTAAGTACCTTTTAAATTGCTATGTGTGAAGCGTACTTTAATTCTCTGTCACTACGGGAACGCTGTTTGATGATAAGTTTTCCGAAAATTTGCATATTTTTTTGCAAAATTCTTATAAATATTAGAGCTCACTTGTTCATAACCTCTAAAACCAATATCTAAGACGGCGGCGTCAAGCGTGACAAGAAAATATTTATCAAAAAGTCATTTCGAGAACGGTCATTTCGGGAACGTTCACGTATATGACGGGCGTTCCCGAGATGACAATTTTTGGGCAAAATGATGCTCTAATGCTTTTAAAATCATAACCATGCAAAATTTTGGTTTTAGGTATTCATTTAGTTCGAGCAACATGGAAAACGATATAAATGAAAAGAAAAGGAAGTCGAAAAAGAAATTAAAAGGGGACAGTATAACTTATACAAAATATCGTGAAAAGGCTAATTCAAGGAAGCGCAAGTTTTTAAATAAAATTACACCTTAACAAAGAGAGATGAAGAGACTGAAAGATAGGGAATATTACCAAAGAAAGAAGGCAGAAAATAAAGTTAAGAGTGTAAATGATATGATAAAAGACCAATGGATGGTGTAGGAGGAGTGCTAAAGAAAACTGCTGATGACCAAGTATTACGAGGAAACGATGTCAACACAGCTGCAGATTTTGTCCGCTTACTAAACAGTTCATCTGTTTCACTCCATGAAGTCACTGACGGTGAAATAGTTGCAATGAAAAACGTAATACCCGAAAAAATAGATGCAATCCCGGGCATCATGAATGTAACTAAAATTACCTGGCAGAATGCTCCTGATGTCTCCATACTACTGTATCAATTTTCAAAATTATTGCGAGAAATTAAACTACAGGCATTTTCAGTGGAAGAGAGAGCTAAAGAAAGTCCAGTGCCATAAGAAATGATAGATTTAGACATAGAAAATAATGACGAGTTCTGAATTGTCTTCACATCAATAGAAAAAGCATTTATGACGCCGTATACGGATCAGACAGTTCAGATGATGAGGATCTCCAAAAGGTTTCAGATCGACTTCATGGAAAGAATGACGATATTTATGCTGGTACATCGTACGGAGATGATAAGGAGAACTTCCACCCAAACATGATACGTCCAAAGACATTTTTGCTAGTAAATGTACCAACTGAAAATAAAAAAAATGAATACAGATACGTTGCAGTCGCTGACACCTCAGTTGATGAAGATTGAGAAATAAAAGTCACCTTTCTTCGTTGTCAGCGGAACTCAGCAAAAATATTTAAAATAGAACAAAATGATGTCGCATATGTCCCCTGTGAACAAGTTGTTAAAATTTTACCCATACCGAAATTGCAGAAAAAAGGTAGTCGTAGCTATTATTGTTTTGACGAAAATATGGACATATGTGAAAAGTAGGTTATTGCTAGACTTTAAGTTCACACTTTGATACTCAAGTTACTTTGTGATATTATGTGTTTCTATTTCCTAATATCTGTTTATTTTATAACAAAGTTTACATTTTGATTTAAGCATTGTTCCTGATATCTAATGTTTGTTGATTGAAACTACAAAGTTTATTGATATTAGATTTTAAGTTAAATTTTTGATACTCATGTTCCTCATTCCTTAAGTACAAATAAAGGTATAATTCTGTAATGTATATTATTTATTTGCAGATAATATGACAAAAACTGGGTGTTGCGTTCATTTAGGGAACGTTAACGTCATTTAGGGAACTTCATTGTCATTTTGGGAACACTCGCATCATTTTCGGGAACATCACAAAAACGGCAAAAAAATCACTAATAAGTAATGCTACACTTAATCTTGCATATAACAATATGAAATGACCTTTAAACTTTTGTATTTATATAATTAATATATAACGTAGTGCAAAAATGTATACAATAAATTGAAATTTCGGAACGAAATTTATACCAATTGAAAATTTATGGAGATTACTTTGAAAAATAAATGTTTTCAATAAAAAATATATAAATTAACAACATTATCCGATTTAGAAACAGGTTAGTTACAATTTCTTAAAGGTGATTCTTAAATGCGTTGGTTATATTATTATTAAAAAAATATTAAAAAGTGTTCCCGAAATGACTTTTGTGCCTGGCATTATTCTTATTAACTGGTAGAATTTCTAAAATATACATTTTTGTGCGTACCTTTTCACAGGAAAGGTTCATGACAAATTACACAACAGACTCCACTTGTTAGTTTTCTTCAAAAGAAAACTTAATTTCTCAAATATTTGAAAACCTAAGATGCTCACCTCTTTGATTTTGACACGAGTCAATTTGACTCGTGTATACGAGTCAAATTGACTCGTGTATACACCATACATATACATGTATGTAGGTTTACTATTTTATTGTTCTTTATTAACTACAACAAAATATATTAGGTACTACTTTATATGTAAAACTACCTACACTACTACTACATAAAAAAACATTGGATCATCCACAGACCCTTGAAGGTCTAAAGATAATCCAAATGCTCGCGCCCACTGCCAGTTGGCAGCGTGCCCAGCATGCTAGCTGCATGTAGGTATTGGTAGGTACTAGATATGTATCTATTCTGAAATTCAAGCTTGTCTTAGAAATAGAGAAACTAAATAATAGGTCAGTTTGTTGATATATGACTACTCAGTTTTCTTTTAATTTGAGTCAGATATTTAGAATACTAGCTGACCCGGCGAACTTCGTTTTACGGTTTACGCAATTTCTTTATAAATTATTATAGCCTATGTGTTATTCTGATGTATAAATATTACTTTTGCAATAATTCGTTTAGTAGTTTTTGCGTGAAAGAGTAACAAATATCCATAAAACAAACTTTCGCGATTATAATACGAGTATTAGTATGGGATTAAAAAAAGAACAGCTTTCACTTTTCCGAGCAAATAGTCCAATGAAAACCGTTCAAAAATCCCTTTACATTATTATATTTAGGTAACGGCTTATTTTACAGAATTGCTTTAAATGTAATTTGAAAATTTGAAATGGAAATTGTTCATTGAAATAATAACTCGCCAAAATGGGAAACGGAACGCCTAATGTGGATTATATATTTCCGGCCGTTTGATAATAATTTGCAGCCTGAAAATGTAACAATAAATGTACTTAAGTGGCTTTATAAAATATGTTTTTGTGTACATAAATATTAGGGTAACAATATAGGCCTTTATATCAATTTGAATTTAAAATAGGGTAACATACGAGTAATACCAATAAATGGGGCCCAGTGCTTGCATACGTACGTATCTATGTGAAATACGTTTGTAAGGAAATATTAGTATTTAATTTTTTATGGTAAAGGTAAAACCTAGATAAGAGAACCTCAGCTAAGTGAAACTTAGGTGTAAGAACTTTTTTTATGAGTATATAGGTACGATCTGAAACGAATATTATATTGAAACAAACCTTATTTTTAAAACCAGCTTTTACTGAACAAAGACTCACCAAGACGAATGAAACGAGCCGAAACTCGATAGGGTTGCGTTGTTTGATTACAGAGTTCCTATGACCACCTGCTAGCTCCATCATCAGACCCTGGTTACCATTGAAAGACAAACTACTCGCCAAGACCATTCAAATAAACCCACACATTGCTGTTCCTTTGGCCTTCCAGCTCCATCATCAGATCAGCACCATGTCATCATAATATTGCATTGTCACGCGATTTACACATGTATGCCAAATTTCAGCTCAATTGGTAACCGGGAAGTGGATCAAATTTGACTTGCAAGATTTGATTACAGACCGACAGACAAACAACGGGACAGGTAAAACTACATAAAAGCTTGTAACACCTCTATAAAACAGTAAAGTTTTCCTCTGAAACATTTAAAGAAAGCGTTGGTGCCGTAGTAGCGCATGCCTAATGATATGACCAATGTCTATAATTAAATATAAATAATTATTGTAAACAAATGCCTAAATAGCTATTATGATAGTAGATATACGGTCCTCAGAATTTTTCCAAGAAACGATAGTTTCCTTAATTAACGTAAACAAATAAATGCGACTCTACCTCTTTATAAATTATACATTGGTTCCTTATCTAAAATACATATTAGTCCCTAAAATCTTACCATATAACTTAGTACTGCATATTATACCTAATTATGTAGAACTTACGCTATTTATTTATATAATCGCCATTCAAGTTTGTTAACTTCAATAACAGTATTGTCGACCTTTGCCACTAGATAAAGAAAAGTTAACGAATTCTACAGTATTAGGAGCATGCAATCGTCACATGACGTAATTTTATGCCTTTTAAGTACGCCGACACTGCGATGCACTTACTATAACATTAGGTTCTAGATCTTACTTATCTCATCATCATGATCTTAGCCACAGGACTTGCGCTGCAGGAAACACATGCTTTCTAGACCAAAGCTATGAGGCGTCACAAATATAATTATGGTGTAGTATTGCAAAAAAAAAACAGAGGAGTGTACCTAATAATATGTTCATAATTACATCTAAACAACCTTTACTATGGGACCAACTGCGAAATATCGATAAAAAAAATACGCCCTATATACGCTACGCTTCGTACCTACTTACATACCTATGTGTGATCGCCACCCGTACCAGTAGGTACAAAATCTTTCGTGCTGCTTTCCATTATTATTATTTGTAATACCTATTTGTAATAGGTATGTAGTACCTATTTGTATCATATCGCAACTTCCAACGTTCTTTCTTCGATCCATGAATCTAGTCTAGGCGCGTACTTAGTTTTTGTACGAAATTATTCGAGTATACCTACTTATTTTTATTTAGGTCACCGCGTTTAAATTAATTTTGGCATGAGTAATAATAATCTATTTCATTTAATAAGTATTCGTATAATTTTTTTCATAATCGATAGGTACGTTTGACGTTCTCAAAACATGTCAACGATACCGTCTTGTAATGACATGTGTGACGCTCTTGGCAATTTATTCGTAATTCGAACACCATAATACCTAATCGTAGTAAATAAATCCAACCAAATATGCGGCTTATTTTTATTTAATAAACCGTTTTCTTTTGTTGATTTGTTATGGGACACTTCACATAATTATATTTGCTCCTACCAAAGGTTTCAAGTTTCTATGGGCTCTCGTACAAAGGATTTATTTACGCAAAACTTGTTTAATAAAATAGAGGTCCACTCCTTCATAAACACATAAATAAAATGAAACTATCAGCTATTTCAGAAATAAAAAAACTGTCTCATTGATCCTACAATTTCCTAATTTAATAACTTTAAACGCACTAAGCTAATACAAAAGGAGATGATCTGACCATCATAATGACCAACAACTTTTACTATGGGGCCAACCCGGAATTTGAGAAGTAAGAAGTGATAGTTTACTTTAATCCATTTAGATTAGGACAGGGTAATCAGATACTTAACCCTAGGTATAAGTAGACACAGATAGGTACCTATCTAAATACGTACCAATCTATTCGGTCTAAATATAGGTACCTAATATCTGTCCCTAAAAGTCATTCTAAATAGTTATATAGGTAATGTTAGTAGTAATTTATTGACAAATAATTTAATAATAATTGAAGATGTGATTTACTTGTTGTGATTTACTAATTAGGTATTAATATAATATCTATTTATTTAAGTATAATGTGTATTATTGTATATGTAGGTTTTTTTAATGTTATATACCTATGTAGTTTATATGTTATGTATGTGTGTAGAAATAATATTTTCTTTAAATAAAATTTATTTGTTAGGTATTGCCTATTATTAATATTTTGTTAAGTGTTTGTTTCTATGCTATTTAAATTTTCTATCTGTTATGACCACGTTTTTTTGTCAACTGCTATTTTCTATCCGTGCTTGGTTGCCTGGAAGAAATCGCTTAAAGCGATAAGGCCGCCAATTAGAGACCTATTGTTTTGTTTTTGTCCTTATATAATCTGTTTTTGATATAATGTGGTTGTCTAATAAAGTGTTGTTGTTTGTTTGTTTGATGAAACATACACATCCAACGGCAAGCTTTTAGTAATAAGGCAGTGACTTATGGTAATGAACTTGGTGTTAGGTGTTGGTTTAGTACAACAAGTGCAAATCGAAATAAATACAGGTCTGTGGCCCCAGCGGGCACACGTGAGACCCCTCACCTATTTTTGTTTAATATCCGGTGACAGTGAGCCATTTTATTGCCAGTGCATCTATTTTTAGAGTACATAGATTTATGGGTGACTAAATCTTATTGATAAAATATAACTCTGCACAAAAAACTTTTTCTTCTTCTTCAGTCGCAACCCTGAGTGTTAGTAAGTAATAAGTCTGATAATACCATATAAGTATCATTTATTTGAACCTTCATGGATCATATGAATGGATCTTCAAAAAGATAAACTATCAAATTGATTAGTCATGCTACTTCTAAGAAAAGTATGAGTAATTCTGATACAAGTACTTTAGTTTTGTACAAATGTACCTGCGTTGTAAAATATCATGTCGCCTTTGATGTAATTTTTTTGAGGTTGATAATTTCCTAATTTCCGCGAACTTTCCTTTCTTTTAGTCTGACGCTTTCAAATTTTTCTTTGAGATTATTTCACAATTTTATTGTATCACATAGATCTCTGGAACAAATACTTAGTGTTGCTTTGCTAAAGTAGGGATTTAAGGAGGTCTACATTTATGTGACCAACCCGAAATAGCGAAAACAATCAGCTGCACTAAACCTTTTGTCAGGAGTTAATGATAAATGTTTTATGCAGAACAACTGAATTATTTATCGTTTAGAGATTTTTTTGGTTAATTAAGGTCACTGAATGTGTCATCCAAATGGAAAGCATAGGCCTTTCCAGCAGTGACCTTCCAAATCTTACGGCTGATAATGATGATTATGAACTTGTACTCGAATTCTCGGCATCCTGTATTAAACTGAACGAATCCTACTCTCAATCGAATCCGTGTGAATCGCTTATCTCTAGATCAATTAATAACACGGACGAGGTGGTCCGAATCGTAATAAACAATCGTACGACAGATCGCCTTTCTAAATTAGTGGGTTGGCGATGGTTGCCGCGGTTGCTTGGGGAGCAGAAGCACAGACTACGACACAACAGAGGCCTTTGTATCAGTTTGTATACGAAATGAAAGCTATAACCGTTTTGGCGTGGATTCATATATTTTTTATCGCGTCCCTACTTGACCACAAAGTCATTACATATGGTTGAAGATGAAACACGTAGACTTGGAATTTTTTACTCTGACTTAAAGGATTCATAAAAGGAAGATATTTTTTAAAATAAAATTGTACTTACCTCTATACATATTCTTAATCATACTTAATTGTAACAACATACTTATTTTTGTAGAGCAACCAATTCTATTCCGAATTACATGACATTACGGTTAGAGACATTAAAAGCAAATGCAAAGAAGCCCACTGACAATGGCATTGGGCTTGAGCATTTGGATCTTTAGACCTTCAAGGGTCTGTGGATGATCCAATTGATTTTTAGTAGCAGTAGTATAAGTAGTTTATTATCAGTAATTCCTATATAAGTAGCCTATGTAAGTAGTGTTGTATTTTATTGTAGGTAATAAAGGCACTTGCCTTATTAAAAAAGTAAATAAACTCACTACCTTCATTTAACTTTATTATTAATTTTAATCTTATACATGAAGTGTTAAAAAACTGTGTCAAGCTACAGTGCTTGCTTAGAGAAAATCAACTCGAACATAATCTAAAAATGTTGTTTGTCTAAAGTAGTCTCTCTGCTCAAATCTAGTAATCGCCAGGGGATAAAAGGTATTATTTTGCGTGTCGAAGAATTCTCCGGGAGATGGGCGGGCGGCGAGCCCCGCTGATAGCGGGGTCACGTTCCCCAGATAAAGCCGAGATAACGTCCACGGCTTCAGTGCGCGGTTGTCTCCTCGCCGCGTATCGACACACATCTCTGTTTCTTATGCCTTTTAAACTACTTTTATAGCGAAACTAAAATACGTCGAGGAATTACTGATAATAAAGTGATAAATAAATATAATCTAATGCTGAATTGGTTTGATTTGACACGATTACTATAAGTGCCTAACGTGTAACACAAGATACTCGCGCTATAAGATGTGCGATGAAGAGTAGTCCGACGAGCTTCCGACCGACCGAAGAGTAGTGCGGCGATGCTCTATAAAAATCAATGCAACAAACTTTATTTCAAAATAATAAGTACATACTATTATAAACAGTAGTATAACTAACTTACTAACTAACAAACGACAGGATCATATAGCAAGAATTTCAACTCAAGATGACTGGTAATGGTAGGTACTCGAACATGTTTGCGTACTTGGTTCAGAAGCCAAAGTGCAATTTCAGTATACCTATTTACATTTACATTCGTAGTCATCAAGCAAACTCACGTATACTCTCTGTGAAACTTTGAGTTAGGTAAATTACTTTTGTAAGTTAATCTTATCTAGTTACTTAGATTTAGTTGGGAACATGAATAAATAATAATATATATAAGTGTATATTATAACTGCCAATGTTTATGCGATGTACTGCGGTCTAACGGCTTTAATAACGTCATTTCCCACAACGTTATCGGTGAGAGTTTGAAATGCAATAACATAATTTGTACAGCCTACACGATAACAAGATATTGAGCTTTCATCTCGTGGTAGATAAAGTATCAAATATCTACGAAAGCGTCAATTATCCGTTGTTAATTCATGACTATCTATTTGTTAGACTTCATTCGCGTGCCATTAGGTAATTTATATTGGATGTTATTGCTTCAAAATGAATATAAACGCAAAATTATAACGAATTGAACTTTCATGCTTCGGGGTTTTAAGTGCATAAGTATTTATATGCCTATCTATACTCAGAGTCATATAAAATCTAGCCGTTAGTAAAATTAAGCAACAGACAAAATATAATAATACTTATAACGCGACGCGTGACCAAAATGCTTGTGTTTATTTGGCTCAACGCATAAGCATTGCCATTCAGCGTGGCAAATGGCAATGCAGCCAGCATGCTGGGCACGCTGCCAACTGGCAGGGGGCTTGAGCATTTGGATTATCTTTAGACCTTCAAAGGTCTGTGGACGATCCAATGCTTTTTATGTAGTGGTAGGTAGTGCAGTTTTGTTGTAGTTAATAAAGGCACTTTTGCCCGATAAAAAAAAAAAAACTTGCCACGTCTTACCACGTTCTTGTAAGTACATAATTCCATATTCTAAGATTACCTACCCAATTTCAACAATACGCGACGCATTTTGTAATTTTTTTCACTACGGAAGTACCTTTCTATACCGTATTTATTCTATTTTACTCGATTACCGTATTTTTAAAATGTTGATATCAAAGCAAACTAAATAAGTACACAACAAGTGGCTATATAAATAATTTACTTCACACATCAATTAATTTTATACTGATATAACGAATCATCACTATTTATCAGGGAGTTTTTTTTATGAATTTCATGTTTTCATAATGAGCAAAATGCATGTACCTGCCTAGGCAGACGCCGCCTCAGCAGAATTCTTAGCGACAGAAATATTACTGATACACATAACATTTTATTAACAACTAAGTACATGGTAATACAAGTACATAGGTACTTTGTTAAACTGCACACTGCACATTATTATTGCAAGCTAATTTTTTAAACCAGGTACTAAATCACAATCGCTCTATTTGGTACTAGATAGTTTGTATAGTTAGTACTTACATGTGCATAGTCAATACGGTAACGAATGTCTTTTATACAAAAAATAAAAACATAGCAAATAGGTAAGTGGCATGTACAAGTACTTAATGAGGGACGCACTTGGAGTTGACAGGTTCCACAGTACAAGTCCGTTTATGAACTTCACAAAAACTGGCTGAAACCTAAATTGGCTAAAGCTTACGTACTAGGCTAACAAGCTTTACCGAACGCAACTTTTTGTCTGACAGAGTAACAGGTGGTTCTACAGACTGTGAGAATGGCACCTGCTTTTAAAACAAATACCTAGATACTGAGTCTAAGTATTTATTAAACCTACAGAAGAGGTACATGCAATAAAAGTTCGAACATCATATTACCAATATAATAAAAAATCCAATACCTAATACTTTGACTTTTCAATTGTTATTCGTATTTCAATGATTACTCGTCTATCCAAACGATAGAGATCAATTTAATCGTAAACAAACATGTGAAATAAATCAGAAACCGACCAAACATATTTTGTGTTGTTAGTTCCACCTACAAAACTTTGTATTTTTAAACATTATTATCACTTTAATAACCCTAATTTATCAAGTCCAACGAATGTCGAAGTGTTTATTTGTATTCTCGTTTTTCAAAGATGAAAATGTCTATCCAATCATATTGACCCCAGGGTCGATTATTTATTGATAGGCAAAGTGACCTTTGAGCTCAGAAAACAATATTTCTGGAATTATTATTAGAGTGTCTCGTTAACGTAATCCTACTCTAAGCGCAAACGGCAGATTTGGTATTTCTAAGAACTGATAACTTTACTAATAACTGAGATTTTCAAACGAAATATATAGGTAAGCAGTCGTATTAAATGAAAAAGTACATACCTAGGTATGTTGTTTTATTATTAGATACCTTACTAATAATTCTGACATCTAAGTAGTTAATAATAACTTCATCATCATCAATGGGAGCTTGGTTCATTCCACTACAGGACATACTTTGACCACTGTAGCTCTCATATCGTAATTTAACTCGGTGTTTCTTAGCAATCACTGAATTTTAGTAACGTATGGCACGGTCAGACTTCGGATTGCTGATCGCGGGTGGCTTTTCAACTGAGTGCTGCCGTAGCTCCGATGACACGTTGAATTATAGGTCCCGGCCGTTTAAACCGTGGCCACCTCATGGACCTTCAAGCGGATTTAATACTCTGACACCAGGGCTAGCCATCTGGACTATACGTACGTATATCATGCCCCTATGGGTATTTGCAAGACAACTATAATAAGTGGGTACTTGCCAAAATAATATTACCTATACTTGCTGATTTTATTTGATAAATGCGATCGATGTGCTTTACTACGAGATAACTAATATTCTACGCGTGAGATATTAGAGTGCCAGCGTTGATAAAAAATATTGGCCAAAGTGCGAGTCGGGCTTTGCTTACAGCTAACTCCCTGAATTATTAGTCCTTTGAGGTTCATTTTAGCTTTTAGGGCCTTCGATATTCGCCGGGACATATGAACCTACGCTGAGCTCAACTCGGATTGGTGACTTGGTGACATAATATGTGGAGATATATAAAACAATCATTAGTCACATAACATACTAATAAATTAAAGTAAAATTTATTTACATATTTACAAGACTTAGAAAGTAATGTTTGTTAGATATAAATAATACTAAACAGTAAATGAAATATATAATTATATGGAATTGATCAATGAAATCCTTGCGAACTATTCCGGTTGAAATCAGTTTTTGGCGAAAAATAATTATAATTATTATTACAAAAATGCCAAATTATGTTGAATGAATTAAACTGAACATTTTGAGATCCAATAGAATCCCAGCCGGGGTTAAATAAGGGAAGTAATTTTTTGGGATGTTCCCTAAATAACTGATTAATTAATGATTATCATTTATTATGAACTTAGCTACAAAATTACAACATGAGCGGAATAAGGCCATTGACGAAATTTCATTTTTCATAATTTGTACAGCGATGGTGCCCTAAATACTTACCGCCATATTGTTTCATGATAACTATCGCTGTTACGAGTACAGTGAAATGAGATTGGTGTCATCCAAACCTGAGATTTATAAGCACTAAAAGTCAAATGATTACCTGTTGCATAGATTAGGGTTATTTACAGCCGCGTCTATAACGAGGCGGTGACGATTTTATAGCTTACCTTGGTGAGGATAAAAAAATTGATTGACAACTATGGCGACATGCTTCGATGCTAACGATTTATTTCTGAGTAGATTTTTGTTCACGTTTTCGCCCGCGTAGGTACCATTAGGTTATGATTCTTCGCAAAAAAAAATCGCTCGGACATTTTTTTACTACTTTCACTTAGGGACTGTGGCTCTGTAGATATTTGCTCGAAGATATTAGGACAATAATTTACTTCCCATGGCTAATTTGGGTAGAGCTAAATAAATATTTAATATAGGTAGGTACTTAATTTGACATCGATCATAATAGACTCTACTCCGTAACTAGATCGAAAACTCTTAGGTATATTAACCGTTTAAACAAGGCAATTTGAGCAGCACCTATACTTAGGAACTAATTGCCGTTATTAATAGCGAACAAAAAAATCCTAAAAATCACGTTTGTTGTATGGGAGCCCCCATATTTATTTTATTCTATTTTTAGTATTTGTTGTATAGCGGCAACAGAAATAAATCATCTATGAAAATTTCAGCTGCCTAGCTATCATGGTTCATGAGATACAGCCCGGTGACAGACAGAAAGACAGACGGACATCGAAGTCTTAGTAATTTAATAGGGTCCCGTTTTTACCCTTTGGGTACGGAACCCTAAAAAGCATTGGCTCATCCCCAGACCTTTGAAGGTCTAAAGATAGATAGTATTTTCCTGATATTTTAATTAATGGGAGAAACAGTTGCCCCACTTAATATGCTGGGCGCAAAAACAACATCGACGTCAGGATGTCAGTTTCGCAACTGATAAATTTTATACTTTCCTTTTTTAGAAACCATTAAAAACGAAGTAGGTGGCAGATTTATAGCACTACTTTATTTGTAAATCTAGGCTGTCGAGGAAGCGAACCTTTTGCAATTAAGACTACGAGTAGGGTAGGCTCCGCACTCGGCGACGCTTAGGTGTTGTTTTGCAGTTGTGAATCAACTGCTGTGATCATTTTTAACCGACTTCCAAAAAGGGGGAGGTTCTATGTTCGTCTCTATGTATCTTTTTTTTTGTGTATGTTCATCGATAATTTCGCCAATTGTGAACCGAATCGAAAAATTATATTCATTTTAGGTAAGTACATATGTACTACTTTGGTTTCAAATATAATTCTGAAAAACACACGGCCTATGCTAAACTATGTAACTAGCCTTTTTTGTGTAGTTTATAGTCTCATAGAGGAACAGCAAATTCAAATTGTGTCTTCTACATAGACGTCCGTTAATGTCAAACAATTTTACTATGGAAGTTAACGTGGTTTTCACACATTGCAGTGCATTGCGAGACGGCTCCGCGTGCTATAGCACCAACCAACTTGAGAAAGGTCGCCGAACGCGACCGAAACTATAGCCGTTGTTGTGACTATCCACGTGAGTTTAGTCCGGTTATAGGTATATAGTATATACTCGTATGTCAAACAATGTTGATATTTTAGAAAAAAAAATCTTGGAGTTTGTTTTACATACTTGTGTCGAGCCTAACATCAAAGCCTAGCCCAATTGTATATTTTTGAGTTTCTTTCAATTTTCATATTTTTCTACGTTTCAATTTGTAAAAAAAAATATTTGGCGGTCAAGGATCGGCCTTTTGCGGTCCGTATCCGGCCACCTGTAATGTTACCTACCGTTGGCCTAGGCTAGGCAATCAATTAATTGGAATTCGAAATAAGAGATTCTAAAAAACACGAAATCGCAGTATACAGCTTGTAGAGGAAAACATCTGTTTCGATTTACAGGCGCGATAGGTTTGTAAAAGTCTTTAGAAATACTCGTAATCCCAATAAGTCTCTTCTCATTATCAAAACAGCTGCGTCTTTCAGACCGGCATTTATAAACGACTTAACTCATAGGAAAAATTTCTAAGTCCCTGCCAAACTGTGCAAAACAAGAAGATACAGCAATATTTCCATTCACTCGCTACATTACAAAAGTTAGTAAGCAAATGTTCAAATAGCCAATCATTGTAGCGAGTGGATCTCGGTGTTGTATCGTTCAAAAATAGCAAATATCGGCACTGGCGTTAAGTGCTAGACGACAGTCGAATAAACAGCTCGACGGGCTCAAGGGCATCCTCACTTTTTGTATCCATTTTAAAAACCTTATGATCTCATTTTGCTTACAATATTTTTTGAAATACCTAGTTTTAGGTAGTACAGGTCGCGGCATATAAGTGTAGCGCTCGGCAAAGTGTGGAGGGGATGGCTGCGCATGGGTTTAGTATGCCATCCCCTCCACACTACCTTCAGCGCTAGACTTACGTGCCGCTACCTGTACATGTAGCCCGCCCCGACTTCATCGAGGTAGAGAAAAATATAAATTTTTGAAAAAGTTGCTCATGATCATCATCACTTCATTATCACTACATAGTATAAAACAAAGTCGCTTCCGCTGTCCCCATGTCCCCGTGTATGCTTATATCTTTAAAACTACACAACGGATTTTGATGCGTTTTTTTTAATAGATAGAGTGATTCAAGAGGAAGGTTATATGTATAATAAACCTGTGCGAAGCCGGGGTGGTAGTCGCTAGTGTAGAATAAGAAACTCGTACAAAATACAAATCATATTAAATATTACCATTTTAACACTTTCATAAATGAAATGAAATGAAATAATTTATTGTCATAATAGTAAGTACATTGAAAATAATTAAATAAATAAAATAAAATGCTCATCAATGTCCCTTAATGGACACATCCAACAAAAAATCACAACATAATTAAATAAACTAATTCAATAATAATGATTTAATAAATAAAAATTGAAATAAAAAACTATGTTCCAAAACTAATCTCATGTCTCAGTCAGAAAGCGACAATATTCTGAATGTAGGTATGAAATATATTACGGTCTACCCACAAGTGTTCTACCGTACATAGAATAGTCGGTAATATGACTGTGTTGTACGGTCATACCTAAGCAATAATGTAAATTTTAAATTTATGACTAAAAATTAAAATTACAAATCCGCTGTATAGAGGCTTCGTTAATAAACAATATAAATACGTCACACATAAAAACTAACTAAAAACTAAACTAAAGGCTTAAACATTAACCATATCCTTGCATAGAGTAGCGATGGGATATGTAAGACATTTTTATTCCACTGCTTCTCTTTGTTGGGGTCACTAAGCATTCAACAAAAACAAAATGTAGCCTTGAATCCAATTTTGGTTTTTCTGTTCGTTAGCAAAAACCTATGCATGTACCTGCTTGATTAAAATATTACGAGTAGTACTTATATCAATCTAGTCCAAGCACCATTTTTACTAATTTTTCTCGTTTTCCGGGTTGGGCCCCGTAATAAAAGTTGTTCGCAGTAAAGGTCTGAATCGTCCCCTTCTGTCTAAGTATACGTATAACCCTGTATAATTTAGCTGTGTCTTTATTAAATCTATCCAAATTATTCTAGTCTAGAAGCCTGTTCCGAACCTGTCATACTTGGTCAGATCAAATATTCAGATTATTGAGTACCTAACTAACTGTTGATTTTAAAGAATCTGAAAATTACTTGATGAATATATTTGTTTCTGAATCAATGAAATGAACATTTAAAGTTAGACGAATTGCGAAAGTGGAAAAATAAGCTTAAACTCGTAATTATAATTCGTTTAGAACATTATTTAGTTATGGACACACAAGTATTTGACGACTATCTGCTAAACAAAAACTTCAAATGAAAATGTATTATGTTATGTACCTATCTATATCTCTCGCACATTTCTAAGCCGCAGGCCGAATGCAAGCCGCTTCCAACCGATCTCATTAGAAATCTATAGGAGAGACCTATTTCTAGCAGCAGGACATTCTGCAGCTGATAGGTACCTATATGTAGAGGTACCTATAGTAGAAAGCAATCCAAAACCAAAGCTCTGATTTGACCAAAAGGATAAGGTTTACCAAGTAAAAGTTAATTTTCTTTCTCCATGTTTTCCAATACTGAAGTAGGTATACGCAATATCATTCTTATAAAAATTAAAAAAAGTAATAGAAAAATCATAATGCGAAAAACATTGCGGTTTTGTTGCCAAGGCAACTAAACTCACTCGGTTTGCTCAAGAACTCGGTTCACGTAAAACATTGAAGAACGTTTAATGATTGCTCAATCAAGTGGAACAACAAACAAATTGATTGACTTAGAACGAAAAAAATATATTGGGTGATGGGAAAGTATGAGAAATAAATTGCTCTTGGAACACTGCTCGATTTACATTTAAAATACCCCGCAATTCTCTGTTATAGGAGACGCGGCTATCAGAGAAAACAATAAAACAGTAGCTGGTTTTCAAGAACCGTTTGTTTTACAAACAAATTAATATTAATAACACAATATGTAAGTAAGTCGATTTGTGTTGCTACTAATTCAGAAATGCCTAGGGTGCAATGAAAAATTTAAGTTTTACGTTTGGGGTATCTGCGATTTTATATGTAGGTTAGTAACTAGATAGGTCCTACTTACTTATGAAAGTAAATTGTGATAACGCTGTCGAATCTTTAATATACTTACGATTTCAAAACTTTTTTAGCTGGAAAAGTGCAAATAGGGGGAGGGCGCTGTAAGCTGAAACCGCTTCGACCTAGTTCGGCAACAGATACCTATTATAATTTTGTGTTCAATTATTCTAGCTTAGTTAAGATGTATGTGAACGTTGTTTTGATCGAAAAAAAAAATTATTTATTTATTATACTTCAACAGAAGTTAACAAATAGTACTAACATATATTTTGTACTTCCTTGTAGGGGAATACGAACCCTGTTATTCTCGCTCTGCTGGATCTCGCAGTCCAGAGATAAGTCGGTACGTTAAAAGATATTACTGTTAACAGAATGATCCAGAAAATAAACCTAAAATGTTGATATGAAGCACTTAGTATTCACGAATACTGATTTCTTCTTTCCTATATTACCTACCTCTAAAAATGTATGTTGGTTAGTGGTCAAAATGATTGTGGTATAATAACAGATAGATATCTTGAAATAATTGACACCAAGTTGGGGCTTAAGCTTACAATGGTAAAGTCCAACAAAAAGTCTCCAAGGTTTTCACAATTCTCTCCGCGTATTTGGTTTCAAGAGGCGTTCTACAGTTTATTATAGGACTTTCCCTTGATTTAGAAACATGTATGCAAATACAAGTGCATCTAAATCCAACAAAGCATTGCGTAAACGAGGCATGCGCCATTACCACTGGTACGTCTAATTAAAGGATCATGATTGCTCAGTATGTGTGCCAGGTCGCTCTTGGAAGTAGAGTTAGAAGACAAAAGATCAGTAGCTTTAATTAAAAATGGCTACTTCCTCGAAAAAATTACAAACCATGGAACTTTTTTTATGGGGCAAGTGCCTTTATTAACTACCACTAATTAAAACAAGACCTACATAATCTAAAATTCTAAAACTACATAAACTACTACTACATAATAAGCAATTGGATCATCTGAAGATCCTTCAAGGTCTAAAGATAATCCATATGCTCAAGTGCACTGACAATGAAACTTTTAATTATTTTTCACAAAAAATGGTAAAACCGCCTTCCATCGTGTATAAAATTCGAATATTTCACTCAAACTGTTTACATTATTGTTGATTTTTCAGAAACGGCTAAGCCGATTTCATTAAAATTTAAATGGGACCACCTCGGAGGTACCCTTTCGAACTAAAAAAGAATTTCGGTTTCGGTTCACAATTGCCGAAATTATCGATAAATATACACAAAAAAATACATACTGATATACATAGAACCTCCTCCTTTTTGGAAGTCGGTTAATAAAATTAGTTCAACATATCCCATCGAGCTATAGTGAGGGCTATGGTTGGAGGAACTCTGCGAGGTCGATTTGGGAATCAGTGAAATCCGCTGTCGAACAGCAGCATTAATGACATAGCCCAGGGGATTAGCAAATTGTACCTAGTGGCAAAAGACAAGATACATTATGTCATACAAAAGTATTTGCTGATGGACCTTTTCTTGGATTTTCTTGGATTTTCTCAGTTCGAGAACATTACGTAGGTACCTAACCTACGTAATGTTCTCGAACTGAGAAAACACACCCACGTACCTAGTGAATAGTCGACTTGTTTGAACTACAACAACTACCTACACCACCTTAATCCTTTGCTAGCAAGCTTTAGAAGTAGTACCAGCACAGAATGGGCCTACGACAATCATCGAGGGATTCCAAATAAAATGTTCGAAGTGGATCATTTATCGTTATCACAACTTCATATTCACAACCCTACTGCCAAAGTGGGGCGATCGGAACTACGGGTGTCACCGCCAATAATTTGCGCGGCCGAAATAAACGTTTCCGCATTAGGACCCCGGAATGAAAGATGACAGTGACAGCATGATTCCATCAATGACGCTTCCAAACCTCTATTCTCCTATGCAGTCAAGAACATAGCTGCTGTATCTTATCTCCTTATAGCACCTTGTAGGTAGGCAAAGCTACTACGAGTAAAGCTCGTATGGAATATTTAATCGTACCTATAACTATTGCGGCTTTATCTCAATAGCGAGCCAACTTCCTTAATTTCTAGCTAGTTAAGCCTAACTAAAAACTAAGGACGAAATAAGATACATGTTTAGGTACAGCTTGTTTGTACTACAAAATACACAAAGCAGTCCCCAAACCCAGATTTGGTGCATTCATTATTATTATGATAATACCTAAATAGTCTTGAGAACTCAGTTCAGGATTAAGAAGAACTTTAGAAACTAAAATAACTCTACCAGACAAAAATTATCTGCTGCTTAGACAATTATTTTCTGTTTAATGACTTGTTGATATACTTAGATGAACGGAGGAAATATTTCGGAACATACTGTACGGTACAGTCTGTACCGGTCCCACGTAAGTACATACCTATAGTACAAAAAGTGGTTTTTAAGCTGTGAGTCAAACGATATTATCAGAATCGAGGACAAGATATGTTGTATTTTTCTGTTTGTATTACAGTTTTCCTTTGTGCTAATTTATGATACCGATCAGGTTTCATTCCTCTGAATGTGCCTTTACGGTTTGACACTTTCTCCCTCAGCGGCGTGAAAGCCCGTATAAACCCACATTTGTACTTATGTATTGTATTAAGAATCAATGACCTATTCAACTATAAATTTGCTAAGAGACTGTTAACACAGACTGTTTCTTAACATTAAGCTTTATTTATATAAAGCTTTTTGTTAAGACCAACTCATAGCCCCGGAGCCAAAATTAGAAATAGTTAGACGAGGACCGGAGTATATGATGATAAGAATATACAACCACCTACCTAAAGACCTACAAGAAGAAACTAATCACAAAATATTCCAAAATAAACTCAAACGATTTTTAACAAAGAAATGCTACTACACTATTGACGAAAATTTTAAGCTCACAAATTACCATAAAATAACGCTGTAAATAAGATACGTACGTTATAGTTTGTGTTATACTTTTTATACTATTTGCGACACGCTAACGACAGGGTATAAATGTGTACTGTGTTACTATTATGTATAAGTGTAATTGTAACTAGACATGTTATAAGGCAATTGTATACCCAAATAAAAATAAATAAATATGTAAGTATTTAAGTCTTTTAATTAAATTTTAATGATTAGCTGCTGTCTAAAAAAATATCTATCCAAAGTAGTGTTTATTTTGGTTGGTAAGTATTCTTTCAACTTGAAGCTAATTACGTTAATTCCAATAAAACAGAGATGAGTAGGTATCTGAAATATGAGCGTCATTAAGAAAATTCGCAACAGTCGGGCGTTGTTCATCATTATTTTATTGAAACATAAAACCGATGTAACGATTTTGCAAACCATAATTGCATTTGTGTTACACATCACTGCCCGTTGTATCGAGTGGCGAGGTAGGATTAAGATCGGCAGATCAAACACCGACCCGACCTTCGCGGAAGATTTATTAAAAACAAACACTGGATTCGGGCTTGATTTCGGGATTGTGGGTTGATGGCACAATAAAAGTGCCTCTTTTGACACCAATCTGGAGTTTATTATTCGGGACAAATGTGACCCAGCGGTAACCCGACACCGCGCCGTCTGTCGACCGACACTACTCGTCTTGTTTGATCTACTGAGAGCTTTTTAAACTTTTTATGTCTCACTTTAGTACGTTTTAGGCGCCTTAACTGCTGAATAAACATACTAGATTATCTCAACTTGCCGCAATGAGTAGACGCACGCTAACGAACTTTTATGTTTTGACACTTTCAGTTGTTTTTCTAACTTATTATCTCTTGAGCGTCCCATACCTTACCAGTGACACTTGAAACAAATGAACTGTAATATTTTTTGTGCAGGTATTTTACACGTTATACAATATCGTCTAAGTACATATAGTTAACATGTTAGGAGCTTTTTCTCGGTTCTGAAACTTGCGGTCAATTAATACCTAACATCTTTCAATATTTCGTAAATTGTATTGTCGGTAAATTTTCTTGCGATAAAACTTATGTTTATTGTACTTTCATTGATACTTGTTGATGTTCGGGGGAAAGCTCTTGTTTTGTTTAAAAGCACCGGCCGACTTGCGAGCCGGCGCGCGGCGTCGGAGCGCTTAGACACATTAGGTAAATAGACAGAGAACATTTCATGCAGGAGTCCAGCAAGGCTTATATCAGTTTCATTAATTATGAATAATTTACGAGTCTTGGAGGCTCTAATGCTAATTGTTAGATTCAAATCTAACAACTACGTAAATAATTATTTACCTACCTAATTGTTGAAATTTTCATGTTAATTAAACATTAGATTAAACGCATGAATACCGTCCGTACTATATTCCCAGGGTTTTATATAGTTTTCAGTCTAGTGGATAAACAGTATAAGCATAATCTCTTTTGGGATTATGGACAGTGGACAGGACGGATTACTCACTGTCCGAGTTATCATAATTACTGGCTGTTGTTTGGCTGAACCTATTTTTATTATCATATATTTTCTCAAACGCAATAATAACAATGACTCGATATCACAAATGGTTCACTCTCGCTGAGCGTTCCTCGGGCGTTAAGCGGTCGGATTTTTAAATAAACATTTTTAATGATCGGCCCGCGCGCGGACCCAGGTGCACCCATACGGCTCTTCTTCCCCCCCTCTCGAGCCCCCTCTCTTCCCTACGCAACCCTAACGTACTATGCTTTTGTTCCAAAAACAGTAAACTATTTGTTTTGTATGAAATAGAGTCCCTTCTTTGATAGACATTGATAGGAATCAGAGGAGAGGAAACACAGCTTCGGCCAGGAAATCCGGAACCGACATTCTTCGAGAGGCGCCGCACCGGCGGGCTTGATTGAACTTCTGTTATGATATTAATTACACAGAGTAAACAAACACAATATACGAAAGTAGGCTGCTACTAATGTTACAAAGATATTTAAGTACTTGTATGCTAACGTTTCATGTCCGTTGAAATTGATTTATTTCACCTTACCTATACCTCATAAATGCTTTCTGAGCTTGGGACACCTTTGACGATGACTTATCTCAATTTAAATCGTTTGTTCTTCGCTGACAGTGCAGTGTGGGCGTGCTACTACGGTTTCTTCTGTGAAGTGATGCAAGAGCTCAACAATAGCATCGATATTATTACGTATTATTGTTTTGCCATCAGCGAAGCAGGTTGGGAACGAGCGTGTCATGTCCCCGAGGTACAGCATGTCGACGTTTATTTATGTTGTAATTTGTTAGCGAAAATGTCACGTGGGTGCTACAATACATTGAGAGGCTACTCTGGTAACGATGCAAATTGATTGCATATCTACTTGTATTTTGTGAAGCTAAATTTATTTTATGTTGTGGGCTGTAATACTCGTACTGATAAGTTCTAGGAACTATAGGTATAAGTCATTTTTTGTTAAGTAATCAACAAATGCTACGAGTATAGGTAATAACAAGATGCTATTTTTTTTAAAAATATATGACATATCAGACATAATGTCTGTATACTATAGTGACAGGCTTTACAGGATATTCCATTAACGTTATTCCCATCTGACACTTTCTAACTCGAACTTTTTAACCGACTTCCAAAAAGGAGGAGGATCTATGTTCGTTCGTATGTTTTTTTGTGTATGTTTATCGATATTTTCGCCAATTCTGAACCGAATCAAAATAATATTTTTTAGTTTGAAAGGGTACCTATACTCCCGAGGTGGTCACATTTAAATTTTCTCGAAATCGGCTGAGCCGTTTTAGAAAAATCAACCACAATGTAATATAATTTGAACACATCAATTCGAGCATAGGTACTATTCGGATTTTGTACACAATGGAAGTCGGTTTTGCCTCTTTTTTGCGAAAAACAATCATAAAATTATGAAAACAGCTCATAAAATCGTCATAATTTACATTATAGTAGGTATGAGAATATCATCAAAATAAACCGTCAACTTTTACATGTGTACAAAATAGCATAGAAGATTTTCTCTTCACACAATTGAATGGTATAAACATTTTTCTGCCAAATAATAAGCTTTTTTTCTAAGTGCGAAAATGCAGACGTGAGTCTTTGAGGAAATATTACTACGTAGTAGTATAGCTCGATGACGTGAGTTTACGAACAATAGTAGGGAAATTTGCGGCAGGCCCTACGGTCTCTTGTAGATACCTACTCTGGCCGGCTGTAATGTAATTGATATTGTCGTGGTATTTGTGGTCACATGGAAAAGTTGCTCGTGTGTAAAATATCATTCTCCAAACGACTCCATAAAACCGCGTTATTGTTTGGCATTTTGAAATACTTACCTCGATATTTTCGGTGCTCTACCATCGAAGCATTTTTATGTCAGCGTTCTAGTTGGACGTACTGTACCGTTTGTCCCATTTTTTTTTATTTTGTCACAAAAAACCTACAACTCTACTCAAGTAAATTATAGCTATCACAGTTTTTATCGATGTTTAGGTTAGAATATTTTTTTCGGAGATTTCAAGAGATGGGATTTAGATATCTTCATAAAAGCGTAAGCGAAATATAACGTGATGTTTTGTTTCTAGTAAGAAACTAAAACATCTAGCCGCATTTTTAGTAATTCTAGTACACCTGCTCCTCTTAAAATTACATAGTATAGGTATATACCCAATCTTGAATAGTATCCAATCTCAGTGCACCATACCAGTTGCACTTATCTATTTAATTGTGAACCTGAATTTGTAAGTACTGAACTAAAAAATAAATCTATGTTTCACATACATAATTAACACAACGGCTGTGTGCAAGAG
Source organism: Hypomecis atomaria (assembly GCA_964007245.1). Lineage (NCBI taxonomy): Eukaryota > Metazoa > Arthropoda > Insecta > Lepidoptera > Geometridae > Hypomecis > Hypomecis atomaria. The sequence goes on from OZ023281.1 coordinate 2,971,186, forward strand.
TTTCAAACAACAACAGTTATTTTTTATCGTTCTGTCTGTAATTATTTATGGTAGAGGAATTAAATCTGACACCCCATTTCTTCCTTCTAATTACCCCATTATATAGTTATAACCATTCAATGTTATTAGCTACAATTTGTGTAGAGTTAAGCGAAGATTAATTCCGTCTTTGTCAAAACAATGTGTAGTCCGGAAAAAGCTATGGTCGGTCGAATACTCTCACGTACGCGGAAAACTTTTATAAAGCGAGAATTAGAAGAATTTACTACGAATTGAAGCATCGAGCTCAAGGTATTGAGGTTAACTTGCCTACTCAGGAAATTATGCCCTTCAGCCATCTGAAATATAGAATGAAAACAAACTTAGCCTTTTAATGTTCTCATCTCATAATTTTTCATTTTTGTGCTTCTTTTATAATGTTAACAAGTTTTGTAATGTAATGTTTAATGAAGTAGCAAAAAATAAGTACTTTATCGTAAGTAAGAGTTTAGACAATTACCGTGGTTTAGAATAACGACAATAGGTAGTATTTTTTTATCGATCGCTGTGTAATACTGTATAGCAGAGATTAGACTTATTCATTTGGATTTTACTGCTCTACTTAAAATATTGCTCTAAATCAAAGTCACATGTCTCAAAAAAAGGAAATTGCTAGTACATATGTCTGACTCTACTGACGTTCTACTGAAGTTCTAGGTACTGAAGATAAGTTTATTTCACACAAATATTATGTATTTCTTTTTTAGTTGGGTAAGAACACAGGAACAAATACTACACTTACAATCGCTTGCATACCAAGTATTTGTTTCACATCTTGAAAACCATATTGAATGATCTTAGGAAGATGAAACCGTTCATTGATTGAGCAACACGGACGCGATGTGTATGGATTGATATCATTACAGGCCCTTTAAAAAACTCATATCCGATCGTAAATTCTTATTATCATTACTCCAAACAGACTAATAAGTATGAATAACATAAATATCTTTGTGGAACAGTTTCATATTATAGTTGGCGCTTGTGAAAGAGGGAAGTGTGTTATTCTAACCGAGTTTTAAACTTCAGAGGTTCCATTTGTTTTCCTAGAAAATTGTTGGTCAGGCGTTGAAATTGCGTAACATTTGTGTGAAAACAGTCGTGAAGGCGACATATTCATAACCTAACCGTAACTAACTAAGCATTGTACAAAAGTAAATAACGTGCAAGTTAATAATAGTTAATATTCATACAATAAGTATTTCTGTGTAAAAACATTTATGTTATTTTCAGGTGTCTTTGAATTCAGTCTTGTCGGGTTTTTGTACTAAAAATCTTTAGCTAGGATTTAGACACTGTTATATAGAAATTGGTCTCCATTCAAGAACTTTACCTACTGCCCCATCGGCCATCCGCTCTCCGAACTATGTGCCCTGCCCATTGCCACTTTAATTTGCTAATCCGGACCAGCAAGCGCAGCGTAGGACGTCCACCGACTAGGTGGACTGACGATATATTAAAGATCGCAGGAACGCGCTGGATGCAGGCCGCTTCCAACCGGCCTTATTGGAAACCCATTGGGGAGGCCTATGTCCAGCAGTGGACGTCTCACGGCTGATGAATGGACATAGAAATTGAAGCTATCCGATAGGTATTTATTGCTCTACTTTGTATGGATGGACGAGCAAAGTGCAAAGTTGATTAGAATTGACAACACGAAGCGGGCCAAGCACGTGGACGGAACAATCGAATTGCGAGTTCTACTCGCCTGACAAACCACCGCCTACATCACACCTTACTTTGTAAAGATAGATGGCCTTGTGGTGGGTGCGTTTCGTTCTCTTGCTACGAGGGGTGTGGGTACAATCCTGCCAACCCTAGCAAAAAGTAGTAATAGGTAGACACAGATAAAATAATATCGCTGATGACAATACAGTCGAAATTGTCATGCAAATTGTATTTCAAATAATTTGAAATACAATTTGCATGAATGAATGAATGAATGAATGAATGTGTTACAATTATTGTAACACATTCATTTTGTGACAGAAAAAGGAGATATTGCAAATATGCATAGAAATTGGGCCACTAAGGGGTACAGTATTTGATAATTTGCTTTGTTTCTTTCGGAAAATGATTTTCCCGTTATTTTTTACAATATCAGAGTCCATTAAAAGTGATTTCGTGTATTCGGATGTTAAGGTTACATGTGACCAAAATGACAGTAATTCAATGACTGAACAAAAATCAAATTGGAAAATGTGAAATTACTCATAAATTAAGCATTTGATGCGGTTGTTTTACTCTACGCATTTATTTATCATAGTTTGACGGATTTTTTGAGCTACTGTACCTAATCAGAGCCCATTTTGCATTATCTCCTTTAGATCTATTTTTTTGTTAACAGACAAAGTTTTTATAGCTATTAGCTGGCATGACAGTTAATTATGTTTAAAAAATGCAGAAAACGGGTTAAAAAATACATACCTATCTACAACTTAGCAACTAATCAAATACTAAGGATAATATATAGACATACTTAGAGGAAACTCTACATTCTTACTGAAAGGGTTTTTTCGAGTAATCACTAACAGAGTCATTTCACATTCGTAGCATTTCCGAGCAAACACGTCTGAATTCCCCGGGAGATGTTTTGGTAAATTAGAATTGAACATCACTGTGGATATTCCAACAAAATAATCTTCTATTTATCCTAGTAATATTCTATTCATCGTAGAAATGACGCGTTCGTTTGGGATGAGGCAATTCTGTGAAATTGAAACTCGTAGGTAGTGATGACAGGATAGCGCCAGCTCATTTCAATCGGACACTAGAAAATCATGCTCGGTAAACAGCATTCATTGGATGGTTTATGGGAGCAAATCAGGTAGACATATAGGTCACAGGCGGACACGTGTATCTTTCTCGATAGCTATGTCACGATGTGATATTGCGGCTGCTAGGTTTCTATATGCAGAGTTATCTGCGTGCCCTATAGGTACTAAGCCGAAAACAAGTGATTAAGAGGTAAGGTCATCATTATGAAAAAGGCGAGAAAATAATCGGCCAAGTACGAGTCGGACTCGCGCACGGAGGGTTCCGTACCGTATGGGAACCCTTACCCTTAAATATTCAGCCTTCAGGCGGCCTAAAAACTCTGACACCAGGGTTAGCCACCCGGCCTATACGAAGCTACTTTTTTTTACCCTTAAATATTTATTTTATTTTAATTTTGTTATTTATTATTGAAGGGAATTTAAAACTAAATATTCTATGATAATTTCAAGCATCTACCTGGTACCATTATTAATATAGAGCGAAAAACGTCTAAAAAATCAGGTTTGTTGTATGGGAGCGCCCCTTAAACATTTATTTTAATTTGTTTTTAGTATTTGTTGTTATAGCGGCAACCGAAATACATCATCTGTGAAAATTTCAGCTGCCTAGGTACCCAAGTAACAAAATCTGGTACTATAAAAGACCTGAGAACGTTTTGGAGCGTGCTAATTAGTGTTCATGATTGGCACTATAATAGTCTTGTAAACGTTTACAGAACCCCGAATAGGCCCTAGTATTATCACTGATTTATTCTATAATCATTACATAGAGGCTGTCACGGTGATAAATCAGCTCTGTAGTTGAGATGTAAAAGTGAAAAGAAACGCTTTTTAGTACTAAAATAGCTCTACTTGCAACGTTTTTGACATAAATTTGCTCTATAAAAGTAACCAAAAACCTATTTAAAGTGTTATTGTGCACCGAAAACGATTCCAATGATCTTTTTTATTACAATTGCTTGCAATTTGTGAGTTTTCTTCATGAAAACAAAAATCGGCAAGTTTATGTTTTATGTCACTACAGCCATTGTTGATAAACGTGACACGTAATTAAAAGGACATAACTACAATACATGGACTATAAATCTGCAGTAACTTGCACTTGCGAAAATAATTGTGTCGCTAAAGTCATTTTACTGATTTCAAATTTGAAAATGCGCCCTCATAATTTTCTTGTTTTAATTAATTTTTAATTATTAAAATAAGAACTTCTTCCGACTATGGCTGCTATAGTGCTTATTAGCTCCAGCCGTGCTGTTAATGAGCTACCATGACAAAAAACGTCAGCCATTTTTTTCACCTAACACAAATTATAGCCCGGGAGGTAAGCGGAAAAAATGCAACTACTTCCTAAAAGCTGAATTTTTGGTATTACGCTATCAAGGTGGTGTACTAAAATACCACGGAGTCAGTCAGCTGGGACGTTTAGCGGTTGGAGGGAAAAACTGTATAAATTAATTTAAAAAAAAAACATGTAACTGAGCCTGTCAGTTAGGCTTTATTTAAAGCAGCGCTGCTTTAAGTCCTGACTGACAGAGATTGTAAGTAACAAGGTCTGTCAAGTCAAGCAGGCTTTAAAAGTTTCAGGTAATTTTTGGTAATTAAACTTTTTAAAATTATTTTTCTACACACCAATTTTCAGCTATTAGAAGTAGTTGCAAGATACTTATTTTTTTTTAATAATTCTAACGGGTATCCTCATCAAACGCTAAGTATTCTAGCTGACTGACTCTCGGGTATTCTTGTACACCATCATACTCGTAACACACCGAAAATTCAGCTTTTAGAAAGTACCTAGTTATATTTATTGCACTTACCTCCCGGGCTATTAGTTTTGGTATCTAAATATAAAGTCCAGTTATGAAGGACTTGTCATAAAAAAGATACTAAAAAGCTAGTATAGATCTAATTAGTCCATTAATTGTAGATTTTAGTACATTTATAGTATGCTTTAGTTGTGTAGCAGTAACACAAACTCACTTATAGAACAATTTAAAATATAAGTTATTTAAAAGATGCGCTAGGAGTCCTTTTGGTACTATTTAGTACTATAGAAGAATGTTCATGGCTTTTACAGAACTAGCACCATAGAGATATTTAGGGAGCTTTTAAAACGCTAAAACGTTACGAAATTGTTGTACAAGGTACTTTTACAGTGCAAATTTGTCTTGTAATAGAATTTTTGACACTTCTACAGTACTAGTACTATAAAAGTATCTTTGACGCATTATTAGTGCCAAATAGATACATAAAAGTGTCCTTCAGGTTGTCTATAGTATTAAATAGCACTATAATCGCATATTTTACACCCATTATAGAGCAACACTATAAGTATTCTTTTGTATGGTCCTGTAGACGTTTTAAGAGCTAATTTATAGAACTTAAATGCTCTTTTATCTTATAGAACCAAACCGCTCTGTTGAAAACCTTTATAGTACAAGCAGTGATAACGGTTACCACTATAGGTCTACTATATTACTGTTTGGTGATAAAAAGCCCTGGTTATAGAAGCTTATGTTACTTGGGTATCATGGTTCATGAGATACAGCCCGGTGACAGACGGACAGACAGACAGACGGACATCGAAGTCTTAGCAATAGGGTCCCGTTTTTACCCTTTGGGTACGGAACCCTAAAAATTAGCCGCTTCATACAAAATTGCAACTCGGTATCGATTAAATTTATGATACAGTAGATTTCCTTTTGTCGAATTTATGAATTCGGAATACGACAAAATTCATAATCCAAGAGTAAAAAGACAATACATATGAATATACATATACAATATATATATACATATGACAATATATATTCACAATGATGGTCTTAATCACCCTCTTTTGGCTTAGTAGGTCTACAGGGTAAGAGATAGTCCTGTATTTCTGAGAGGACACATACATACAACTTGCTGTTTTTTAACCCCCGACGCAAAAGAGGGGTGTTATAAGTTTGACGTGTCTGTTTGTCTGTCTGTGTGTCTGTCTGTCTGTCTGTCTGTGGCATCATAGCGCCCGAACCACTGAACCGATTTCAGTTTAGTTTTTTTTGGATGAAAGGAGACTTAATCGAGAGTGTTCTTAGCTATGTTTTATAAAAATCGATTGAGCCATTTAAGAGTTATGGTGGGTTAAAGTGGGGATGGAATTTCGTACTTTTTTTAGGTACCTAGGTTTTTGTGTCGGGGGTTTTTTAAATTTTTAATTTATAGGTGCTTATGACATTCGTGGCACTCATCCACTTGTTAGGTACTTTTGTGGACCGAATTAGGTGATATCTAGCTGTAGTTATACCTACATATAATAAACACATATTGGGTGCCTTACTATAAGTGAAAATTAGTGGCATCAAAATAGACACAAGCAAGATAAACTCTGATTAATTAATCGGTAAATTCAAATCAATTACTCTAACTGCGTATAAAAGTCTAAATTGAGGCTAGTGCACGGACATCAGACGCAAAACATTGATAACTTGCCTGGGTAGGTATAAGATATTAATTTATCATTGCCCGGGCCACGGCAGAGCGCTTCTCTTCGATAACGTGTCCAAAATAACTCCATGCTGGGCGTCTCAACCATCTCGAACGGTTTGAAAGATAACGAATAACGCGTTATTTCTGAGAATGCGCACCATCAGCTGTAAATAATGCAAAACGCACGCAGATCAACATCGCTCTAAATATGGACAGTATTTCTCGGGTAGATAGAAATTAATCAAGCGTAGGTTGATCAGCAGAGATTACCCGATCGTGTGTCAATTACAATTTGTAAATAGCACGAATACATCCCTATGCTAATCGCTGACTTTATACATTCCGTGCGTCGGACAATTAACGTGAACGCGTATTCTAATTTGCTTTAATTACCTGCCTATGGCCTGCTTGACATGGGTAACGGGTCGTTAAGCAAGTGTTGTTTGTTCCTTTTGTCCTCGCATTATCATTCTGGTATAACCTAATCGACGAAACGAATGTATGTCGTCTAGGTAGGGTACTATGGTACATACCTACGTAGTAATATGCTAGTAACACTGCTCTAAGTAAAGCTTTCTTCAATATAAGTTTAGTTTCTTGAGGTTTTGTGTATAAGGTTGATGTAGACAGACACATTTTAACCGACTTCCAAAATGAGGGGGTTCTATGATCGTCTGTACGTATTTTTATTGGGTATGTTCATCGATAATTTCGCCAATTGTGAACCGAATCGAAAAATTCCTTTTTAGTTCGAAAGGGTGTACTCCCGAGGTGGACCCGTTTAAATTTTAAAGAAATCAGCTAAGTCGTTTTTGAATAATCAATATTAGGAATGTAAGCAATTCGAGCGAAATATTCGAATTGTGTACACGACGGGCGGCGGTTTTGCCATTTTTTGCGAAAAATAATAATTATTGTAAATATTAAATGCAACAAAACAAAATCTAACTGGTACATACACATGTTGTACCGAACCCATAAAAATCCCTTTTTTTAGGGTTCCGTACCCAAAGGGTAAAAATGGGACCCTATTACTAAGACTTCGATGTCCGTCTGTCCATCTGTCTGTCTGTCACCGGGCTGTATCTCATGAACCATGATAGCTGAAATTTTCACAGATGATGTATTTCTGTTGCCGCTATAATTTTTTATTTTATTTTGTCTTCACCTAAAATAAAACGCGGCAACTACATGAACTTTAGATGGCGGCACTCTCTTTCTCGGTGAACTACAAGCATATTGTCAATAACATTTAAATGAAAACTGTTATTCCCGTTTCAGAAGCAGCGGGGAGAGCACGCAGAGAATAAGTTAGCGCGCGTCCCTCGTGAAGAAGCGCGCCAGGAACACGCAAAGCCACGAAGTAAGACCATGTTATTATCCCTTATCTATGCCACTAACGCATCTCATGTTATTATATAGATAAGCCCTGTTTGCGGAGTTAATCACCAAATATATGAGAGCCTTACAAAAATTGTTTACGACCTTTCTACCTACATGAATCTGTAGCCCTAGTAAGAGGATTTATGTAGAGATTTTTACACGCTGGATAGAGTTAACGTAAATATATTTTTTATGGGAATGAACCGTTCTAACTCGATTCCAACAGGTAGTAGTATAGTCCTATGAAAATTGTGCTTTACCTTAGTACGTTAACTTTAAGGAGCGCGTAGAAAACTTGGCAAACTCGTACTACTCGTAATAAGCTACTGATTAAATTCGCTATGTTAACAACTGCTGGAGTATTAAGGTCAATAATTTTGATTACTAGTTGAAATATAGGTAAAAAGAGATCTTAGGTGACGATGTATTGTCATCTGAGTCAAATCTAATGATAAAACTTCTGGCATTTAAAAAAAATCCTCATGACCGAACTGAGGTTCATTTGAACTTCGCTAACTGAGGCTGATCTCGCATTTGTATGTAATCCTTACTTCCTTTCCTTTCTAATATCATAAATCCGTTTGTTCCTTTTTCACGCAACGGAGCAACGAATTGACTTGATTTTTTGCGTGGGAATAGAACAAAGGTCAGAAAGTGACATAGGCTACTTACTATCCCGAAAAAATAAAAAAAATGCTAGGAGAGCACACAAGTCAAAATTTCACGCGGGCGAAGCCGTGGGCAAAATCTAGCTATAATAAATAAACACTAAATTCCTAATTCTGCATATTTTTACATTACAGCATTATATTTTGAAGAATCATGCACGGACCAATCATGCGGGTCGGAGCAAGCTTGCACAGCGTTGAACGACACCCACAACTATTGCCGTTGCACCGGAGATGGGGAACCCGCCATGTCAGGAAATCCATGCCATCGGCAAGTTTGTAAGTATCTAAATAAGATAATTTCTAATTGATCTGCTTGGTGGTTCAATTTATGTAAAAGGATTAGGTACATTTAGATAGGGAGGTACTTACATTTTTTGTTCAACTTGTACCTACTGTCCGAAAGCTTGCTGAGCAAAGGTATTACTTACCCCAATCTTCTTTACTTTATTCCATTCCAATTCCATCCTGTGCTAGTGTGTCATTTTTCAAAGATCATAAAGAAAATATTTATTGTTTCTATGAATTGCAATTATTAGAAATTAGTAAATATTTTAGTTATTTTAGAGCGTAGCGAATAAACTTCACTATCATCACTACATAGTATAAAACAAAGTCGCTTTCTCTCTCCCTATTTCCCTATGTATGCTTAAATCTTTAAAACCACGCAACGGATTTTGATAAGGTTTTTTTATAGATAGAGTGATTCAAGAGGTAGGTTTATATGTATAATACACCTGCCTGTGCGAATAATATCTCTTGTAGGTAACTCATCTGTATCGCGTATTAAGTGTCGCACCGATTATTTAAAAATCAGTCAAAATGAAAAATACAAATATATCCTAGAGCAAAGTATAACCGTCGTCTACACTTTGTACTTATATCTGCATTTGCTGTACTTCGTGCACTTAATAGGTACTGTACTGTACCAGCCTTTTTAATAGCCCACTATGTAGATATAGTAGTTCAGTTCAGATTCAGTAGGCTGAACATTGCCCTGTCCTCGATGGGAGATTGGGCCCATATCCACCACGCTGGCCCAGTGCGCGCGGGCTTGCACTCAGTACCTACCTAAATATTATTATTTACTATTACAGGGCCCCCTTCCCTTGGAAACCCGATTCACGGCGTCCGGCCGCCGATCCGGGCGTCGAGTGCTACCACCAACAAAAACGCGTCGCCGTCACCGCCCACGGAACAGGTAGGCCTATCCATCTTAATTAGTACCCTTTATCTCCTTATCTGCGTCGACAGGCGACCTACTGCTGCGTCCTCTCGAAAGAGATGAGATAGCTAATGATTCAATATCTGTATGTTGCATAGCACATAAGTAGGTGACTAATTAATTAACTTTGCTGCATTTGGGAGGGCATATGTTTTTTGTTATGTTATTCAGCATATTTTAGGAGTTAAAACAAAAAATACTTAAATTGCAGCCAGCATGCTGGGCACGCTGCCAACTGGCAGTGGGCTTGAGCATTTGGATTATCTTTAGACCTTCAAAGGTCTGAGGATGATACAATGCTTTTTATGTAATAGTAGTGCAGTTTTGTTTTAGTTAATAAAGGCACTTTTGCCCGATTAAAAAAAATACAAAGCTTGTAGTTTACTTTAATAACCACCTATGTGAATTTACGTAAGAATCGTATAATCAACGGAGACAAGGTAAAAATTATGAATTTATAATATAATTATTTTTTGCAAAAAAAATGGCAAAGCCGACTTCCAAAAGTTTGCACGAATCGATGTGACATCCATGTACAATTGTACATTATTGATGATTTATCAAAAACGGCTCGGCCAATTCAAATGGGATCACCTCGGAAGTACCTATACCCTTTCGAACTAAAAATTTTTTTTTAATCGGTTCGCAATTGACGAAAACTTCGATGCACACAAAAAAACATACATATGAACGTAGTACCTCTCACTTTTTCTAAATTGACAGTTCGCTACGCGATTTGGTCCTTCTATCAATACTACTATTAATTCAACTCCATGGGATCAATCAACTTACTGTTGTTACCTATCATAGTTTGTTTAAGTTGGTAGTTATGTAGGTACTTACTTAGCGAGAATTATTTTGCTGTGGACATTAGTCCGCGACCATCATTAAACCTAAGATCCATTTACATTTATTTATCTAGCTATAATACAGTCGACGCCCAATTTATTATGTATATGTATACCTATAGTACTATCCCACGCATAAGTGTCATAAGCTCTGGGAAAACTCCAAAATCAATGTTTTACCATAGTATCATGGAGTACCTACTCTGTCTAATGTAACTGATAAATATTGACGATAGGTCAACTCTGATAACGTTGTGTTAGTAGCCTCTAATATTTTAGCTGACTCAAATCATAACAACCTACCTTAAAAAAAATTATGTAGAGCTATCAAATGAAATAAATTAGGCTGGCATGTAATGCAAAAGTAAGGTATATAGGATAGGAGACAGAATATAGGCTATATACTTACCTAAAATTAATCTGCTACCTACATCACTATTAGACAGGCCAGTCAGATACATCAGCTTTCCTTATAGGCAATTCAGTACGGAATTACCTAAGCCATTTTCAAGATGTCATGAAAAATTTTTATTGTAAAAATCATAGGTTTAAATATTGTTTTTGTTAGTCAAATATTGTCTTTACTTCTGTGTGTTTTTGTTTTATATTATTGATTAATATTAGTCTGCGCGCTGCGCTTTGCAGCAACGTAATAGTACATAGATGAGTGTGTAATCTCAGTAAGTGAATTTTTGTAAATTCTTTTTGAGATTAATAAATATTCTTAAACCACATTTTTAATTGAATTCCTGATGAGGAAACGCACGTATGTTACCAGCTTTGCCCATTATTATTTTACTCCAACTAGAATTGGAAGGGTGTCACCCTTCGTGGGTAGGCCTACGTCCTGCAGTGGACTATTAAAAGGCTGATACAGTACAGTACAGAATCATCGGAAAACTCATCAAACTTTACACGCAAACTTTTCAGGTCTCTGTACAGTGTAGGTACATCTATATACGTAGATATCTGAAGCACACTTCTGTATTATGTACAGGAGTTAGGATTGAATTTATTATAAAAGTTTACATCGCAACTAAGTAACATTGGCTTTACGTTGCAGGTTACAAAATTAGTGACTTCTACCGTCGTTATCAACACGAATACTACAGTAACACCTGAGACGCGTCCCCTTGTGGTTTCGGCGGATTACAGCGCCTGGCTGTCGCTCACTATGCTGGCAGGATGCGTTCTACTGCTCATCATAGTCCTACCTGCAGTCATCTGGTACCTCAGAAGACGCATCTGCACCCCCAACAGCAAAACTAAACCGGTAAAAAGAAAAGCAAGTTATTTTGATTTTGTTTCTTAGTGTTGCTAAAATGATTCTCAAAGGGGAGGTTTTGATAACTGTAAGATACATGCAATATGACTGCCTTAATAGGTACCCAAACTATTTACATAATTTGTAAAGGAATTAAATCATCTCCAGACCGATAAAGGTCTAGTGATAACCTAAATTATGTAGTTGTACTATAATAATAGTAAATTATGTAATAGTAGGCATCGTGAGGGAACCTGTATTCGTGCGTAGAAGATGACGAATGTAACATAGGTACCAACCTTCTGGGCCAGCGTGGTTAATATAGCCCAATTGCCAATCATCGGTAGGTGTATATTCAGCAAAGGTCATGCTGTACAATAGTCTTCACTAAACTTTACTTTATTTAGAAGAGGAAAATCTTCGCAAGTTTCTCGGACTCTGGAGTGCAGCCTGGCTATGTGGGACTCTACACACTAAAACTTCTTCGGGGGCCTGGCTCCAGTATCTCTAAGATAACGCACTTGATGAGCTCTCAGCTCTTGATTTTTCGAGCCTACATTGGCTTAATCTCCCGGACCCGATTAATTTAATAGTTAGAGACCTATCTCTAGCCATCCGCAAGTCCATATGTCCTATATTAGAAGGCTCTTAAAACAAAATACAATACCGTTGCTGTAATTTAATGCCCCAGGCCACAGCATATTTAAAGTTAGTCCGCAGTGTAACCTGGCACAGTTACTACGCTGAGTACCTACGTATACAGGGTTATCTGCTTGCCCTGATGCCCTGTTCTAAGCCGAAAGGGGGTGATGACCATTATTATGAACAACATTTAGGTACTAGGTGGCCAACCCGGCATTCGGGTTAAAATCAGCTGTTCCATACAAAATTGCAACACGGAATCGACAAAATGTATGAAACAGCTGGTTTTTATCTCGAACTTCTTGTCGGTCACATAGAAAAATGGCTTAATACATCAGTTCTGGATAACCCTGTATTATAATTAACGTGAGAACGTATAACGTGAGAATTGTGTTTGCAGCGCGTCCGGCCTGGAGAGCCCTTGCTGGCTGAGCGGTATATCACTAATCCTCAATACGGAGTGTACGGGTCGGGCCCGCCGCCGGTGCCGGCCGACGACACCAAGGAGTCGCAAGTGCCGCTGCTGGACCGGCACGCTCTCACATTCCTTGAAGAGGTCGGAGAAGGATGCTTTGGAAAAGTTCATAAAGGTACCTAACTGTTTCTACTACCTCCGAGCAAAAACCAAAAATTACGTTACTTGTATGGGAGCCCCTTAAATATTTAATTTATTTTAATTAAGTAATTGATATATTTTTGAAGTACTTAGGTATTTAATTAAATATTCTGTAAATATTTCAAGCATCTACTTGTCAGCGTTATTAATATCGAGCGAAAAACGGCTAAAAATTCAAGTTTGTTGTATGGGAGCCCCCTTTAAGTACATATTTGTATTTGTTGTTATAGCGGCAACAGAAATACGTCATCTGTGAAAATTTCAACGTTCTAGCTAACACGGTTCATGAGATACAGCTTGATGACAAACGGACATCGGAGTCTTAGAAATAGGGTCCCGTTTTTATCCTTTGGGTACGGAACCCAAGTTAATATGGAGTTCTAGGGTAGGTAATAATCCACCTTAGAACCTTAGACTAATGATGGATGATTCGGTGACTGGCCTCTCTCTTGAAATCGGACCTACCTAACCGGACTACTTGTCCTAGGTAGAGTCAACGACTTCAAGAACCGAGTTCCCAACAGAAATCGGAGTGGGTACAACATGGGACCTTTCTATCCAGTGTCGTAGTAAATCAAAGTATCTCTTTCTGGATATCTTTCGCGCATTATAGGTAGGTAGTACCTTGATTTCTCTGTGTTACCTAAAAGAGATCAAAATAGTGATAAAATTGACTCTTAGACCTACATACACCTAAACTGTTATTTCTTTGATTTCAGGGTTACTGCGTGCGGATAACGGAGAGCAAGTGGTAGCTATCAAAGTTCTGAAGGAAAGTGCGAGTCGAAGCGCAGAAGAAGACTTTGTGCGAGAAGTTTCTATTATGTCGTCGTTCCGGCATGATAATATTTTAACGCTTGTCGGAGTAGTTTACAGAAGTAAGTGTATTACTTACCATTCACTGATAAATACTTATAATCATCAACATGATCTTCGGCTCAGCAGTAGAGCTGTCCATTGTTACATAGTCTCCCATATTATACATTTCCAAAGAACCAGTTGAAAGCAATTTGCATCCAGCATGTTCCTACAATCTCAGGTCGATCTGCTCTGCGACTAATTTTATCGGTCCATGATATCTGATGTAGATAAATTTCTACTAATCTCTTTCTGATTTGATCTCTGAGGGAAGCTTCGAGTATAGTTCTGTCTATAGCTCTTCCAGCTTAAGACTCAAAGATGACAGTCGAATGCTTTAAAATTGGTAAATAAATAAAAATTGTGGTACCGTTCCAGGTGACATCAGCGCTATCCCATGGATGGTGTTCGAGTACATGGAGTGGGGTGACCTGGCGGGCGTGCTGCGCGGGTCGCGCGGCGGCGGGCGGCCCGGCCCGGCGCTGGACGAGCCGGCGCTGCTGCGCGTGGCCGTGCAGGTGGCGCGCGGCATGCAGTACCTCGCCGCGCGCCGCTTCGTGCACCGCGACCTCGCCGCGCGCAACTGCCTCGTCGGCGCCAACCTCGCCGTCAAGATCGCCGACTTCGGCATGTCCCGCGACGTCTACACCTGCGACTACTACAAGATGGGAGGCGAGCGGCCCATGCCCGTGCGGTGGATGTCCCCCGAGAGCATCGTGTACGCGCGCTTCACGCACGAGTCCGACGTCTGGTCGTACGGCGTCGTGCTCTGGGAGATCTACAGTCGAGGCAAGCAGCCCTTCTACGGGCACAACAACGACGGTGCGACGAGGCTGATCCTGCAGGGTATAGTGCTGGTCCCGCCGGAGGACTGTCCGAGGTTCGCCTGCAAGCTGATGCGGGCGTGCTGGCTGTCGGATCCCCGGGAAAGGATCAATTTCGACGAGATATGTAGGAAGCTGGAGGTGGCGGCGGGGAGCGAGGCGGAGAGCGCGCCGGCGGGGCTGCCGCTGCCGCCGCTGTCGCCGACGCCGCAGGACTCGGCCGGGTACCTGATCCCGGCGCAGCCTCCGCCGGTCGACTACCTGACGCTGTCGCTGCCGGAGCCAGAGGACGGGGACTCCACGGACTCGAGCGAGGAGGAGGAGGACGAGTACACGTGACACGCGCCGCCGGCGGCAGGGCCCGCCGCCAGCGCCCCGCCCGCGCCCCGCGCCGCCGCCGCCTCGCACTACGTGCCGGTGCCGCCGCCGCTCACCTCTCCTCCACATTCCTGCCTCGCATCCGTGGATAAACTAGATAGAAGATAGTCTCATGCTCGCAACGAACCAGAAGTCCAAAATAAATGAATGAGTCGCGAACTTTGTGCCGAAGTGGATATTACAAGGAATTTATTTATCTTCTCTTCTAGGATAATCTCTGTAGACGACAGGAGATACGACGGACGATAGCCGACTTTTGTTAGGTTTTTTTTCTGTCAGTCAGCATTAATCTGTAAGTAACCGCTCTTCATTATCTATATTATATTATTACAATTATAATCAATACTCAATCTACCTACCATGATTTTTGTGATATTTCTAAGTAAATTTACTAAGTAATTATATATCACTCCAATCAATATTTTCTAGATAAAGTATAAGTAGGTAATCGTATATAACGTTGTATGTATTAATGATTTACCAATGCCAAAAAATAGTGTAATAAGTAAGTATTAGATTTTATTAGGTATTCATTATCACAATATACTTAGCTGTCCCGTTAGTTTCCTTTGTAAATATTTTTTTTAATTTATAGCCATGTTATTAGTTTTCGAATGTATTTGTAATTTAAGTACAAAATAAGCTGTGACGATACCTAATATAAATATTCAAACGATATCACAATTACTACAGTACTGTATAAAATAAAGAAAGAAATCAAATCGCACAATGCATTTATTTTATAAACCTATAAATTATTACTGAATTCTATATTAATCGATGGCATAAACCGAGGCAAGCCTAACAGGCCTACGACTGACAGTAACAGCAACACATAATCAAAGGCCTATTAGTGGTAGCGATATGATTTTTTTGAATGACGATGTGAATAATATTGAAATCCTACATAATATTCACCGTACTTCATCTGTGTTTAATAGTCGGCTACAGCCCTGTTGAACATAGGTATACCCTAGAAGAGCGATTGGGCCACACCCACCATCAAACATATTTTATTATGACGTCCACTTCTGGATATAGGCCTCTCCTATGGATCTGTTAGAGTAGATCAGTAAGACCGGTTAGAGCCGGCTTGTATCCAGCGTGATATCTGTCCACTTGGTCGTCACTAAATAATTTTAAAAAAAATATTCGGGGACATGTTACACACGGTCACTCGACAACTTTTGGACCAAATCGGACCACGCACCCACCAAACTATAAAATGGCCCATATGCCGGTTAGTCTATTAAGGTATCACAGCCTCCGATATCAATTTACATGAGAATATATGTACCTAAGTACCTAGGTATCGTACATTTAATGTTATCAGTTATATTGCCGCAATGTAAAGTAGGTACTCTCCCATGTAATTATACTTTAGTACACACGTCTGCTACGACTGAGTTTTTAAACTTAAGACCTTAAGTAAGTATTTATTTAGTAAGAGTGTAAATAAATCAATTTTCCATTGTAATAATAAATGTTTAATGATATAGAATATGACTCGTTTTTACCTAACTTTAATAATATATAAAATGGCACTACAAATTGAAAACAGGTTTTTTTGCTGTGTCGCTCTTCATACTATGTACTATGAGGAATATTGGATTATAGTGTACCTACCATGTGTCCGTATTTTTTTATATTATACCAATATCCATTTAGATTTCTCTAAGTTATTGTGAAAGACTTCATTCGATGTAATTGGATTTTTTTGCTCCTTTTTCTATTCTGCGCCACACAAGTTGATGGATGTGAAATTAGCCACTAAACCTTGTAAAATATAGCTTGATACGCGAGACATTGACATTGATATACGCGAAATGACTCACGAGCATGAAGTACAACATTGTGTACCAAACATTTTTAATCTTTCAGTGTTTTTAATATATAAATTGTTTTACAAGGTATAGCTGCGCAATAACCAATCCTGACGAGACGTGATGTGGAAGCCGCACTTTGATTGGCTATTGCGCAGCTAGTGGCTAACTTCATATCCATCAACTTGTGTGGCGCGGAGTATACCTACTACCTACATTGAACTATACATACCTACATCATTGCCTACCTATCCTAAAACGTATAAATAACTGGGTACGCGGTACGCATTAGGTCCAATTATGAAGGCGACATCGTAGCCAATTAGAATACATATTACTGTTTCTTTTTCACTTTAGGCATTTAATATAGAATAGCAAGAACATTTTTTACGTTGCTATTAAATTCACGATGGCGCCTTCATAATTGGGCCTAATTGATTACCTACCTAATTTATTCATTGTATGCCTGGTTTCTATTTTTCATGTTTAACGTTTTTGGTTCAAAATTACGTAGGTAATGCTAATGGTGTGGTCCCTCTAGCTATTTAAAAAGGTACATTTGGTACGTTCTTATGTTTGTTTAGGCCCTCTGAAGTACCTATCTACAACTAAACAAATAAAATAGACAGAGAATGGAATCTGTATGTGGTGTATTAATTACCTACATATAAATTAAGAATAAAGAATTTGGACGTGATTTAATATCAATTTAGTTTTTTTTTATTACTCTAATACCATATTATATTAAACGTTACATTTTATATAGGTAGGTACTAAGAATAACTTTATTTAAAAAGTAGATCAAAATTTTTATAAAAGTATAAAACAAGAATAAACATTTATACAACCAGCGACCTTAATAGGGCCTATGTTCTGTGTATAGGTACAACGTTAACAATAAAATCTTTTTAATGACACACTATAGGTATTGGTATAGAATTAAAGAAGCAATTATTGAAACTATGGCTAGAAACTACTTCATTAAAAATAAAAAGCCATGTTACAGTTGGGATTCTTTAGTAGAATCCTGAGCGTAACGAGCCTACAGGTCCTACGTCGCCCGAGCCAAAAATATATTTTGCGTCCGAGTGATAAACTCTAAATTTCATCACCCTTAACGAGAAAATAAAAAACACCCCATATTTCATTGTAATATTATTTAATAAAATATAGAGTAACAATTAATTGAAATTAAATAGTATCTAATAATAAAACAACTAACAATATTTGCGTTCGATATCGATTTCTTTTCCGGTGAAGTCTGAACACTAACATGTTCGCGGCAAAGATTAACAGAACTGCTGCGCACTTATAAATAGGATTAAAAACTCATTACTACCTGCTAAATGTTTCTTATAAAACACCACCATTGGGTGCACAGGACTTGGCAGACAAAAAAGGCGAACCAAGTCGTCCTTTTCGAATAGATGGGATGAAAAGCATAATGTGTGTGTAGATACCATTTAAGTACCTACCTTACTTTCAACTTGCTTGTTAACAGCTCCAGAATAAGGACAAAAGTTTAGCCCTTATTCTTAGCATAAACGCTAGAACTAGAATTTTTTAAGCTTCCCGCCATTCCCGCTACTAAAATGGCGGGCTTTTTAAGGTACGTATTCAATACTTCGTTTTACTTTTCTTTCTCAAATAGAAACATGGAGGTATTACTTTTATTATTCAAATTGATCGATTTGACAATGAGTTGGACTTTTCATTTCGTTGATTTTCCCACTGGCTCATTTCGCTTAATTATTTACTTGGAACTTGAAAATCGACTGAGAGCATTTTATTACCTGTTTTGTGAATGTTAAAGAACGTTTCTTACGTTTTTTGTGTATCTAAGGAAACCTTAAGAAACAGTCTTGTCAAATAATTACGATACAAAATATTCTGTCTGAATGCTTTAAAATAAAATAAATGTTATTTATTAATTAAAATAAAATAAATGTTATTTATTTTATTCTTCGTTTTATATTCTCAACGATCCTCGCAACAATGAATGCTACCTCATTTTTGACTGAAAAAAAGCAAAAGAATGGAGACACAGAGAGAAAAAATCAAGTGACATTACACCTATCTGTCAATGTCATTTTAGATCAATGTTGTCATAGTATTGTTAATGGTACAGAAATATGTCTTTTTGAAATAGCAAAATAAATGTTTTGTGCGTTACATTTCTATAATGCGTTTCGGATGCTGGTAGGACTCCCTCAATATTGTAGTGCATCTGCAATGTTTGCGGAGGCGCGCGTCGACTATTTTTACGCCATAATTCGCAAGAGATGTGCTTCGCTGGTGCGGCGGGCGCGGGGGAGTCCTAACAATATGCTGCTCGCACTCGCTAATAGATTGGATTGTCCCTACATTGCTCACGGTTGCAGAATGCACACTTCTTGTAGAGCTCGTGAGAGGATATTTTAGTTTTATTAACCTCATGACATTTTAATTTTATAATTTAATTGTAATGTGTAATTTAATTCTGATACCTAATCTTAATTTAATTTTTTCGTAATGCAAAGTGACTACCTGCCAATAATGTGTAATTTTTATGTATGAGTCTTAGTTACTTGAAATAAACGTTTTATTTTATTATTATATTTCTTAAAAGTCGAATCATACTAGTCGAAAAATGTAAAGCTGCGCAATCTCCAATCCTGACTGAAACTCACTTATCTATTGCTGCGAGTTGATTGAATATTGCGCAGCTTGTATCTAAATTCACATCCACTGACTTTTATGATTCGGCCTACACGAACATAGTTATATTTCATAAAAGTAAAATGATTACTTCTACACATAGTCTAAGTATTAACTAGACAGGGCGCTAAATAATAATAACTATAAAAGTAAGAGAAGGCGAGATGTGCAAGTATTAAAGTGTGAACAGGACATCTTTTGTCTCTATTTGCGTATACTTTTTTTTTTGCCTGACTACTACGCACGGCCCAGGTGTAATAGTCAGACAACATTTCGCGCCAAAAACTACTGTTGAATTTTTGATGAGATTCTTAAGTAAATCAACCTATTTATGAACTATTATCCATTTTCTATCACTTTTACTCGTATTAGTATTTTGCAGGTTTTTACTATTATCTAGACTCTAAATAATAATATGATAAAATCATAACGTTGAAATTTCAACAGATGACGTATTGCGGTTGCTGCTATAACAACAAATAGGTACTAAAATCAGAAAAACACAAATAATTACGTAAGTGGCAGGTAGATGCTTGAAATATTCACAGAAAATTTAGTTCAATATTCACTTAAAAATAAATAATTAAAATAAAATAAATATTTAAGGGGGGCTTCCATACGGTGCGGAACCCAATGCGCGTGAGTCTGGCTCGCACTTAGACGATTATTTTAAATCGTTTTAACTTTCTTCTGCTTGGTGCTAAGCATATTTATGGTCTAGGCCCTAGACTCTAGCTAGGGTGTCTAATAACATACCTCTAATATCATTCCAATATAAATTGCCTAGGTTACACTAATTTGATTATTATAGTAAAATCAGGCCACATTGCAAGAAAACAAGATGATAATCTCGAGATGGTCGCAGGACTCACAGGGAAAGTCGATGGAATTGGAAGGCCATGAGGTCGTAGTCCAATGCGTTGGTCTGATCAAATTCGCAACACCCTCGATTCATCAGTCTATGAGGCACTGCGTGTTGCTTAAGATGATGGAGAAACATCGTGAAACAGAAGCTTATGGGAGGCGGAGGTTACGACCCTCAGACATGAAGAATACGATGAATTACAATGCTACACAAGGAGGAGAAGGATTTATTTTTTGAGTGAATATACAACTAAAATAAATATATACTGTGAATATTTCAAGCGTGTACCTGTTGCCGTTATTAATATCGGCAATAAGCACTGAGATGATGATGATGTCGATATCTACGTTACTTTTTAATAACAAAAACTGGTAGCACCAATCGCCGACGGAGTTTCCATTCCAATTTGCATCGCATCGCGACTCGCGTTGCAATTCAGATCAGACTGACTGATGATTAGATTTCTAATGCGATTTGGCTTGCAGTACAGTACGGTGCGGTGTTTATCAGTTTTCTATTTGTGACTAGAGATCGATTTTCCCATATTGTAAAATTAATCCTTCCTTGCTTAAACTAGTGTATTGGACGTCTGTTTCCTATTGTGCAATGAAATAGATCAGTATGCCTCCTGTGAACTCAAAGGTAAAGAAAAGTGGCGCAGAATATGAGGTAAGGAAATCATGTTTTTTGCATTTATGTTCTTTTTTCAATGTTTTTGTTATGAGAGCAAACAATTTACCAAGATTTTTTTAGTACATCCATTTTTTTTCTGATACTTTTTTTAAAGGACGGCGTAAGTACCTAGCTTTCAACACAAATAGATTTTTATGATCTAGGATTGTATTACTTTATGCGGCAAAATGCGGCGATGTTCGGTAATTTGTTTCAACGTAAGTAATGTACTTTTAAGTCTATCTGTAATGTTTTCATAACAAGCAGGAAACTTGATTGAAACTAAACTGGTCATTCATTTTAGTTTTTTGACATTGGTAGATAGGTTTATTCAGGAAATTCCAATGAGAAACTATAAATATGTTTGTACCATTATTATATTTAGGCAATGGTTCTTAAATGAAAAATAAAAGAACCATGGGCCTAAAGAACTTGTAAGAACTGAAGACTAACCTTTTTTGACTGATATCACCTAACACATTTACTTAGAATAATTTAAATCCTATTGAAATTACTAGCTAAACAACAGCATGTATAAATGGTGACGAGATGAGTAAAAGCAGGAACCACTATTATAAATCCATGTTAATGTGTATAGGACATAGTATGCAATTATAAAAGTAATAAGCTAATATTCCAAAAAGCTTACTCCATAATTATTATTATTATTGCTGGTATAATTTTACAACTGACTTTCATAAGGTTATATCTACACTGACTTTACCAATTTGCATGTTTTCTTTCATGTTATGTGATAAAAGAAGAACTCACAATAAAGTAGTCTTCAAGATTAAATTAACTGTGATACAATATGATAACTTCTTATTACTTGTGACGGTGTTATGTCCTGCAATGGCGTCTCATCAGCATGGGGTGTTCCGTGCATTTCCTCCTCCAGTGCCTACCCAAGCCTGCCCAGCTCCTATGATAACTCATTAGTAAGTTATTTGTTTTTTGTTTTAGAACATCATTGCTCAGAAATGTACTGCTCTGGACTTTGAGCAGTACATTCAAGACAACAAGACTATTCTGCTGAATGATCCACTCCGAGACATCCTTCTGTATCCAACTGATGATGTTTCTGTAAGTTACTTCATTCTGTAACAAATTGTACTGTACTGTACCAGCCTTTTTTATAGTCCACTGCAGGACGTAGGCCTACCCAGGAAGGGTGATTAAGCCATATCCACCATGCTGGCCGAGTGTGTGTTGGTGGATTTACATACACCATCTAATTGCTTCGACAGAAGTATGCAGGTTGCCTCACGATGTTTTCCTTCACCGGCAAGCCAGTGGTGTCTATATCCTTACATAAATTCCAAGTAATTCATTGAAAGGTGGGTATCATTACCACTAGACTACCATGGCTCCTATTTATGAACATTAAATGTGTTCAAGACTGTACAAGTACTGATTATTTAAGATTAGTAAATATTTTGGAATAGACAGTAGGATTAATTTTAAATACAGTCTAAACTCTTTAAATCGAAGCTTTTTAATTACAAATTTTTGATTATTGATAATGACCTATATTGAACTATTTTATAGAGAGGATTTTACACTAAAATATCAAGATAAGATAACATTATTGAAATTAATAGAACCTAATTTTAAGTACAAAAAAATATTGCATAGGTAGTATTGATTCATTAACATGTTCGTCCGGTTTAACATTTTTATGACACTAGATACAAAAATGCAGTGTTATCTAAAATTTTCATCATAAAATAATATTAAATTCATTTAATAAAATATAATAATTACAAATACAAATTGCAGGCATGTAGTATGCAAGAGAGATGGCTGAGAGATGGAGAGAATTCTTTCTAAAGAATATCATAAAGATAACATGAAAATGTTTTTGTTGGATTATTTTTTTAAGTTTGACATTTTACAACATGTTCATTGATTACACTGCTTTTTCCTGTTGAGGTATTTCCTCAATCAATGTTTAAGTTCCAAGTAAAGTTCCAAGTACTGTTACTTGGAACTTAAACATTGATTGAGGAAATACCTCAACGGGAAAAAGCAGTGTAATTAATGATCATGTTGTAAAATGTCAAACTAATAATCAAATAAACAATAAACAAAAAAATAATCCAACAAAAACATTTTCATGTGAAATGAAGCCAAGTCTAAATCACAGTTCCCACTATCAAAACGTTGTCAGATCTCACGTAAAGCCAAGCTTCTAACTCTACACGCCTTACACTACAAGTCCTTACTCCACAAACTCCACAAGCCACATATATTGACTAAGGTGTAGAGTTTGTGAAGTAAACACTTGTAGAAGGCATGTAGAGATTGCATTTTATAGTCAAGGGATTAATTATGGCAAATCATTGTGTCATTATACAGGGTGATCTGGTAGTAAACCAAAAGGGGG
Source organism: Hypomecis atomaria (assembly GCA_964007245.1). Classification (NCBI taxonomy): domain Eukaryota; kingdom Metazoa; phylum Arthropoda; class Insecta; order Lepidoptera; family Geometridae; genus Hypomecis; species Hypomecis atomaria. Next base: position 2,994,622 of record OZ023281.1, read on the forward strand.
TGAGTAAAACCATCATTATGTACAATTTTTACTATGGGGCCCACTCGGAATTCACGAAAAAAATGTAATCTGTTTCATACAAAATTGCAACTCGTAATGGATAAAATCTATGTGACAGCTTTTTTTTCTCGAATCCCGGGGTTGGTCCCAAAATAAAAGTTTTTCAAAATGATGGTCTGAATCGTCTTTCGGCTTAGTACAACAGTTCTGGATAACCCTGTATAATAATAAAATTATGATAGGTATGTTTGAGTGCAATATTTGAAACTAATAGGTCCCACTGACCATCACGCCAAATGGATGACATCCATTCGATGTTACGAGTTTGCGACTTCGTCGTTAGAAATGGCGACTTTTCATTGGTAAAGCGAGCGCTTTAGCGTCAAAAATAGTTTAGCAACTAGTTTGATGATTACCTTCAAACTAAATCATCTGTGGATTTATTTTAATGTACATAGTAACTCTGGTTACTTATACCTTCAAACAATGTTACTGTAAAAAATGAAGTCTAAACTTAAATACACTAACTAGACAACATTAGCCACATTCATTTGGATGTCGTCCATTTGGCGTGATGGTCAGTGGGGCCTATAAAACATTTGGGAATATGACTGAAGTTTTTTGGTTTCATGTTATACATAATTATCTAATCTAATACACGTAGAGATCCAGACAACTTATCAAAGGATATAAAATTAATTAAAACATTATATCTCTAAACAAGAGTTACAATTTAATTGACAGAAATATAATAGAGACATAATATAATTATGTAAATCCAAGTGCATCCAAGTTTAGTTTCCATTTTAAAACTCTAAATTAGTAATTTCTGTCAAAGCTCTGCTAAACCACGTTTCATGTACCATTCTATATTTATGAATTGCATATTTGATAAATTATGCAGCATTTAAGTGACCTCTCGTATTTTGCAATATGTGTTACGAAAATGGCATTTTAATTCAGCACTTCTATTAAAGAATATATGTTATGAACTCGCAACTTTATCATGATTTGAGTGGAACCTAACTTAATTGTATTTATTAAGCAACTTGTCTTGTTAAAGTCAGTAGTAAAATCGAAACAACCTGCAATATAAAAATTCGAAAAAAATTAAGAGGAAAGCCTATAATATTGAATCCGAAAGCTTCTGCCTAGCATTAACTTGTAATGAACTGGGTTTTAAATCGGCGCGAACTTAGTAATTGTATAATTTAAAAAATCAAACAGAGCCTAAAACTGCTTGTGTTTCATTCATTTGTTAGAAATCCATTTAACAGTACTTATACTTTTACGAACTAAACAAAGTTACATATTAAGATACACCTATACTAAGGGTGAATTTTTCAACTGTCAGGTAGAATTTCACTCTGTCGCAGGCGTTCCAAAACACTAGAGTAAAATTCACCGTTGCGTTTAAACTGAACTGCGTTGAAACTCGGTAAAGGGTGAAATTCGAATGAAGCGAATTTCAATTTAAAAATTGCCTCTTTTGGAACGCACCCTAAGAAGCTCACATAGATGGTGACGATACCTATGCGGTTTATGAGAAATAGTAGGATAAAAGTTTTGTAGCTTATATGTGCATTGTATTGACGTTAGAGCGTGGTGCTTCCCCGGCGTTGGCGGACAGTCACCACCGCCGTGCCCGACGTAAGGACCGCTGCATCCTGCCCCTTGCTCACGAGACAAGCCCTGCTCAGCTACGCTTCCAGCTGGAACCTTATCCACTTCAAGTACAGCAGCTATTCTGGGACCTATCTCAATTTGCCGAGGTATGTTTAATCAGATATCTTGGCCGGCTAGAAACCGGCTTGAAATTAGCTACAGGCTGCTCGAAACCCAATCCTTGCGCACCTATTAAGTGAGCTTTAGTCAGGATTGGGCTATCCGCAGCTTGTAGCTAACATCACAGCCAGCAAGATGTTTGGTTCGGCACATATTTCGTATGTGCATTCACACTCAAAAAATATGTTCGAGTTTTAAACTTTACTAAAACTGGCGGGAATATCTAATCGTATCCATTAAATTGTAGGTATAATAATGACGTGTCCAAGCGGGATTTTACGCCAGTCACTACACTGTTATCTACACTGGATAACAGTTCGTTTTATCCTGTCTATACATAATTATGTAAGTAAAATTCATGTGGGGTTCTTTTTTTTCGGACAGGAAAGGAGAAGAATATCCTTCAGAAATGATTAAAATAATTTATCCTGATACGAAGATGCTATTACAAAATTTCACATGAATTATTCTATGTATATCATCATTATTCACTCAACAGGGATGCCCTAACTTTTTTACTGGAATTCCCTAAGATAAAAGAAGTATCTACTAATAGGAATGTGTAATAAATAAATGAATAGATATTTTCAAATAAACAAGACACGAGGTAACAGGTCTACCTAGACGACCGACGAAAATTTAAATAAATATTTTTTTTTCTATAGGACGAATTCTGATCTCAAAAAGTAATGCTGTTTTTCTATATCTATGGAATAGCATTTTTTTTTTGTAGTTAGTATGGGACCGTTCAAGTATTACGTAAGCAGATTTATTACAATTATTTAATATTTAGGATATTGTACCCAGTCTTTCATATCAATAGTGGAAAAAATGCATATCCTAGGCCTGTAGCAGTGGAATATTTTTTACGATAACTCCAAATCCATACATGCATATTTTATCTTGGAGTTATTAATTTTCATTCATTCAAATTACGTTTAACTTTCAAATTGGGGACATCATGCAAAAATAATATGATGTCACATTATAAACAAGCAGTTAATACGTAGTAAGTGTGGTTTATTCTACGATTTGGTTAGTATAGAAATAGAAGGACGTTCAAATGAAATAGTGTTCATAACATAAACTTTGTAGTAAATTAAAATGGCGTAAATATGTTCGCAAAATGTGTTAAAATGATTCCAATCTCATTAACAATGTAATTAGTGTAGTTAGCATGGTCGTGATGCATGCATGAGCTATGGAACTCTGATACAGTTCTATCCAAGGCCACAATACCGTGCAAGCGTTTCCTATGTTCTGATTCATATCATAAATTCATAACAACATTACGCAACAGAGGACGAAAGGACAATAAACTAATTCAAAACATAAATATTTATGTTTATAACGCGTGAAAGCCAAGATGCGCGCTTTCTCTCCTAGCACTATAGTCAAGTTTGTAATGAATCCATTCATATTTGAATTATCGTGCGAATGGAATTTTCCTCGCCTATCCTTAACAGTATCATCCCATCGATAACGCGAATAGCGGCTTGTCACTATTTCAAAGAATTCCATGAATAAACACTTATCTGCATTACGTGTTTTTGCAGACCTATCGAAAACAAGTTTCCTACGGAAGTGTACGACATTGACGCGGAGACAGAAAGCGATAATGAGAACCAGGCTAAGGTGGACCTCGGTACCAAAGAGGGCTACCTCCTCAAAGGCCCGGAAATCGGCTCAGAGAGAATATTCAGTAATCTCGCTTCCAAATCGTTTAAGAAACGGTATTGCTCAATGGTCAGAGAAGCGGACGGAACGTATATCTTAGAAGTGTACAAAGATGAAAAGAAGACGGACACAAAGCTCACTATTGTCATGGATTTTTGTTCGGACGTTGTTAGAGTGAGTATGATCTTATTATGCGGTCATTTGCGAGCGTTAATTAGGGTCAGAGCAAATAGTTCGTAGCTAAATTTTGTTGCGGTTGGAGCTTGCGTATGCTATGATGTGACTAGGTTAAAAGTTAAAATAATCGACCTGCTTAAGAATGTTGACCCCTACCTGCTCTACATGACACAACACTTTACCTATTGAACTCTTTTTTTGGTGTTTGTAGAATCAAAAGCGCGGAAAATATTGCTTCGAATTGCGGATGTCGGGAGGCAAAGGTTACACGTTTTCGAGTGAAAATGAGGACGACATGAACGATTGGATAAACGCATTCAATGCGGCCCTCAAGAAGAACTATGACAACCAAGACAACCATCAAAGCGACGAAGCTTTAGATAAAGGTAAGCTTTGTTTTTAACTAAACTGACCTTTATACCTGTATGGATTAATATAAAACGTAGGTATAGGCCGATCAAGCTTAATGGCGTCGTCGAACACGAGGCGAGTCCTTGCGCATTAGTAAATTCATGTCAGAGGCGCGGTAAGGAGTAGGGATTTGAGCAGCTTGTAGCTAACATCACAAAAAAAAATTAAGCTTTATACGGGCTATAGAAGTGTTGTTTTATTGTACTTATCCATAGAGTCACAATCGTGCAAACAAAGTGTCCGAGCCAAAACTCTGCCCAAGCTACGTAGTGGGCCGGCTTTTTAGTTAGTTGTAAGGCGATTGCAAGCCGACTACAACGACGTGCGATGCCAAAGTGCTCAGTTAGAAGCACTTATTAGGTGACATAACTTCGAAATTCGAGAAAACGGGTCATTGTGAAATTATTTAATGTAAATATCTAAGTCGGTATGTATACGACGGCGCTCGAATACTTTTTTACTACTTTCGCTTAGAGACTGTGGTTCTGTAGATATTTGCTCGAAGTCATGAACTCATAAGTACAATAAAACAACTATTCCAATTATTAACACTGTTAACAACACATTATTGAGAAAGCTTACGAAATCCCATTGATATTTAGGTCGGAAAATATCAACAAACTGTTTATTAGAGCAATTAACTCCGACCTTCCGGCATTCCACTCTATGGTGTTCTATTTATATCGCGTGGCCCTCTTCTGAACAAAGCAAGCTCAGTCAGACTGCACATCAAGTGGACAACAATGTGGCATCAAATTCTAAACTGTCACTATAATACCCAAGTTGAACGGACACCGACATGTTGCGATTATATCGCAAATGTACATTATGGCGCGAGGGCATGACTGGACGACTGACTGCAGAAAAATCTTCACTGCTAAAGCTGTGTGAAGCTAAACTAACTCCTAGAGTCGCGTTATTGCTAGACTGCTTTTTCGATTTCTGATCTTACATTAAACATACTTACTATCCGCCTTTTAACCGACAAAGTCACCAATACTTCACCAGCATTTCCGGGCGCCAACAACGTCTGTAGTTATCAAGAAACCGGGCCCTAAAATCTTTATATGTATATAAAAATGAATTGCTGTTCGTTAGTCTCACTAAAACTCGAGAACGGCTGGACCGATTGGGCTAATTTTGGTCTTGAAATATCCGTGGAAGCTAAGGGAAGGTTTAAAAGGTGAGAAAATATAAAAATATAGTAAGTAAAATAATAAATACATTCATTGAATTTTCCCATACAAAATGTTCAAGTTGTCATTGACAGTTGACAGATGGTGAGATGAAGTTCACCGGGGCAGCTAGTATGAAATAAAAAAAATTGAGGCGTGACGGTCAAAAGCTTAATCTACTGCTAAATATAGGCCGAAACACTTAAGAGCCTGGTTGGTCTGTAATTTTCCATACAAATGTATTACGCTGTTTTCTTCCTGGAAAATACTCATAGAGCTTCAATTTTTTGTCATAAAATTAAATTTTGCTGTTTAGACTACTCTGTCTTTTCTTTTTCTTGATAAATTAATTAGCAGGTAAAATATGACCCTTCAAAACCACAAAAAAATTCACCATTATTACCGACGTCTTTAGAGACCTACCAGAAGAGACTAAATAATATCTAACAAAATATAAAATGACAGAATCATGAACACATTTTTTTTTTTAAATTTTGACATAAAAAAGTACTTGATTGAAATAGTTTTTGAAGAAGAAAACAGCGTAATACGAAACGTTGTCTCGCCAAGTTTTTTGTAGGTATAAATCGCTCTGAGCTGCAATTGTCCCTATCGCACGATGCGGGGGTAGGGTCGAGGTAAGGGAGGTTCAAACCTATACGTACACAAGCACTAGGGATGTAGTAATAGTCGATATTTTTGTCGATGCTCTAGTGATGTCCATCGATATCGATGTTTATTAAAAATATTAGTTATTTTTTTCAATCTTATGATTTGACCGCAGTATGTTTGTTACTTTTGAAGATAAGATTTTATCTATGGAATATAGACTTTAGTTGCTACGACATATAGCAGCGATTATACAGTACATCGTGTTGTATCCGCAGACATCTAAATGAGTTAGGCACAGAATAACCAATTAGCATAGTGCCCAAATAATCCGGTAAGGCTCAATTCTACGAAAGCATAATTCTATGAAGGCCCAATTCTCAAAATGGCAACATAATTTTGATTAGTTTTCTAAAAAAATCACACATATTAAATACTAATAAGAGCTTACCGGTACCTAAAACAACCTCCTTTGGCGAGTTAAGTACATCATAACTTTTACTATGGGACCGACCAGAGCCGAATCCGCGAGAAATATCAACTATACCATAGAAAAAGTCCGTTGATAATGGACAAAGTGTATGGAACAGCTGGTTTTTATCGCCAATTCGGAGTTAGTTGCTCCCATAGTAAAAGTTGTTCTTTTTAAACCTTAACAATCGCTAATTATTGCGCATGTGTGCACAATGCCGACGCCGCGTGGCGTAGTGGTAAGCACAGGCGTGCACGTGGGAGGCATGAGGTTGGCGGGCGGCTGTGCTTCGGCGTCTTGTCTCTCAAACTCAATTTCAACATGTGAAATTTACATGCGGTTTTTAGTTAACATGTTTTGTATAGTTATACATATGACCCTATAAGGGTACGGCAATTTTATTATTTGTATTAGAACGATTTATTATTACGTTTTCTAGATTAACGTTAAAAAATTCGTCTAATGTATAATAACATTTCGATAATAGGAAAAATTTTAGTTGTTTTATGAAACAGTTTTATCTTTCGATATCTTTTAAATTATTTGGCAATTTACTAAATTTTTTTATAGCCATAGAATGTAGGCTAGAACTTGTGCATTGTTCTCTCTGGCCCCTGCGCATACCTATATTTTGCCTTTTGCACAGCATTCTGCGCCTAACTTTTCATCCGCCGACTTGTGTGGCGCGGATCGTAGGTGAGATCCATTCGAGAAAACAGCCCCATCGGCTATCCGTCCATTGAACTACGTGCCTTGCCCTCTGTCATTTTAACTTGCCAATCCACTGAGTTTTGCTGAAAAGTTCAAATACTTAGAAGTGTTTCAATCAGTTTGTCTCTACCTATTTTGTAGATATTTTATCCTGTATTTCTATGGTGTGTGCCCTATCCACTGCTGCTTTAATTTGCTAATTGTTATAACTTTTTTTTAACGTATTTAAATTAGAACCAAAGTATGACAAGCAGTTCTCCAAACAGTAAGCCTAGCATCTGATCTGTTTAATTGAATTCTCAATTCAATTAAACAGATGCGAGGTACGAGTACACTTCGCTGTGATGCGCTAATTATTGTGCATATGTGCACCATGCCGACGCTGCGTGGCCTAGTGGAGTGCACGGACGCAGGGAGCGCGCAGGAGGCATGAGTTTGGCGGGCGAGTGTGCTCCTTTCTGGCTCCCGCGCATACCTATATTTTGCCTTTTGCGCAGCGTTCTGCGCCTAACTTTCCATCCGCCGACTTGTGTGGCGCGGATTATACGTGAGATTCATTCGAGAAAACAGCCCCATTGGCTATCCGTTCATTGAACTATGTGCCTTGCCCTCTGTCATTTTAACTTGCCAATCCACTGAGTTTGGAGAGAGCTTAAAAGTTCAATTAGGATTGCTTTAAATTTTATTTTATTTTATTTATTCATACACAAAACAAATCACAATCGTTACAAAAGTTCAACTTAAATATAATTATATTATGGTCTGGATTGTAATTCAAATATATGTGTACACAGAAAAAGTAATTGAATGAGTGCTTTAAATGCTTTAATCAGTTCATATCTACCTACTTTGTAGATGTTCTATCCTGTATTACCTACTATGGTGTGTGTCCTACCCACTGCTGCTTTAATTTGCTAATTGTTTTAGTTTTTTTAAACGTGTTTAAAGTATTACCAAGGTATGACAAGCCGTTCTCTAAACAGTAAACCTCGCATCTGTTTTATTGAATCCTCTATTATTTTTTATACTATGGAACTAATAGCGGAATGAAAATATGGTACGAGTAGGTACCATATAAAAGGCCAGACGTTTTAGATGTGCAGGTATACAGTAATATAACGAGACCCTATTACTAAGACTCCTCTGTCCGTCTGTCTGTTGGTCACTAGGCTGTACCTATCTCATGAACCGTAATAGCTAAACAGTTAAAATTTGCACAGATGATTCCGTTTCCATTATAACAACAAATACTTACTAAAAATAGAATGAAATAAATATCGACTTCAACTGTGTACAGAATTCGCGCGGATCGATGTAGCATTTTTCACATTATTGTTGATTTATCAAATATGGCTCAGCCGATTTCAAGAAAATTTTAATGGGACCAACTTCGACGTATACCCTTTCCAATAAAAAAAATATACGCGTCAAATTGCGTACCTCCTCCGTTTCATCGGTCAAAAAATAGAATAAAATAAATATTTATTCATACAACAGATGTGAGTTTTTGCACGATAATTATTAATAATCACAACAGGTAGACGTTTAACATATTCTCAGAGTATTTAGTATTTAGTCAGAGTATTTAGTAATATAATATATCAATTTAAAAAACAAATAATTGAAATAGGAGTACATAATTGGCTCCCATACGGTACGAACCCTTTTAAGCGCGAGTCCATATTTATTTTAGTTTGTAGAAGAACTATGTTAGATATTTAAATAAAAAATAATTAACTTAAAATTAGAAAGAAGTGATTTCAGTCAAAATATATAATGTAAACTGCAACGCCTACAGAAATCAAATAGCCAAATTGCTACTTTTACTCCCTGCTTTGGGTTCAAGATCAATTGTTTATGATGTTAGTTGGGTACATTTTATGTTTTTGGACAACAATAATAAAATAATTTGAAAGAAAATAAACAAGCCTATAAAAAAATAACCTATGTCACAAATAATGTCGCTTCCTAATGGCAGAAAAATAAATAATCATTGGCAGGATTATTTTTGTTTGCTTTCCGCCATACCTACTAGGAAACTAGATTATACGTAGAATACGCGTAAGAAAGCTCTACGTACGGCCAAAATCAGGAACAAATTCTATGCTGCCAGGGAATACGGAATGCTAGTGAAATAACGTACGTGGCGCCACGACTCGCGCGCAGAGTTATCTTGTGCGCACTCTACGTAATATCATATTTTGCTACAATTCAAAATCAAATTTCGGTCGGCCACGGCTGGTTCTTTGAGGCGCGGGCGGGGTGCGGCGACAGTTCGAGCGCAGTACGCACACAAATACAATTGCATCACACACACATTGAAGCTCCCTGGTTTGGGGGCATCGCGACGGCAATAGTTTAGTCCAAATACCTATTTCTCAATTTCTTCGTCACTAGGCTACCCTCTTAAGTTCGATTGGTCCATATCCACCGCGGTAACGCGGGGGTGCGGGCGTGTTGATATAAAGCTTAAAATTGTCTGACTGCAAAGCAGAGTTTTATAGGCCGAATCATACAAGTCGGCGGATATGAAGTCAGATACAAGCTGCGCAATATCCAATCAGCGCGCAGCTTTATGTGAGCTTCAGTCAAGCTGGGATATTGCGCAGCTTGTAGCTTTTTGCGCACCTTCACATCCGCCAACTTGTATGATTCGGCCTATAATGTTTCACAATTAAGTTTGTGATGTAGGTATTAAGTAACATTACGTATTAAGGTGTACCATATAGGTCAACCAATCAACCAATCAATCATTTTATTTTCACAGAACTTAAGTTATAACTGTAGGTATGTAGGTAGGACATAAATATTTTATCAAAAACTTAAAAGTCTACATAAAGCAGTAGGTTACAGCGTCTCGTAAGCAACTGTACTAGGAAACCTTGTGTTACAGCTGCTTCGATTCCTATACATATTTATGTCGACACCTGCCATCAAACTCTTGAAACTTCCAGATGCAGACGTATCTTTAACAGCAGAACCGCCTCCCCCCACATATGGTACTCTAAAAGGCCTCGAACACAGCATGAACCCTCTTCTCATGAGGTACTCCCGAGAGACCGATATGTCGATAGCAGCTGCGCGAAACGAGTGCAGACACAACATATTTAACTTGCCTTTCAAGCGGGCCCCGTCGCCCGAACCGCAGTTGGAACCTTTCAAGTATGTTTATCTCATAGTTTGCTAATAGTACATTATGATATAAGTGCGGCAAGTTGAAAATTACAGCCGAGGCGATATTGCTAGCACGAGCCGTAGGCGAGGGCTATATGGAAGCAGAGGCTGTAATTTTCAAAGCGCACGTATGTCATACGACGTTTTATAACATATTTGCGAGGAAATGAGTAAAACTCTTAGAAGACATGCGCTGGAATAGAGCACTCTGACTCAGAGTGAAAGTCGTGCATCAGTCGAAGCATCGTGCGTTTTACATTACATTACCGCACAAGTGCTGTAATGTCTCTCACTCTCTTGAGAGAGGAGAAACGAGACCACAGAGTTCTGCAGTCGGTGGCGGCGTGCGTTTTACATTACAATAATGCACAAGTGCGTAATGAAATACATTACGATATTGAAATTGGTGTAATGACGCCCACTTTACGAGCAAATATGTTATAAAACACATTACGCCCGCTCAGACTCCTCAAGAAAGTTCGCAAATCGCCAATACCATCTTTGCAGTCTGTTTACTAGACTTTTATAATTATTTTTTTGCAAAAAATAGCATGACCGACTTCACCCGTGTACAGAATTCGCGAATATTTCGCACGGATCGATGTAGCATTTTTCACATTATTGTTGATTTATCAAAAATGGCTCAGCCGATTTCAATAAAATTTCAATGGGACCAATTTCGAAGTATACTCTTTCCAATAAAAAAAGAATTATTGAAATCGGACTACTATGACAAAAGTTATGCGTGGTTATACATAAAAATATATAAATACGCGTCGAATTGAATACCTCCTCCGCTTCGGTTCGTCGGTCAAAAATAGCATATGAATCCTTACTAATGTTATAAATCCGAAAGTGTGTTTGTTAGTTGTTGTTACTCTTTCACGCAGCAACAGAGCATCGGATTGACTTGATTGTTGGCACGAATATAGTTGAGAGGTCGGATAATGACAAAGGCTACTTTTTATCCCGGAAAAATAAAGATCCTACTAGATTTTGCCCGCGGCTTCGCCCGCATGATATTTAAGGCCCTACCTTACCACCCTTAATAAAGGAGGTGGAAAATAAAAAAAACAAAAAATTCGATTTGACATTTGTTCAATATGACAGTTCTTTTTTGACATTTCTTGGAGAGCACGCTAGAATAGCTCGCAGATGGCAGAATTTTTCCTACTTACACTTACTTAACACTTATTGTTATATTATGGAAAATTTACGCAATATCATTATAATTATAGCAATATCATTATAGCCTATGTGTTATTCTGATGTATAAGCTAAATAATTGCAAAGTTTCATCTCAATCCGCTCAGTAGTTTTTGCGTGCAAGAGTAACAAACATCCATACATCCATCCATCCATCCATCCTTACAAACTGTCACGTTTATAATATTAAGTAGGATGAGATACGAGTAACACAAAAGTCAAGAAAGACTTTGCGGTCTGTACAAGATTCATACTAAACTTTTAAAATAGCAATGAAGAACATTATATTTCTGAAAACTGTTTATTTTTCTTGATGTTCTTGTTGATGTTGAATCGATCTAATTTTTTACCAGTCCATTAGATTTTCAAAGAAATCATTGTTTGTTTCGACGATTCCAACGCGTATTATAACTTTTCATATTTCAGAGAACACTTTGGCCAAAGAATATTGCTCAAATGCGAAAGTTTGAAGTTTAGGTTACAAGCGCCGATAGACGGCGATAAAGAGTTACTGTGTCAAGTGGAGCCGTACTATACGTACTTAGCTTTATACGATGCGAGGAGCGGGAAGAAAGTGACGGAAAACTTTCATTTCGATCTGAACCATGACGCCGTGAAGGATCTAGTCAATGAAGCCGAGTGCACCAAGTCATTAGTTGAGAATTTTAGTTACGATGTTAAGTTAGACGTTAAACAAATACCAGAGGAGTGGTTTAAATCGAAGAAACAGGTGAGACAATGTTGTGCTTAGACACATTATTACTCGCAAATAGCGCCAAATGCTTAGTAAACTATTATAAAGCTACAGAAGTTAAATATTTCACAGTGTATTGCTTTGCTAAGTGCTTCGACTTTCAGAGTTGTATACAGGGTTATTTCTAATCAATTAGCATCTTTTCAGGGGCTTATTTTGTACATCAAAACTAACAACTTTTGTTCTACAACTTATATTAATTCTCAAAAAAAAAAGTAGTAGTTCTATAGAAAAATATCGTTTGCCCTAGACAAAATGTGTGGAACAGCTGATTTTGTTTTTGAGTTTTGACATAAGTCGCAGAACAAAAGTTGTTAGATTTTATGTACAGAATAAGCCCTTGAAAGGATGCTAATTGATTATAAATAACCCTGTATACTTATCATTATGAACAACCTTTACTAGGTGAGCCACCATGAAATATTTTTTTTGAAGTGAACCTTGTAATGCGACTTCCAACAAGGTTGCGTTAAACGTTTAACGCTACCATGGAGGGGGTATGAAAGCACTGTTGCGTCGAAGTTTCACTTCTTCCGCGCGGAGGGACTCTACTTGCACTTTTTATTATCCGATATTTCACAAGTGTATGTTTGCAACTTCTGTGACTTTACAATACAAAACAACGCCTCGTATGCAATAAATCATATCAAAATAACGACTAATCCATTGGCGTGGTGTCAGAAACACCACTACAACATATTAAAGTAGTCGTCCAATCAAAATTTTAAAAATTCAATAGGAAGATGCCATAACAACTGAAATGCACTCTACCATCCAATTGACCGAAGCGAAGTGTAGGTCTTCGTTTTGGCGAAACGGCGATTTCATCTGTCCGGATGTTCATTTTCCTGTACAGGTCACATTTTTCAACGAATCTCGACGAAACTTGGTACACAGGTTCTATAATTTTGTAAATGTTTTTTTGTCGTCGGTAATTTCTGATAAAGGGAGAGGGTATTTCCCTCAAAAAGGGGAAATAATATGATGTCGCCCGATCAGCCGATTCCGATAATAATGGCAAGATTGTTTAGTACTCGTATCTAAATCCTAACAAGATTTGTGAGTATGAACCAATTCGGTCAAGAGCGAGTCGAGATATAGGTAGGCTTATGAAGATTCAAATAATTAAAATCGGCCAAGTGCGAGTTGGACTCGCGCACGAAGGGTTCCGTACCGTATGGGAGCCCCATACCTCTTGCCGTTATTAATAACAAGCAAAAAACTCCTAAAAATCACATTTGTTGTATGGGAGCCCCCCTTCAATATTCATTTTATTCTGTTTTTAGTATTTGTTGTTACTGCAACAGAAATACATCATCTGTGAAAATTTCAGCTGCCTAGCTACCATGGTTCATGAGATACAGCCCGGTGACAGACAGACGGACATCGAAGTCTTAGTAATAGGGTCCCGTTTTTACCCTTTGGGTACGGAACCCTAAAATGATATGTCGCGAGGTCTACTGTTCGGCGAAGTACTAGTACTTGTTAACTTTACAGGCAGTGTTATCAGTGAATAATCCACACCCGGACCTGTTCCTGGTGGTGAAGATAGACAAGATCCTGCAGGGCCACGTGAGCCAAGTGATGGAACCGTACCTCAAAGCTACCAAGGACCCGCGGCTCGGACTTAAAGTGCACAAAAACGTGCAAGCGTACGCCAACCGGGTCGGGACGTATAGAATGCCGTTCGCTTGGACTGCTAAGCCTTTGTACAAGTAAGTTCTCATTATTATCTTTTAATGTTTTGTACTGAAATCTTTTTCTTCTTCTTTTACGTTTTGGCGTCGAATTATTGTGCATTTGCCAGTGTCAAGTATTAATCATTTTTATAATATTTTGTCAAAATAGTCAGTCGTAGTCACGTCATAGTCCAATAAAGTCACGGTCAAGTCCAACCATAGTCCAGGTCATACCTCAGTAAAGCAGTGGAGACTTTACTGGACGCGTCTATGGAGTTTTGGTAACAGCACGGAACAACATGATACATCACATTATATCACTTGCCTACTCTCATGCACGTAACTCAGTTCATAATCAACGAAATACCACAAGTTTTCACTAATTAAGTATCACTGATAAAAACACAAGTTTAACAAAATAATACAATGTGGCGATATGATTTTCCCGCGTTCCCGCCAAAACTCCGTACTGAAATCAAACCTATTATAATTATTTTTCTCAAAAAAAAACAGCTTGACCGACTTCACCCGTGTACAGAATTTGCGAATATTTCGCACGGATCGTTGTTACATTTTTCACATTATTGTTGATTTATCAAAAATGGCTCTGCCGATTTCAATAAAAATTTAATGGGACCAATTTTGAAGTATACTCTTTCCAATAAAACAATATTAAAATCGGACCACTACGAAAAAAGTTATGCGTGGTTACACATAAAAAAAATATATATACGCGTCGAATTGAGTACCTTAAAAAAAAGATTTACCCGCAAATCGTTCACTTCGTCACGGTAATAGATTAATGAGACCCAAGTCACGACTTCACATACACTCACTCATCTGGAACGCTATCAATGTCGATAAATATATTTAACAAATTGCCTAATGAATTAAAATCCGAAAATAAGGACACAATATTTTTAAATAATTTAAAACAATTTCTAATAACTAAAGATTATTATACAGTAGACGAATTTTTAAATGAAAAACATTGACATTATTTATAGTATTTTTGTCATTTATTTTTTGACATTATAACATACCTATTATGTTTTCGTTGACATTTTAATTTGTAACTTGTGGACATTTATTTACTTACCATATCGTGTTTTTGTTTCATGAAATATTGATTAATATGACCTATTTATGGTGCCTTCCTCTGTTCTGTTTTTGCTGCGCCCGACGGGGTCCATATGCTACTTTGTATTCTTTATATTTTTACCATCATGTACTTTATGGAAGCAGAATAAATGAATTATGAATTACCTCCGGTTTGGGTCGTCGGTCAAAAAGGAATCTGCTTCCGCGGTCGAGGTCCAGCTAATAATCAATTATGTACAATTGTACAAGCTTTGACTTAAACGGTTCGTTGTCGTCGTTTCAGCCATATGACGTCCACTGCTGAACATAGGCCTCCCCTATAAATCTCCAACAAGACCAGTAGGAAACGGCTTACATCCAGCGCGATCCTGGTTTCGCTGAGGTTGTCCGTCAACATTGTAGGTGGACGTCCTACGCTGCGCTTGCCAATACGTGTAATCGGCTCGAGACGTTTCAGTCACTACGATATGTCCATTACTCAGGGGCCTGATTCTCTATCGACAAAACGTAACGTAACGCGTTAAGTTTTTTTTTTATTTCCGTGAATTTATTTTAGAGAAATGTTTGATATTAAATGTAAAATTACGTTAAGTTACTTAAAAAAAAATCTCACATGAATTTCTTAGACACAAAGAGTACGTTATATAGAGCGTTACTCACTTGTTTTCTTACAGAATCACCCACCTGGACGCTTCAGTGTGCGGAAGCCTGAACAAATGTTAATACTAAAGCCCAGTGAGGGTCATCACTACACTTTTTCTATCCACGTTACGTTTAACGGCTTTATTTCTTTTATTTTTCAGAATGTACAGCAACGACTTAGACACTGCTCCCGAATTCCCCGCCATTTACCGTCAAGAGCCGAACAAACTATCCGACGACGATCTAGTAAAGATCCTGTCAGACTTCCGCAAGCCGGAGAAACTTGCCAAACTCACCGTGGTGCCGGGCTGGCTCTGTGTGAACGTGCACCAAACTAGCGAACAAATACCCAGTGAGTAAACATTACACTCTCTCCTCGTCCGACATACCTCAGTGCCTCAAGTCGAAAGTGTTCGATCAATGTGTGTTGCCAGTGATGACTTATGGCACTGAAACGTGGTCTCTTACTATGGGCCTTATAAATAAGCTCCAAGTAATCCAACGAGCTATGGAGAGGGCTATGCTCGGAGTCTCTCTGCGAGATCGAATCAGGAATGAGGAGATTCGCAGAAGAACCAAAGTTACCGACATAGCCCAGCGGATTGGCAAGTTGAAATGGCAATGGGCAGGGCACATAGCGCGGAGGACTGATGCCCGATGGGGTCGAAAAGTTCTCGAGTGGAGACCACGTACCGGCAAGCGCAGCGTAGGACGTCCACCCACAAGGTGGACGGATGACCTCATTAAGACCGCAGGAACACGCTGGATGCAAGCCGCTACCATAGCATATAGCCGCTTATTAGAGATCCATAGGGGAGGCCTATGTCCAGCAGTGGACGTCCTATGGCTGATGGATGGATGGATGATGAAACATTACACTACCAAATTTTGGCTCCCGAATTCTTTTTCCATCTTTATATTAACGCACAACACAAGTAGATGAAATTGTGCGACGCCGATCTTGTATAGGCCAAATCAAACTTGCCGACTGTGAAGTTAGCTACAAGGTGCGCAAAACGCAAAACCCAATCCTCGCGCAGCTTTTGTGTGAGTTTCAGCAGGTTTGGGTTTTGCGCAGTTTGCAGCTAACTTCACAGCCGTCAAGGAATTAGATTCGGCTTATAAAGATCCTGTCAGACCTCCGTAAGCCGGAGAAACTTGCCAAACTCACCGTGGTGCCGGGCTGCTCTGTGTGAACGTGCACCAAACTAGCGAGCAAATACCCAGTGAGTAAACATTACACTACCAAATTTTGTATTGTACTTTATTGGTCGATCTTAAAATAAACTTATTCACAAATATCAACCATAATTTTATACAGTCTCGAATAGTCTCGAGTAAAGACGTGCTTACCAGCTATGTAATAGTACATTATGATATACCTAAGTGCGGTAATTTTCAAAGCGCCCGTATGTCATACGACGTTTTATAACATATTTGCGAGGAAATTAATAAAACTCTGACTTTCTTAAACGAATAAATCTTTACTTGTCCACAAATTAGCGATGCGCGCGCATCAACGTTTTTTTAGGCAAAGGTACAAGGTGTTTTTGTTACAGATAAATGGTTGTAATTTATTGTCAAAATTAATTGAATTAAAGAATTAAATGTTTATTTATTATATTTTATCTCCCAAAGTTAATTTTATTCATAAAATATTGACCACTTTTCTGACATAAAAACTCTTTGCTAAGATTTTAAAAAGTATAGTTCATTCGTGCGTTTTACATTACAATAACGCACAAGTGCGTAATGAAATACATTACGATATTGAAATTGGTGTAATTACAGCCAATTTACGAGCAAATATGTTGCTATGTTCTGATTTAATAGCCGCTAATAAGGACAATAGTCAGAAACTGTGGACAGCGGTAAAAGATATATGTAAAATCAAAAATATTAAATCTGATTCCGACGAGCTACCCAGTTTAAGACCCGACCCCACGGACTCGCTGAACGTAGTGAACAACTATTTCTCATCAGTTGGACAAAATCTTGCGCTTGATATTTTAACAAAATCAGAAACTACAGAAACACAACTTTCTAACTCCATTGTCAATGAAAATTCTCCCGTTGATTCATTTTTCCTCGCGCCGACTGACAAGTTTGAAATTATTAAAATCATTTCTGGCCTTAAACCAAAATCAGCTCCAGGCAACGACAAAATTACTAATGACTTACTTAAACGTGCTAGCCATGTCTTAGCCCCACCGATAGCCCATGTTTGCAATTTAAGTACGTCCCAGGGAGTAGTACCGAGTTGTTTCAAAATCGCAGATATCTGTCCAATTTTCAAGTCTGGCGACAAAGCAACAGTGTCAAACTACCGGCCGATATCCTTACTGCCTTCTCTGTCAAAAATACTAGAAAAACTAATCAACAAAAGGCTCCTGAGTTTCTTAGAGAAGAACAATATCTTATCACCAAACCAATGCGGATTTCGCCCAAATAAGTCTACCGAAGATGCAGTAGTGGCTCTAGTTGATCACGTGACCGAATGTCTTGACCGAAACCTAAATTTGCCAAGGCATTTGACACGGTTTCCTGGAAAATCCTGCTCCGGAAGTTAGAACTTCTTGGTATCCGTGGCTCAACGCTAAATTGGTTCCGCTCATATCTTTGTGATAGAAAACAAAGGGTTCGGTTATCGAATAGGTACAGCGACTATACCTCCATCTCTTACGGTGTCCCTCAGGGTAGTGTCCTCGGACCTACCCTCTTTCTCTTTTATATTAATGGACTCTGTCAGCTCAAGGTCGACCAGGCCAAACTATTCACCTTTGCTGATGACACAGCACTAGTTTTCCATGGCAAAAGTTGGACGGAAACTATGGAAGTAGCGCAGCAAGGACTATCAATTGTAGCCCAATTTCTGCAAAAGAACCTATTAACCCTTAATGCGACCAAAACAAAGTATTTGAACTTTTGTATTACTCAGCGAACATATCCAAGCTCTGGTTCACTTCGAATTCACTCTTGTTTCCCCCAAGCCAATGAGCCCTGCTCTTGTCCAGACCTCGAGAGAGTTACAACAATAAAATACCTTGGTGTTACCATCGACCATAGACTCAACTGGGAAAGCCCAATAAACAGTTTGTGTTCTCGATTGCGAAAAATGTCACATATATTCAAGAAAATAGGTGGAGTGTGTGATCCCAGTACTCTTAGAATTTTGTATCAAGCTCTGTGTCAATCCATTCTTAACTATTGCATAGTGTGTTGGGGGTCCGCGAACAAAACACTGTTTATAAAAATTGAGCGTGCCCAGAGGCTGATACTAAAAGTCGCATACAAAAAGCCATTCCTCTACCCAACAGTCGAACTATACAAGGAGACTAAATACTTAAGGCCCTACTAGCCCGATTTAACGTATTTAAAACCAATTTTTTTCCTCAGCAATGTATAATTTTACTGTTGGAAAAAATTTATGTTATTCTTGAATATATTTCTAAAAAACGTACGTTCTCCGTTACATGATAGTTAAAACTTCGCTCGATCGAAAAAAATTCCAAAGTCACCTCTATGTTGGATTTCGAATGAGTTTTTGAATAATTCCATCTTAGACACGATATTTATTTTTTATTTTTAACATATTACATATCAGTAACATAAGGACTGTACGTTACGAAAATTTTGACATGCTAGTATGGTGATTTTACACTAATTTTATCATGAAATCATGGTATCAAAACGCTCCCTGACACGATTCAGTCCGCTCTCAGAGCTTGTCGGCGTCGGACGCACGCCAAATTTTCTCGCGAGCAGCTCCGGCTATAGGTACTCAAACATATCCCACCTACTGACTACTTTTAGAAGAGCGAGTTTAGCATGTAGAATATATTTTTTACGGAGTGATAGGGAGAATGATTAGCATACATAGATAATTATTATGTCGTGGATACACGTTTATTTGAAGCCGTGGTGGCCTAAGTGGTTGTAACTGGCCTGTCATTCTTGAGGTCGTAGGTTCAATCCCGGTCCCGTACCAATGAGTTTCTTTGGAACTTATGTATGGAATTTCACTCCAATGGCTTTTCGGTGAAGGAAAACATCGTGGCAAGGCAACTTGCATACGTCCGTAGAAGAAATTTGATGGCGTGTGTGAATCCACAAACCTGCACTGGGCCATCGTGGTGGATATGGCCAAATCACCCTTCGTGGGTAGGCCTGCGTCCTGCGGTGGACTATCAAAAAAGGCTGGTACAGTACAGTACACGTTTATTTCCTTTTAGGGAAACATACACAAATAGAAAAAAAATGTTTAAAAATTAAGTAAAAATATTAATTACATACATAAATCGGAACAGGAAGTGTTATTATTATTAATAAATATTTGTACTTACCATTATGAACAACTTTTACGGGACCAACCCCAAAATCGCAAAAAAATGCTACTTCATACAAAAAGTTCATTACTCTGGACGGCCCAACGAACCCGTATACAGGATTTTCGGATCGTCCTGAAAAAAGCAGGTAATAAAAAATTCGAGAACAAAAATCAGCCATTTCATACAAAACTGCAACTGAATATTTTTTCCTCGAATTTTGGTTTGGCCCCATAGTACAAGTTGTTCATAATGATGATCTGAACCACCTTTCAGCTAAGTGCACCAGTTCTGTATAACCCTGTATAGGTTAACTTTGTTCTTTCTAAAATACTGTACATTTACTAGGCACCATACTGACCAAATCTACTCCCCAAAACGCCTCCGTGACGGTTCGGACACAATAATATTATAGGACATTTTTGTCCGAACTGACTGTTCTAATTCTTATATATTTTCAGTGACGTTTAGGACACGAATGCTTGAATCTGTTTTGTAAAATCAGAAAAGAAAGTGAATTCCTAGGACACGGAATGATTTAATTTAAATATTTCATTATTACATAGTTATTCAGAAAGAGTGTATTAAGCCGACGAGGCAAGAAGTATAGAAACTTCTTTATTCAGTATAGGACACCAAATTAGGTGTCCTATACTGAATTACAGTTTAGAATCGACAAAATGTATTTAAAATATCTGATTTTAGGATTCAGTATTAGAACCAAGAGCCCTTATAAAATCATTATGCCCCTCCGTGTCAGTCCATTAGTCTTTATATACCTTTTGTCTGCATTTAATCTAATTTCATATTTATTAACGGGCTGCATAAATTTTAGTTTACGTTAGTTCTAGTAGGTATAGATCTCAATTTTAATATCTTTTTCAAAATTGTGTAAACACATTATTAATTAATTACACAGGGGTTATAGCTTCCAAACAGATACACGTATAGTAGTTTTTTTTCTACCAGATCCCTTTGTGTGGAATTTCGTTGAATAGAGTTTTAACCCGCGTAATTATTCACCCAGTTCAATTTGTTTACTTTAGGTTTTTTATCATGTGGTTATCATGTTATTTTGTTGGCCGAAGCTTTCATGAAAAAATATTTTGAGCACTGTGAGTTCATATTTTTCTGAGTTACGGAAGAAAATCTAAATTCCAAATGGGCAGAAAATGCCAAAAAGGGGTTATTTGAACCATAATAATGAATATACACCTTTGACTATTAAGTCAATGCAGAATTCGGCAAAAAATAGTCATCAAACGCGTATAGAGCCACGGGTATGACATGGTTGTATGAGATTATGATAATGACTACAACACCTAATTTTAATGATGCTATAATATAGCTAATTAGTAGAAAACCATTAATTGATGAAGAAACATGTTTGTAAAGTCAAGGACCTCTGAACTGTGTGCAAGCATAAATTGTTTAGGGCGAGCTGTATACTGATACAGTTGCGTCGCCCATTAAAAAGGGCCAGTAACACAGTAGTAGTCATAGAATTTTTAGCTATAACGAGAGCGACTAGAGAAGTTAATCTCAGGAACTGCAAAAACATCATGCAGGCTTTTCGGCTAGGAAATGAGAGTCTATTGATGGCGAGACTGGAAGAAGCAGAAGCAGCCATATACAATAACGACACTTCCCATGTCATCAAGGGAACAATGAGAGGTCAATATATGGCTGCTTATAATGCAATAAAAGGATTCGTGGCCCTAAATGAGGATGAGACGGATCGGACGGGAAAACTGAGGTACGTGACACCACCAGAGGACCCTATTGTGGTTACCGGCAGGTGTACCAAAATAATGCTGGACGACAGGATTGCTGACATGGCAAAAACCATCGAGGGCAGTCCTGAAGTCGAGGCGCGGTGGGACAACTGGACGGTACCCGAGATCCAGTGGGTCAATGGAGTGCCCGGTTGCGGCAAGACAACTTGGGTGGTACGACACTTCGATGTGGATAAGGACGTTATCATCACCACAACAACTGAAGCAGCCAAAGATCTAAGAGAGAAACTGGCGCACCGTATTGGTAACTTAGTAAGAACTAAGGTGCGTACCATGGCCTCCATTCTTGTAAATGGTTTCCGAAGTTTCGAGAGTTGCAACCGTCTAATGGTGGATGAGGCTCTCATGAATCATTTTGGAGCCATAATGATGGCTTTGAGGCTGTCTGGTGCCAGTGAACTTATCCTCATCGGAGACGTAAATCAGCTACCTTATGTCGACAGAGAAAACCTCTTTGAGATGAGGTACCATCGCCCTAACCTGGTCGCAAACATCAGCCAGGAGTTGTTATGTACGCACCGGAACCCCATGGATGTAGCGTATTCACTGAGGGAAATATACACGGGTGTATATTCCTCAGCAATCCAAGTCAGATCTCTAGAGCAGAAAAGATACACGGGTGCGCTAATACCCCACAACCTCCCCAACACCCTCTTTTTGGTTCACACTCAAGAAGAAAAGGAGACCCTTATCAGCCAAGGGTATGGAGAGGGGTCAGGGTCGCGCATCCTTACCATCCACGAAGCTCAAGGTCTGACATACGACTCTGTCATCGCCATTAAAATCAAGGCCAAGATGAGGTTACACGAAAGCGTTTCGCACGCGGTCGTCGCAGTATCACATACTTCGCCGACAACGAGGAAGACGCCATCAGCCGCTTTGTGCGGCGTGCGACCACTGCGTCACCTAAGGTCATCGTAGACTATAATTTAAAGATGGCCATTAAAGACCGGAACGCGGCGGTGATGGAGGCCCTGAGCAGTATAAGTAGTTATTTGGAAAATAATAAATAATTAATTTAATCGTAGTTTAAAATCGTATTTAAAGAGAAAGAAAATTAGATTTAGATTCATTTTAGTGTCCTCTTGTAAAGCCTTTAGTTATAAGCAATATTGTTCAAATCATTTAAAAAAAAATGTTAATCTTAAAAAGCACAGACCCTGGAGTCTGTGGAGTGTAACATTCAAATAAAAAAAAAAAAAAAGTAACAGTAGTACAATCGCTTATGTAACTCAACAAAAGTCGTGATGTTGATTGCAACCTTGAATAATATTAAATTTATGCTACTCGAATTTTAAGTACAATGTTCTAGTATAAATATTCTTACAAATTTCAAAGTAGTTACCATTTAGAATCTTACAGAATCAGAATACACGTGAGGATTTATTTGTAAATAGAGACCGAAGGATACATCACTGTCAAAAAATATCTAAGTTGGAAATTTGGTAAGGTTTATCTGGTGCTGGGCAGTTATAGACCGTGGATTGCAGAATGCAGGTTCGGCCTGCAGAGTGATTTGAGAGACAAGTAAAAAAGGAAAGTTGAAAAACCCCTAGTGTCAGTTTTCTTATGCAAATTTAGACTTATTTGGACATTTGAACGTGAGCACAATGTGTGCCATATATGAACATTTAGACATGAACGTCTAGTGTGACTTATCTAGCAGAATAAACCTAGTTTTTAGACCTTCTGAGTGTTTTTCCTTATAATGCCTATACGCACGTGTTGTAATGATGATAATAGATTTTAATACAATATTTATAAGAAATGTATTCATATCTCAGGTGGAATTATTTTTGTGTTTTTTCACATGTGGCAGACAGCCTAGTTTTGTTACAATGTGCCACAATGTGGCAAAACTAGGCTGTCTGCCATATGTCTAAAAATACGAAAATAATTCAACGTGAGAAATGAATATCTTATAAATATTGTATTTAAATCTATTATAATCTTTATAACACGTGCGTATAGGGATTATAAGGAACGATTATAAGGAGGAGGTACTGTTATGATGGTGAGAAATAGAGCTATGACTTGACATTATTCTATTATAGGTACGATTTTTATCTAACCGTTTTTTTATTCAAAAACGGAAAAGTGCGAATCAAGCTCACCAAACGAGGTTTCCGTACAAACACCGGAAATTGCACAAAGAACACACCAGAAACTAAGTAATCAATACTAAGGGAGACTAGAAAAACTAAAATGACTGTAAGATGTAGTTTGAGTTTATTTGGTTTAGTTTCAGCTCGATACCTCCTCTTGTTCCCAAGATAGGTCTTACCCCTTGACACACGGGCGGATGGGCAGACGGACTTTAAAGTAATCCTATAAGGGTTGGTAGTTTTTTCTTTTGATATACGGAACCTTCAAAATTAATAAAAAAATAAAATGATAGTTCGGACAACGTGCCTAAAAATCTTGTATCCGAAAAGTCACTAAACCCCGCAAATGTTACTAATATCAGGTACCACCCATGTCAGAGCTAACTGCATTCTATCTTCCATACAAACGTGTATTAGTCGTGAAAGAGTAACAAACCTAACTTGCAATTTATAGGTACTTCAATGTAGTTAGGTTTCTGAGGATACAGTACTCAATGACGTCCTATATTCCTAAATATATGTACAATGACTGTATATGATAAGGCATTTTCTCATTTTCCTAAAAATAGGTGTATGTCAACTGGTTGATATTTGTTACTGCGGTAAGGTACTTATATAGCACGGCTGACGACGCGCGGAAGACAGCGCGCGGCGCGTCGCTCACAATTTCTGAGTCGCGTAACTGAATACGTCGCGCTCCGAAAATTGGCGCCTGTGCTAGCCTAAAATACCTAAAGTTCTCAGATAGCCTCGCCTTAACGGTTCGGCAGCTTTACATTCTTGCAGTGGCTTTGCGATTTCATAAGACAGCCTTAAACACGATCTCCCAAACAAGAACAGTGCGACGAAATGTATGGTCGACCCTCGAACAAGAACCACTTTTGCGCAGCGTTCATTTTCTTTTAGAGGACCATTCTTATACCAACGCATTGACAGCTCCCTCAAAATATTGCATACAACGCGTTTTGTTTTCAAAACTAAAATCAAGTCATGGCTGTCATGTCTAGATCGCAACGCAACTGAAAACTTACTAATAATCACTAGATAAATATGAAATCGAAAACATTCTAAAATTACTTTTACTCGTAAATCCATAGGAATAGACTTCATAGACCTCGATTAAAAGCTCGTCCCACTTTATCCGTATCTAGAGGTATTAAAATAAAAAATAAAATAAACATGTCAGCTGCTTCAAAGTGTAAAATGAAGCATACGAGTACGTAGCCCTCACTGTACAGACACACCCGCAAACATACATTCACTCACTCACCAACATGCGCCCTACACACACATTACGCAATCGAAAAATGGAAACTACCTGTGCTTGTTTTTAAGCAAATTACTAATTAGGCGAATTATAAGATGTCTTATTTAAAAGCGGAAGAGACTAAATCTCACAACACAGGACCACCCTAGTGTGAGATTTAGGGTTCCACTCTGGAAGTTTGTAAATTTAATCTAAGTACCTACTAATACCTTAAGAATTATCAACATTTACTAACTCCAAACCATGTATTTTATATGAGCAAAAAATAAACGTTATTATTATTATTATTTTATGTAAATTAATTGCTATGGTCGTTTCGATTAAAAATATTAGCCGCTAAATAATATACATTGAGATACATAAAATATAGTTTCTAATGCCACATCTTTGTATTACACATGCGGTGATAAATCTCTCTATTCTATTCACGCTTTGAATAAAAACAAACAAAAGGATATAATGGCGTTTGTATGCGCAAAATCGCGTGTGGGTTTTTATGACGCGGACTACATTTACCCGAGCGAATTGTTTGTTGGATGCTTTAGTGTTGACAATCATAATTGAAGTGAATTGACGATTGTAGCACATAATAATAGAGACAGATAGTTAATTTTATCAACTTTGTTTAAAGTTTTTTTTTAGAAATTATATGTACTTTAACTTCTTCTTTATAAAATCAAATCATCTGCAAATAGCTACGGTTTTTAGGGTTCCGTACCCAACGGGAAAAATGGGACCCTATTACTAAGACTTCGATGTCCTTTTGTCCGTCTGTCTGTCTGTCCGTCTGTCACCGGGCTGTATCTCATGAACCATGATAGCTAGGCAGCTGACATTTTCACATAATATATGATGTATTTCGGTTGCCGCTAGAACAACAAATACTAAAAACAAAATAAAATAAATAATTAAGGGGGGCTCCCATACAACAAACCTGAATTTTTAGACGTTTTTCGCTCTATATTAATAATGGTACCAGGTAGATACTTGAAATTTTCACAGAATATTTAGTTTTATATTCCCTTCAATAATAAATAATAAAATTAAAATAAAATAAATATTTAAGGGAGGCTCCCATACAGTACGGAACCCTCCATGCGCGAGTCCGACTCGTACTTGGCCGATTATTCACCATGTTCTGTTTCTTTTTATGAACATTACAAAATAAGACGTCGTCGGTTCGTCCAATAATCGTGATTCTTAAGGTGGGCATTCACGGTTAGACCATTCGGCGTGGCTAAAGGTGGGAAGTCATAGAAATTTCACAATTCAGTTAAAAAACATTGTAATTAATCCGTCAATTGTATAAAATATACATTTTCTTATTTTTAAATAAAGTAATATACAGTTTGTAATCCCAATGATAAACGTATTTAATATTCATGCATAGGCTCATAACGTCACGCACATCTCCAATTTTTTAAAAACTTTTCTTATTGTTATCTAACGGATGGACTGGTTATGTTTATAGGCAATTAGCATATTTTGAGTATTATTTTCCATTTTTAACAGACTTCCAAAAAGGAGGAAGTTATATTTTTTTTTACTTTTTAGTACTTTGTCTGTAATTTTTTGTGTATGTTCACCGATTTATTTACCAATAGGCTTGTTTACTAAAAAAATATAATTAGTCCGTCAAATAGATAGTCAAAAAATATTAGACACGTATTTTTTCTTTTGTCAATTTGACGAAAATTCATGAAGATTTAGCCCGTTAAAGTTCCGCGTGACATCACTAACCGCTCAAATGTACCGGCTAGTGCCGTCACGAGCCCCCACTCTCAAACTTTGACAAGGTTTATCTTTGTCACTAATTGCTTGTTGGATCGACAAAAGAAAAAATACGTGTCTAATATTTTTTAATCATACCCTGTAAACTTCCCTTTTAAAAAAAAAAACTTTTTTTAGTTCGAAAAAGTAATAAGGGTACACTCCCGACCCGAGATGGTTTTATTTTATTTTTCATTTAAATTTTGTATTTTATTTTTGGAAAATCAACAATAATGTGAAAATTACTACTACATCGATCCGTGCGAACTATTCTAATTTTGTACACGGTTGCTGTCGATAAGCCATTTTTGGCGAAAAATAAATATAGTTATTGTTTATTGCAGATTGCATGACAAGCGCATACGCCGCTCTAAAGCCTTTCCCGCTGCCTCCGACGTCGCCGTTAACTTTAGAACTGGCAACATTGAACGTGGAGCCCGAACAACCGTACGCTGCCTATATACACCATTTATACGTACGACCTCTGGCGTTAAACTTCGAATCTCAGAAAGTGTTTGCGCGGGCGAGGAATATTGCGTGCTCAGTAGAGTTGAGAGATAGTGATACGGGAGATAATAAACCATTACAGGTAAGGTAGCATCTATCCTCGAATTTTTTTTAAGATTAAACATCCGACGTCGCTGTTAAACTTAGAACTGGCAACATTGAATGTGGAGCCTGAGCAACGCTGCTGCATATATACACCATTTATACGTACGACCTCTGGCGTTAAACTTCGAATATCAGAAAGTGTTTGCACGGGCAAGGAATATTGCGTGCTCAGTGGAGTTAAGAGATTGGGAGAGAATAAACCGTTACAGCTAAGAAAGCGTCATCCTCGAAACTTTTTAAGCGCAACACTAACAAATTTCGTTACAACCTGTTCATTTCTACTAAAATGTGTGGAAAGATGACCTCTGATATTTATTTATTTACTCATGTTCGATTATTATCTCATCACTCATTTCCGATAGCCTTGTGACAGTACCAAAGATACTACGTATAGAACGGTCACTCGTTACCCCCACCCGTTCGCGTCTTCCTCACTTCCACCCCGCGTTTCACGTACCGATCGTGTACTCTGCGCGCGGGCTGCATTAGCCGGTGGATTTTCTAATAAAAAATACCTAGACTGTGACAATAGGGAAGACTTGTGCTTTGTATGTTTGAATTTCAATGACAAAAGAAATTTTAATATTTCCTTAAGGTTAAATAAAAGGAACTTATTTTACATTGTTTTGTAACTTACTCTTGTTATTTTCTTTTAAATAAGGTAGATCGGTTACTTTTTGTTAAAATTGTTCCAAATTAAGTAATTGTAATACTTTTTTAAGCACTAGATTTATATTCATTTTTGCAAATTGAATACGCAACTGTCTCGCTCACACGGCATATCGTGTATGTTATCTGTGAGTAAGTACTGTGTAGAGTGCGTAAAACAAAAAAAAAATCTGACACCAGGACCTAGCTACTTTGCTTATAAGAACTGACTTTTTTAACCATTATGTAAAGTCTGTGACTACTTGCTTTGGGCATGATTTTTGCATTGATTATTATGATTTTATCCGGTTAGGTAGTATACGGTCGCAGTGGCATGAAGACTCAGTACCGGTGTACAGTGCTGCACCACAGCGCGAGCCCGGCGTGGGGAGACGAGGCCAAGTTGCGCCTGCCCGCCACTCTCACGCCCCAGCACCATCTGCTCTTCACCTTCCACCATATCTCCTGCGATCTGGCCAAGAAGAACGATGCCAACGTCGAAACTTGTATAGGGTAAGTAAGATAAAATATCTAAACATTTTTACCTGTGCGTCCAATTGCTCAGCCGAGGCGGACTTCTTAAGAAGTTAGAAGCCTTAGAAGTTCGAAGTTCTGTTATTATTAACAGAGCAGGACAGAATGGCAGCCACGAAAGGTGGCTAGGTCAGTCATTACGCGACTATTAGCGTATGTCATAGCTGCTCAGTACGACTAGGTCTAAAATCTGGGTTTCAATTGCTGCTAATTTTAGAAGAATAAAATCAATAGTCCATATTTCCTTTTTCAAAGAAACTCGATGAGGCAAAAAATATTTTCCTTGAAAAATGAGTTTATTAGGCAAAGTATTTATAAAAAACACTAGCTGCCCGTCCCGGCTTCGGACAGGTACGATTGTCATAGCTGCAAAATTTAAAATTTAAAAAATTTATTTAACTTTTTAATTTAATTAATTTTTAAATAAAAAAAAAATTAAGTTAAAAATTTAAATAAATACTAACCTTCTCGTTGAAACACTAAAAATAGTGAAAACCGCTTTAGAATCTGTTGAGTATATTGGAAAATATAAGGGAATACACAGACAGACACACATAAATAGCGACTTTGCTTTATAATATGGTAGTGAAGTTCATAATATTTGAGTTCGTGCTTTTTCAGATATTAACTTTAAAAATAACAGTCCTTGTAAAGTAATCTGGACTATGTAACTTTATTTCAGATATGCGTGGGCGCCTCTCCTGAAAAACGACAAATTAATAGACGAGATCATAAACTTGCCCATTGCTACCCACTTGCCATCGGGTTACCTGTCCATACAGCCACTAGGATTAGGTAAAGGCAACTCGGGGCCCGAAGTGGTTTGGGTAGAAGGGGAGAAGCAACTGTTCCGATGCCAGTTGGTGCTCGACTCGACGGTCGCCACTCGAGACATACACCTGCACAATTTGTTCAATCAAGCCGAGAGGTTGATAAAATCCAATTCTCCCCCCACTTCCCCCTCGCCGCCGCCGTGGAATGACGTGTGTAACGCGCTGAAAGCGGCGCACGCTATCAAGTTGAGTTCCTTGGTCGGATTCTTGCCAACTATTTTTAACCAGCTTTTTGAGTTGATGGTGAGTACTTAAACTTTCTACTATCCTTTTTTAGGGTTCCGTACCCAAAGGGTAAAAACGAGACCCTATTACTGAGACTCCTCTGTCCGTCTGTCTGTCACCAGGCTATATCTCATGAACCGTGATAGCTAGAAAATTGAAATTTCACAGATGATAATTTCTGTTGCCGCTATAACAACAAATACTAAAAACAGAATAAAAGCAATATTTAAGGGGGGCTCCCATACAACAAACCTGAATTTTTAACGGTTTTTCGCTCAATATTTATAATGGCAACAGGTAGATGCTTGAAATATTCACAGAATGTTTAGTTATTATATTGTATACAATTCAATAGTAAAATTAAATAATTAATTTAAAATAAAATAAATATTTAAGGCGGGCTCCCATACAGTACGGAACCCAGCGTGCGCGAGTCCTAGTCGTACTTGGCCGATTATTTATCGCAATTAAGTCAGTTTTTGACCACCAATTTGTCTAATAGTAAGCGACGTTGTGATCGAAGATGGAACACGCTTACTTAGAAGATACGTATTTGCTCTAACTTTAAAAAAAAATCTTATTATATCTCTCAGGAAACAGGGAAGCCGGCAGTCCGTTCCATTCTCTGACCTCAGGGTCAGATATGTTAAGTTAAACCGCTTCGTACGTCAGGCAAAATACATAGTGTACTTAGTGGTGGTAGTAAGGCGTTTTTCCACTTGTCCCTATTTCGATTAGTACTCCAATTTCCGAATATTTCTAGTTATTGGCCTTCACCTTGGCCTAATCTTTCGTTCCTGTTGTCCTGTCCGTACGTGTACCTAACACGTTTATCCTAATTTGGTTTTAATAAAATTCTTGACTTACTTTTTCAGACTGTCGAAAAAAGTTATACGCAAGAAATGGGCTACCAAATTGTGAAGTTGATAGTGCATTTCGTACATCTGATACACGACTATGGGCGGAAAGATTTGCTGGATAGTTACGTAAAGGTAATTCATATGTCTGCAAACAAAATTTTGATCCAAGATGTGATAATCTATGACTAGTTTAAATACTCTTAGAAGTGTAAAATTGATTTAGACAATACAGCCTTTAAGGCTAAAAACTGAGTCGACTCATTTCTCTCCAACCATTCATTTTTGTCAAATAATTATTTTTCGCAAAAAAATGGCAAAACCGCCTTCCGTCGTGTACGAAATTCGAATATTTCGCTCGAATCGTTTACATTATTGTTGATTTTTCAACAACGGCTCAGCCAATTTCAGTGAAATTTAAATGGGCCCACCTCGCCTCGGGAGTATACCCTTTCGAACTAAAACATATTTTTTTGTTCGGTTCACAATTGGCAAAATTATCGATGAACATACATAAAAAAATACATTCAGACGTACATAAAACGTCCTCCTTTTGGAAAGTCGAATAAAAATAAATAAATATTAGGGGACATCTTACACACGGTCTCTGACTCCAAACTAAGCATAGCTTATGATATGGCTGCCAGAGACTGATATACTACATATTATACATATTTTAAATACATACTTACATAGATAGTACCTAAATAACACCCAGACACAGAGCAAACACCTATGGTCATCACACAAATGTTTGCCCTGGGTGGGGATCGAACCCACGCCTCTTTGACCCAGAAGTCAGGGTCACTAACGACTGAGCCACCGAGGCAGTCAAAATACTTATTTGCCTGCAAAAAATACTTAGTTAGGCTTTTCTTTGCAGTATGTATTCAACTGTGTGGATTTTAAACAGCACACTATGCTAACAGCCCCGTTGCATATGTTCGTTGAACCGAGCCAACAAGATTTCCTACTGGGACACAAGTTCATGCAATACTCAGGGTTCTTCTTTGATATCATCGTAAAGAGCATGGCACAGTACCTGATCAATACCGGAAGGATAAAGGTATGATTTAAATGTAACAATGTCTACGTGTATCAAATATTTCAATGTATTATTCAGTGATTCTGGAAAACCAGAATAGAATACCAAGCAAGAGTGTAATTCAACGCTAATAAGCTGAAAAAATGAGTGAAAGTGGCAGCAATTCACTTACATTACCAAACTCATTGTGTCTTCAGGTATTTACCAAAATCTATCTTATTATTAGATATGCGTACAAAAATGACTCGTCCAAACTGCGGGGCAATTCTGTCAACCGATCTCGTCACCGAAGTGATACGTTCCCGAACCCCTCTCGCTTTTCTGACAGTTTTGATAGCTCAAAGCTGTCAAAAAAACGAGAGAAGCTCAAGAACGCGTCACCTCAGCAACGAGATCGGCTAACAGAATTGCCCCGCTGATTTCACCTGAATGCCACCTGAGTTGCGAATGCGTTGAGTTACGTTGCTGTGAAACGTCACGTCATTTTTGACATCGTCGTCATCGTTTCTGCCATAGGACGTCCACTGTTGGATATAGGCCTCCCCTATAGATCTCCTATAAGACCGGTTGGAAGCGGCTCGCAACCAACGCGATCCTGAGGTCTTGATGAGGTGATCCTTCCATGTTGTGAGTGGACGTCCTACTCTGGAGTCCACATTTGACATGAATTTATTCTATTGCTCTACTTTTTCTTTTGAAACCACCCATCTACACCTCACATAGATCTGGTAGATATACAGAGTTATAACGACTAGCGAAAGACATATATGTTATTTGAGAATTTAATTACAAATCGTATCTAATCACCATTCGCAGATGTCCAGAAGCGAGCGATTTCATTCCGACCTCTTAGAAAACATCGACAAATTGGTAACGGCTGTTGAACCCTCGTACATCCTGCAGCAGCCGATGCAAACGCACATTTTCAACAAGAATCTCGCTCAGTTTCTCAAAGTAAGTTGAACTATGTTACTTTTAGAATAAACGCCTATTTCAGATTGATAATACAAGTTACTCTCTTTATAATTTCAGTCCTGCTTATCCTTCATGGATAGAGGTTTTGTGTTTCGACAAATAAAGAAGTACTTGGATAAATTCAAGGCATGCGATCCTAAAGCGTTATTCGATTTTAAATTCACATTCCTACAAACGATCTGTTCCCACGAACATTTCGTCGCTTTCAACTTGCCTCTTCACGCAAATAAGGTTGCAAAAGGTGACGAAGGTACGTACCATATTATTCTCCACAATGTTGCCTGTTTTTAATATCATTTTTATATAATTCATTATTTTCACACAGATCCCGCAAAACTGCGACTCACTGAAGACTTCATTATGAGACATTTTCTTGCTGGAATCTTACTAAAACAAGTAACAAAATATTTGCTTTATTATTAAAAACATTTTCGCGGTGGAGGGTTGTGCTACCTCGATAAAATTAAATGTTGCATGGTTTTGTGAAATGGTACATGTATGAAAGCATAATTCTTTGTAAATAATAAAGTGAATGCACAACTCATATTGTTATGATGCATTGCCCGAAACATGGGATAATTTTGTCGAACGCATTTTAGCATCTATCTGAGTACATAATGCATACAAATTCTTACATAATATTCTCAAGGAAACTCAATCATATTGTCTTATCTCGGTTTAGGTAGAGCAATCCCTAAGAGAAGCGCCTCAAAAGAGACGGACGGCGCTAGGCGTCCTTCGAGCGTTGTTGACTAAACATGAACACGACGACCGATACCGGTCGAGGCAATGTCGCGCCAGGCTCGCGCATCTCTACTCGCCTTGGCTGACTATCGTCACAGGTAAAACATACAATTTTCATGATAGGCCCATTGATTATAGACTTACCTATTGACACCACTTTGCCTGCAAGTAAAAATAAGATCAAAAGAACAAAATGTGTATAGTAAAAATCTATATAATCTGATTCGACGCAATGACGTATAGCTAGCTTATGGACATTACTACTTCATCATCCACAGATATGTTGTGACAGAATCGTTTTTTTTTACAAATTATGTACAACAGACATACTGTTTAGATCTAAACCAGCCTAAAATTTAGTAACTTGTAATTTAACAGAAAACGCACACCGCCTTGTTACAAAAACATTGGCGACGCCCGTCATGGAAAACGGAATAGACAAAATCGACGGAGACGCCACAGCGAACCACGCTGTAACCAACGCGCATAAAGACGCGGTTTCAGCCAATAGCACACCGAAACGAAATCGACTGACTTTGCACTTTGACCATACGCCAATAAGATACTCTGCCCACTTTAAAGATCCTCCAGTCATACAACCAAACCACATGTACGGAAAAGGTTCGTCTACATCTTTTATTTCTATGGAGTTTGTGTAAATATTGTTCAATGTTCTTGTCCCTTGACACTATCTTTTTTTGATAGTCTATACTGCAATGTTTTCTCTATGTAAATGGTTTCTATACATTGGCGTTGCTAGAGAGGGTACGAGTGGGCACTACGCACCCTGAAAACTTCCTTACTCAACCCCGAAAACTTGAAGTTTTATACATTCCTTTTATTCCTGGGCTGGGCAAAAGTCGGCAGCTGCCCCTCCTCCCTAGTGTAAATCTCTAGCTGCGTCAATGTTTCTATCTCAATTCATTCACTTCCAAAACACTCAGCAGGTAAAATCGACTCGGCTCTTTTCCCACGAATTTTCAACGTTATCACACCAGCACTTTGTTTATAGATCACGCAAACAATATGTCACAGAGTTCACTAGAGTCCGTCTCTACGATGTCTGGCGGCGATTCTCTTCCCAGAAACGCGGGGAAACTTGACTTGAGCGAAATCGGTGACCAAGTCAATAGGTAACTATAGCTATCACAATCAGATAAAAATTAAATAGCGTCCCTTTTCCCTATATAAATGCTAGCCTAAATTGCAACCTATGGCTACTTCCAACTGGTTGGCGATAAACTCAAAACGGCTCTGCTATTATAAGCCGAATTATACAAGTCGGTGGATGAGAAGTTAGCTACAAGCTGCGCCAAATCCAATCAACACGCATATTGATTGATCACGTTGAGCTAACTTCACATCCGCCGACTTGTATGATTCGGCCTATACGTAGCTTCTAGTGCAAAACAACCGTACCTAGAAAAAGTTTCTAAAAGTCTTACCTGCATTTCACGATCCTAATCGAAAGCATCTAACAATCTTAACATCTAACTAATAAACAGTTTTTGTGTGCTACTCTGAAATTTGGAAGAATTTGATAAGTCCACCATAAACACTGCAATGATAACCTTATGTGCAACGTCTAAGGGATAATTTTGTGCATCTAGATTTGGTGTGATGTCCCCTGAAGAAGTGCGAGATGTGCTTTTGTGTTTCCTGTTTGTGTTGAAGTATTTGGACGACGAAAGGCTCGTGGAATGGTGGAGGACTCAGTCGCAAGCGCAGCAACATTCTTTCTTCAATGTTTT
Organism: Hypomecis atomaria; assembly: GCA_964007245.1. Lineage (NCBI taxonomy): Eukaryota > Metazoa > Arthropoda > Insecta > Lepidoptera > Geometridae > Hypomecis > Hypomecis atomaria. Next base: position 3,029,682 of record OZ023281.1, read on the forward strand.
GGAGTAAGTGTTTTGGTTATGGGTCTAAGGTTTTTTTTATGTGTGCTTTGGTTGTGAATAATACGAGACTTTTGAAATGCATTTCAGTATCTGCCCAAGAATCCAAGGAAAGCTATTTAGCTTTCAATTTAATTTTAATTCGCTTTTGATTAACACTCAAAAATACGGTACCAACGTGGCATAGGCAATATCCGTTTTTACTCCGGGTGCGAAGTTAACCAGAATCAGGGTTTTTTTTAATTAACCTGTACTGTCCCACCGCTTGGCAAAGGTCTCCCCCAATTCCTTCCATTCCTTTCTGTTCTGTACTACCTCGGTTCAATCTTTTTTAAACCTCTCGATTTCGTCGCGCTATCGTGTTGGAGGACGGCCTCGGGGTCGACTGGACAGAGGAACCACTCCGTTGAGACCTTTGCCCATCTGTCTGGGGGTGCATACGACTCACGTGTCCCGCCCACTCCCATTTGAGCTTTGCCGATTTCAGTCCGACGTCGCTAACGCCTGTCAAGGAATATTAATTAATTCCTAATTCTAATAATTATTCTCTCCTAGTTTATTATATTAAAAAAAGTTTTTATTCAAACACTTTTCGCAGGATATGCGCAGAACAGTTTCAATACGTAGGTCGTAAGAAGATTCTATCAGAGATGAAGACGATTACACCGGAGTGTAACGGCAAGCTGAAACCGTTGAAAGCTCGAACGCTGCCGGCCAGAATGAGCCCACCAGACTTCTCTAAAGAACCACCCATTATTGTAGAGAAAAACAACACAGTTAATAGAGAAAACCTCGTCAATACGACGACGGTTACGACAGGTGAGTTAGACGTTATAATTTCTAACTTAGAACTTGATGACAAATGTTTTCTTTATCAAATCTGACTAAGATCTTTGTGGCCGCGGAAACTTGAACCAACACTGAATTTAAGGTTACACAACAATATCATCAACAAATCTGCCCGTGGACCATAGGAAAACTGATCTAATCCATAATTTTTCAGGCGCGTCAAACTGTATTCTCATCTGATTTTGAAAATTCCCATGGCTCATAATACAACCTCTGATAGTAATTTTATTATCTCTACCGTAGAGTAAGACAGAGTTAGTTAAATCGGCTTTTCTGTCTCCATGAAATAAATATACACGAATGTGAAAGTAAAATAATACACGTTGCATTCTCATCTCTTTTCAGAACTAGAAGCCATGGCGGAGCACACAATAAACTCTGCGAGTTGTTTAGCGACAGAAGTGGGATTGACCATCATAGACCGAGCGTGCTTATTCATGAAGAACCTCGGCCCAGCGGACGGCGCGGCCGCCAAGCCTTATATAAAACTATTGCAGTTTCCGCAGAGTGAAACGATGTATAAACATTTGTTTGCGGCGCTCCGAGCTTATATCAACCAGTTCTCTGAGACGCTGTTTGAAGGTAGGATTGTTTTCGAAACTATATACAATTATAATCAAGAAGTTCTATATGATAGAACCTGTGGATAAGATTTAAAGTCAAACGCAGTTTAGGTAGGATTGTTTTCGAAACTATATAGAATTATAATCAAGAATTTCTTTATGATAGAACCTGTGGATAACATTTAAAGTCAAACGCAGTTTAAAGCAAACTCTAGTTATATAATAATAATAGATAAATTACAATGTACAAGTAAATTACAAGTTATGAATACTGACGTCAATATAAAATTGTGCTAAAGAATTCGTTAATGATGTTTAGTTTTATTTATGTTCGACACGTGGAAATTATGCAATTAAGTTTCTACAATTTCTAAGAAAAATTATCAATCGATTTCTATTGAAGTAGCGATGGATTGTCATGGACTGTCGATATGTTAATATACATATTCTCCATATTATCAATATCAACTTGTCGGTAGTTTCCCTATTGGTGTGAAAACTATGACGTATAGAACTTATGCGACGTACGTAATTCTCATTCATTCTTAGCTAATTAACTGATGTCGATGGAATTGTTCAGGAAAGCAGTTTATAGTTTCAAACAGAATGAAACATAGATGAAGAGCTTAGGCGAAGAATTCCCAATTCTAACAATGGCATATGGTTCTAATAATGCCCAATTCTCAAAATGGCAAGATAATTTAAATTCGGAATTTTATAAAAAAAAAAAAAAAAAACATTTAAATAGAAGTTCTCCGGAAGTAACGTCGAAATGCATGTTTAGTAGGTACATCAAAGTAGACAACTTTTTTCTACTCGCTCTTAAGAGGTTGTTACCCTTAGAGGTGGTTAGAATAAAATTAAATAAGCCATGGTCAGAATTGGGCATTTCGGACTACTTGGGCATTATGAGAATTGGGCATTCCTCGCCTAAACCGGATGAAGCCGTTTTTTGCTTAGGCATAAATGCCAAAATAATCTTTTTACAGACATCGGAAAACTCTGTGTAGGTTGGCATTTATAGCTCATTTTGGACCAAAATGTCTCTCGTGCCCTATTGCCTTCCAACCGATATCGTTGTTTTCCCCGCCAGGTGGCAGTACAGTGTGTGCGGGAGTAGTGCGCGCGGTGGTGCAGCTGTGCGAGGCGCGCGCGGCCGGCGTGCGGCGCGAGGCGGCTGCAGCGCTTTACCTGCTCATGCGGGCCAACTTCCAGCACGCGGCCGCCTCTGATCTCACTAGGGTGCACCTGCAGGTAATATAGATGTCTCGCTAGGTGGCAGTACAGTATGTGCGGGAGGAGTGCGCGCGGTAGTGCAACTGTACGAGCCGTGCGGCCTGCGCGCGGCGCGAGGCGGCCTCATGCATACTTTGTCTTCTCGGAGTGATCTCCAATTTATAGATGCGAGATAATTTTCAGACGCTAGGATCCTCCAACACTACTTACTAGAGTTCATCTGCGAGTGATGTTACAGCTGAGATCGTAAATCTCCAGTAGGCTTGAGCTTCATGCCCTTAATTGACTTTCTGTAGTCTAAGGATGATCAAATTGTGTTTTGTGTATTAGTAGCCTAAGTTAAGTTGTTTTGTGTTATTGTTGTAATGAACACATTAAAACACGTTTTGATCTCGTCGTTTTACTAAACGTACTTTCTTCAGGTCATAATGGCGGTCTCTAAGCTACTCGACAACTCGACGGCGCTCAACTGCAAACGATTCCAAGAATCGCTATCTGTGATAAACTGTTTTGCGACCGGCGACAAGGCTATGAAAGGGACTGGTAAGTCAAATTAAAAAAAAAAAAAACTAATTAAGTATCACAGATTTTTCAAGTCAAGTCACCTTACGGGCTAATATCACCTTCATCATCAGATTGCGTCGATTTTGTCCCACTACTGGCCTTCTCTCCTTTGTTCCATTCCTCGCAGTCTCGAACTAATCTTCACCTAATATTCATGTAAATTTTTCCTTTATTTATAGTTTAAACTTCTTTCCAATGTAATCCAATATTTAATATGTTATCGTAAATCATTCCTTTTCTGTCCCTATAGGGTTGTCAAGTGAAGTGGCAGAATTGATGCGACGCGTACGGACCGTGGTTGGGGCGCGCGCGCGGCTGGCCGGCGTCGGGGGCACCGGCGCTTCCGGTGAGTTTTTACTATTATTTTAATACTCACATTATATAGTGTTTTTCAGACGACCCAACTTTTACCATGAATCGACTCTGAAAAAAAAAACAGCCCTACCCTACCCTACAAAAATATCATTTAATTTCGATATAACGTAAATGTAAAATGGCTGATTGTTTTAGCGATATCAAAGTTGATTCCGTATTTTTTTCCATAATGATGAAAACATGAAATCCTAGAATATGTCCGTTGTCTAGAGTTTTAGAGGAGCATTATTGAATTTTAGAGACCTTAAAAAACTAACCCGTAGACTGGATATATAGATTCGAATATTATAAAACTAAACATTTGCTCAGTAGACATAAGAACAGTGCCCAGGGTAATATACTTTTAACGTAAAGCGTTATCTTATAGGCGCGGGCAGCGTCCACCTGGCAGAATTACAGCACGCATTAGCCGCGTCGTGCCGCGCCACGCCACGCCTGCGCCACGCCTGGCTCGCCACGCTCGCCGAGCACAACGCGCGCCAGGCAGACCACGACGAGGTAACTACAGTCCGTTCACAGTTATTTCACCTCTGACATTTGTCGCTGTCTCTGTCTAACCTGCGATGGTTTGTAATTATTACTAGACAGGGACGGCGATCTAGTATACCGTCCGAACGTAAATTATTATCGGGACGTGTATCGGCAACGAAGATGCTAACCGTACTGTCGCACCGGGGAGTGCGCGGAGAGGTGACAGGGGAAGCGGGAGAGGCGCCGCATTCCAGCGAGGTGCACAGATATTCTGACTGGGTTATAAATAAAACTATTTTATTAAAATTATAAACCATTATACAAACATTAACATTCATCTAACATTGATTAGAACAGGGTCAAAAATACAAATACATTAAAACATAAGTCATTTAATAGTAAAATAACTGAACAGACTGGATACTCACTCTCTCCCTGTCAGATTTATAGCCGCGACATGCCTCGACAGTGCCAGAGTTGTTGGCGCTAATTTTGTGGAATATCGTAGTTATGTTATGATATATATTAGCAATTTAGAATATTTCTGTCTCTTTTTCACTGTAATCATTCTATAGAGATATAGAGAGAACACGTTTTACGTTGCTATTATATTTACGATGGCGCCTTCATGATTAGGCGGATTTATTGATTAGGTGGATATTGTGTGAATAAAATTTATTGACGGAATTTCCGCCTTGTGTGGTGCCGACGATATAATATATAAGACCACGGGAACGCACCCAATGCAGGCTGCTTCCTACCGGGCTTATTGGAAGTCCATAGGAAGATCTATGTCCAGCAGTGGACGTCCTGCGGCTGATGGCTGGATGGATTGTGTTGCTATCCTAAGAATATAATTCGTCTTACTAATAATCATCTTCATACCAACAGGCGATGTGCTGTCAACTCCACATCGCGGCCCTAATCGCCGAGTACCTCAAACTGCGAGGCACTCTCACGTGGGGCGCCGACGCCTTCGCCGAAATATCCAAAAACATTCCCCAAGACGAGACGAGCCTCAAAATCGACGAAGGTAAGATTTTTGTTATTCGATTTTTTTTAGGCTTTTGGACTGAAAGAACATGCCACCTCTATCGTGCCCTTATAAACAAAACTTACAAATTACATTACACCATAGATTACACTAAGGAGACTAGCTATTAACTTAACTTGCCCTTAAGTACATAGTTTCCGAGATATCGGCCAAAAACATTTTTTCAAGATGACGTGTCAGGAACGCATTCTCTGAACGGCCGAACTATTATCTTGGAGTATAACAACTTATTATCTTGGAGTATAATAATAAGCCAGCTGACTATATGATGTTCGTGGAGTTAGCATGATTTAGAGACTGGAGTAAAGTCGAAGGTAAGTAAACCACAACCATCAAAGTTACACCTTGTGAATTTTATTCAATGAATTGTAACATCCGTTTTGCTTTAACACAGCCTCAATTATTTGGAAATGGATTTTGATTAGGAACTTACGATAATTCACATTAGATTTAGAGTAAAAATAACTACTGAAGCACACATATTTACAAAAATATTATTAGGTCAGAAAATAGACGTTTTTTTGGACTTTGCTTAAATTTCTGATCCAATATTTATTTTCGGTTTTTCTATCGCGGCCGATAAATCTTAAAATATTAGGTTAATCAATAAAAACCGGTTCATTAAATTGGCCATAAACGGTAAGTTTTACCAAAATGTTTGCAAGAAACAAAAGATGCAAAATTTTATTCTCTACAATAATGGTCTACATGACTTTTACCCTAAAATGCTTAGTTTCCGAGATATCGGCCAAAAAAGTTTTTCCAAGATGGCGCTTGAAGCTCCACCTGAATCTGTCAGCATTTTGTGATTTTATGCTTTGAAAGTGATCCTAAAATCATAAAAAACCGTTAATTGGAGTCCCTCCGCGCGGAACAAGTGAAAATTCCACGCAACAGTGTTTTCATACCCCCTCCAACCCACCATGGTAGCGTTTATTAAATGTTTAACGCAACCTTGTTGGAAGTCGCATTAGAAGTTTCACACCAAAAAAAAAAATTTGATCGGAAATTTAGTGCAAAGTTAAATTCTATTTTTGTAGGCCGAATCAAACTTTTTGGCTGTAGTTCTGCGCAGATCTCGTCGCGCCGCTTACAAAACCAATTCGCAATTGCGAAATGATTAACCTCGTGTTCACAGTCACCAAGAAGTTTCTTCGGCCTATAAAACAAGTTAAATTTAATTACGTAGACACAATTTTGCAGTCTTCTTTATAGTCATGCGATACGATGTATTTGGTAAGCTCCTGGAAGGTTTCAATGGGACAGAAGGCGGCTGATGAACAGCCCGGTACTTCCATTAGACGGGGTTCGGCCGAGTCGTCGTCCCAGTAGTAGATCTGAAATAAGACATCATTGAATGATCTTATTCATATGAATTACTTTACTTTTAGGGCAATAACAGTGATGAAATTGATAGGTTGAATTCAAACCTAAACTCCTAACTCTATGACAATTAAATATGTCGGGCTCAACCCGCGTAATAGCTAGCAAGAAATATAAATCACGGCTATCAGTGGAAAGGGGGGCTATGGGCCAAGTGTGGGTACCTCAATGTCCGGCTCCGAGCGACCGAGTCGGTTTTGGGAGCGCCTCAAAGTTCTCAATCCATCCTAAATGCCGGGCGTATGGCCCATCTATTTATATGACTCGTTGATATAGACGTTTCATGTTAAAACCATCGGTCGCGTCTTCTGACACAGCCCACCAATTATTTTTTATCTTGCCTTCTACCGAAACATTAGCATGATGAAGTTAGCAGTCAAGCTCTTTACCCAACTTAAAGTTAAGATGGCTTCTTGTTCAAAAAGAAGCGCCACGATCATGAATAGTCATTATTCCTTACCTTAAAACCAAACCTCAGTCCTTCATGCACGGGCTTTTGATCCTTCTTAGGCTGCTGTTGCGGAACCCTCCCCTCTCATGCAGTTCAAACAGCAGCACCGCGCCGGGGTCGGCCACGCACGCAGCCAGTAGCGCTGCCACTATGTCGCGCAGTTGTGACTTGGCAGCAATGTTTGCTTACGTTGAAACCAAACCTCAGTCCTTCATCCAAAGGCTTTTGACTGAACTTGAATTATAATACCAGTAGTTTTTACCTTAAACCCAAACCTCAGTCCTTCAGGCACCGGCTTTTGATCCTTCTTAGTCTGGGGTTGCGGAAGTCTCTCGTGCAGTTCAAACAGCAGCGCCGCGCCGGGGTCGGGCAGGCGCGGCGGCGGGGCCACGCACGCGGCCAGTAGCGCTGCCACGGATACAGGCGTGCCCGTGCGCACGATCACGCGTAACTGTGACTTGGCGGCAATGTTCGACTTTGCTTCTTTTATTATCTGCTCTAGCAGCGCCCCTAAAACCGTTCGTTATTTGTGAAATGGGACAACTCATTTTAACACCATTATGTTTACTCCTTCGGCATCTGTTCAGGTTCAGGCCTTTCGTCCAATTTATAGACGTATTTTGGAATTTAACTTCCCTATGTGAAGTAGGGAAGTTTAGTAAATAGAAGTGGAAGTTTCAGTAACTAGGTATATAATATAGGGATAGGTACAGTTATCTCGTAACAAGAAGTTGTGTAATTAACATGACATGAACTTCTAACGTTTAGGTGTCCTTTACAGCTAGGCTCGAATGACATGTAAAATTGTAGGTTCCAGTTGTTTTAACCGTTTAGACATGTTAGAGGCTTTCAGGTGGCTTAAATAATCTGACACCAGGCCTATACGAACTTTCACGGTAATACTGATGGAACTTATTTTATTTTAGACATTTTGCATCTTGTTTTTTAGATGTGACCTTTAAAACCTACTGTACAAAAAAGCATGAGAATAAGACAAAAGCTAATTTAGTTGATGTAACTAATTAAGTACTACAAAAAGTAGTACGTATTTCAAATGCTACGAGTATCTGTCAGGTTTAACGCTCGATATTAATGCGTAAGTATAAAATACTTTAAATAAGACCTTATAACCAACTAGAATGTCAAGGTTAATTTATTGTAAATACTTAATTAGCAAAATTTCGAGTTTCGTTCTCAGAAAATTTGCTCTTGCCATTATGATCTGTAGATGATGACAGCTGGGTGTTGTTGACCTTTATTACTAGCCAACAAGACAAATTTCATACGAGCTTGAAGAATTTAGCTAATACTGTAGAAGTCTTTACTCGTAACACGCATACCCTCTGTCATGGTATAAAAGTACAGAATCTTAGATTGAAATGAGACACCAGTAATTGAATTGCTCAACGTCTCGTTTTAAAGGCTTTTCTCATGGCTAAATTTTCCAAATGTACGAGGCAACGGCGAGTATAATCTGGCAAGCAACGGACTGCACTGAAACTTGCGCATCAACAGTTACGTTGCTGTTGAAAACTAGCATTCGATAAGTTACGTCGTGTAATTGCTCTTTTCATACTAAATTCTAAAAAGAGCGAAGTCATGGTTTTTAAGCAAAGAATAACAATCCTACTGCCGTTCCTCCCATTTTCTTAAATAAAAATCAATTAAATATTGTTAACAGCTTTAAATATCTTGGTCATATAGTGACAGATGATCTCAAAGATGATCAAGATATAGAAAGAGAACGCAGAGCATTAGCATTAAGATGTAACATGATTGCCCGCAGGTTTGCTCGATGCACGAATGATGTTAAAATAACTTTATTTAAGGCTGACAGAAGTATTTTTATTCGAGCAGCCTGTGGGTATCATACACCAAAAAAGCATACAGTGCGCTTAGAGTGCAGTATAATAATGGTTTTAGGATGCTGTTGGGGCTGCCACGTTATTGTAGCGCATGGCGGGTCGGTTCGAACTTGTGTAAACATCCCTGTGTTTACACAAGTTCGAACCGATGGCTTCCACGCCATCATGAGAAAAAAGTGTACTCTCTGCTGAGCAGAATGAGTGGTAGTAGTAACAGTATCCTGAACGTAATTATTAGCAAGCCTGAGGCTGCAGTTAGACGACGCGACAAATTTCTTGCGGCCGCCGCGCGGTGACCGCGTACTAATAGTTCAGTCATAGCAAATTTATGTTTTAAAAACTAGGAGTTAACGTTGAAATTCTTTGTGAGTAACTAACTGCGCGGCGTCCGCTCCTCGATCACACGGCGGCCGCGCGGCCGCCTCACTCGAATCATCGAATCGAATCTTTTGTCGGTACAAGTAATATGCAATCATAATTTTCTTCTTCTTAGTCAAACAGCCCATAACGAACACATGTGAATTTTAAGAAAGACCAAGATCAATTGGAAATGAGTCAGGTTCGCAGTGGCGGAGCCACCAAGCGGTGACCTCGCGGCCGCCGTACTGTCGCCGCGCGCCCGCAACGCACTCACATTCCGTGTCATATAAACGCGCCCTGATTGCCCTATTCAGGGATATTGGAATAATATTTTACTTGGTATTATATAATTATTATTATGTAGTACAAATTCCACCTGTAATACCTATGGACTAAGTTTTTGTCTGAAATATATTATTATATAAATGTATGTGTAATGCGATGTGTTGAGTCGGTGTTGAAACATTTTATTTAAACTATTTTGGTTACTTCGTATGAGATTGACCTAATGCTGGTTATCTGTCCTCTTAGTTTGACTTGACTGGTTAGTATAAAACTAACCAATCTAATTTAAAAAAAAAAAAACTTACCACCACTTAGTTTTCTCAAAAGGTTGTTGTGGAACATCATTGAATACTCCAACTTGGCAATTTCCATTAGTTTTCTCTTCACATGTTTCGCCCACTTAGGATTTGGTACTTTTATATCATCCTGTAATGTTAAATAAGTAATAAATTGGCGCTATATCCTTCATCGATTTATGAGTATTAAATGAAGTATTGAATAAGAATAATTTCGATTAAAAGTGCACTTCAGTATTTAAGTATACATACTCTAAGATACCATAACACTCATCGAGTTCATTTTTATCATGGTTAATACCAATGGTTAAATCTTGACAAAATAATGTTCCATACATTTTGTCTAGGATGATTGACATATTTTTATCGAACAACTGTTTTATCGCAATTTCTGGATTACATCATCAGTGACCCCGTATTCGAAAGCTTAAAAACGTGCTATGAAAGAATTATTCAATAGAGACTCAATTAATGTTAACTCATAAGTATCTAATTACTATCCGTAGAGGAGATCCGTAGAAGAACCAAAGTTACCGACATAGCCCAACGGATTGGCAAGTTGAAATGGCAATGGGCAGGGCACATAGCGCGGAGGACTGATGACCGATGGGGTCGAAAAGTTCTCGAGTGGAGACCACGTACCGGCAAGCGCAGCGTAGGATGTCCACCCACAAGGTGGACGGATGACCTCATTAAGACCGCAGGATCGCGCTGGATGCAAGCCGCTTCCAATCGGTCTTATTGGAGATCCATAGGGGAGGCCTATGTCCAAGCAGTGGACTTCTTATGGCTGATGGATGGATGGATCTAATTACTAGTAAAATCTTACGCAACCTGTATGAGAAATAAATTATTTAAATAATACGCTTCCTGGGGCGTACTGAAGTTCGTGTTCGTCATTTGTGCTATCTTGTGGAACAGGTCTCGGTACGGAACCAGCAGACCCTCTTCTGAAAACGCATTTAGTATTCTCTGCTTCTCATGTTGATAGCGAGGACAGTTTTCTTCGTACAAAAGCTGAAACAATAAACATTCATGAACAGTTCATACTCATTGATTTAGAAAACACAGAGTTCACAGTCAGCTTAAAAAATGGCCTAAAAATTTGCCACTAAATAAAAAAGGTCGCTATGGTCCGAATCAACTTCTTAGCGGTTGTGAAGCAGCTACAAGCTGCGCGAAACCCAAAAATTTACTATGTAAATACTATAGCGTAGTATAATAGAATCAGTTAAACTCACAAAGTCTTCGTCATTATCAGGGTACGTGTAGGGCACAGGCTGCCAATTCATTGTTTCATTCCATATCTGAACATCCGGAGGCTGCCACAGCCCCGCAGATATTAACAACGCAGTCATCTTGCTCAGCTCTGTGTCTGACGCTATCACGATACTATTTTCTGAAATATTAAATTATTCCCGTTTACTCCTTTAGACTTACCAATAAATACGTGATTATCGAAACAAAAATTCTAAAAACCTGGGTCGTAGTAAGGTCCTAAAAACTCGTTATATCGTTTCCTAAGTAATGCGCCCATTTCATAAGTCAACATCTTGCCTTCCTGAAAACAAAAAATGTTTATTTACTTTGCTGTAACCACTCGCTTCTCTGTAAAGTACTTCAATAAAGCGTGAATGAAGCCTGCTCTCTCGTTCCAATGCTTTCCTATTACTTGTGTGTTAGTGTTGAATGCCGTGCAACAAGCTATAAATCATTATTAGCTGGTGACGGCTATCTGCGTGTGCGCAGGCACCTCGTTCCCGTTTAGACGTAACCAGCGACCTTCGGGACCCCCTCCCGCAGTCGGACCGGGAAGTCGACGCCTCGTTAAAAAGTCATTCGTCCTGGCTGGTCCTTCCAAACCCGACCCTACAGTTCCGCAAGTTCAATGTCACGAACTTGTACTCGACTGTCACATCATATTACGACGATGTCGCATGAGTTACGGACATCATAATATGTCGTTATTTCACTACACAAATAAGGCGTAGTTATAGGTTATGTTAATATTATCTATGACAAATTAGAAAGGGGATTTACGATAAAGAAGCGTTTATGCGATGGGAACAGGTGGCAGTTCAAGGGCAGACTGACGTGTACCTACTCTTTGTCGGAGTCGCAATACCATTGTAAACTCGGGATAAAGGAGCGGCGTTCCATGAATGAGTATCTAGTAATGCAGTATCTACATCGGTGACGTGAGATATCACCGATGTACTGTTCTGGTGTATGGCAGATGACATTCGTTACGGACCGCGACCGCCCGGTTTCATCAATCGAGGAATTACGCCAGCAAGCTTCATTGTTAGGAATTTTGTCTCATGTGGTTCCCATGAAATTCAATGCCATTGAAAATTAAAAAATCGTTGACCGAATTTGCGATATTATATTGCAAACAGACTGGTATGAAGTCAACGGAGCATGGAATGGAGGGTTACACCTGCTAAATTAGACGATCTCACCGATTTGTACCGGCTGAGGGCATTGATCTGTAAATTGCGCAAATTGTTCTTGAGAGGAAGGCTCTTCGAGGATGCTTATACAAGCTTTGGGCGTTATAAGCTTCCTGCACTTTAGTTCGTACGGGTCTCCAATTCCATTATTTTGCCAAAACTTTTTACAGTTCTGTTAAAAAGGATTCAAATATTCGGTGGATGGTTCTATCGAATACCTACTTACATTCGTCATAGCCCCGGCGCCGTAAGGTGAAAAAACGTGGTCTGGCGGCGGTGTTCCGAGCATCTCCAGCTCACGCTCGCTCGGCGTGCGCTCTCCGTGCGACATCAACTGTTGGTTTATTATAATCAACATCAAATATCATATATTAAAGAAGAGATGTAGATCTATATGAACTCTATAACTACGTTTTACCTACTCGTTTGCGTCAACTACTTTGTTTAATCAAATACGTACTTGACCTCTCACCTACTGTACAGTTTCCCAGGATTCTGCCGAGGTATATGCAATGGTAGGTTACCGAAATGAGTATCGATCAGGCCCACATACCTAACTACAGGGTTATCCAGAACTGGTGTATTAAGCCGAAAAGGGATGATTAAGACCATCATTGTGAACAACTTTTACTACGGAGCCAATCCATAATCAGAGAAAAAAATCTGCTGTTTCCTACATTTTGTTGATTCCGAGTTGCAATTTTGTATGAAACAGCAGACTTTTTTTCTAGAATTTTGGGTTGGCTCTCTACAGTAAAAGTTGTTCATAATGATGGTCTAAATCACCTCCTTTCGGCTTAGTACAGGGAAACAGATAACCTTGTAATGCTTGCGTTTGTAACAAAATGACCCTGTAACCTGTAATTTGACCTCACTATCAACGTTTTTGGAAATGTGGTTTTCTGAATGCGCTTACCACGTGGACTTGACGGAGAGCTGTTATGTCCACTGTTGTGTCCTTCATCAGAATCACTGCTACGAGGGCTGGAAATAAAATTAAAACATGTATCATAAACTATCAGCTTATTCGAGCGTGATAGGAGCGTTGCCCTGGGCATAACTAGTTCTTTCGATTCGATTTAGATACATAATTGAGATTTAACATCAGTCATAAATTAACAGCCCAACCACATTACTTATTCCAATGATAACTTTTACAAAAAGTTCAAGACTCGGCAAAACGTATAGAACAGCTGAATTAATTTCGTTTTTCGGCGCTGGTCTGATAGTAAAAATTATTCATATCGATGATTACACCGCTTTATAATTATCACTGCGCTATGCCAAGCCTGCCTATATAAACAACAACGCTTAGGGCCGTCGCCTACGGCGTCTTTTTGTAGCTCGTCTGACGCGTGTTTCGTAATCGCGCGATTGCGTCGCTACTAACGCGCGCTAGTCGCATTTGCAACGCGCGACTGACGCGATGCAAACGCGCTACAGACGCGATGCAAACGCGCTACGACGCGATGCAAACGCGCTACAGCGCCGCGAATGTAGGTACCTATCGATACAAAAGGTATAGACTTTTTACTGAATTGCGACAGACGCGCGACGGAAGCGCGTTTGCTTAGCGACAGACGCGCGACGGTTACGTGGGCGAGGGCACACAGCTAGCGACAGCATCGCGACTCTAGCGATGCAAACACGCGACAGCATCGCGACTGCATCGCTACAAAGTAGCCGTGGGCGAGTGCTCTATATCTATAGCTCATAATTCATTGACATAAAAATGACTTCCCTGACAATATTCCTGCAGTTGTTTTCTTTCCAATTACATAAAAAAAATTATTGTTGTAAGGTCACTCACTGTTTTGGAAATTTTCCGAAAAGCTGCATACACACATACATCATTGTCACTATCATCATTTTAGGATTGTGTCTGTGGAACTTATAAATTATGTATTTGCATACTTAATTTATACTCTTGTCTATTCTACCATTGCCACACTATTAGTGATACTCCGTCCTCTTCTAATTCAATCGATCAAAGTATGTATTTATGGACGTGCTTATGTACTTAAGTAACTCAATCCCGAAATAACCTAAAGCTGCGCTACGGCAACAAGCGTCTTTTCCCAATTTTGACAAGTTTGTCAAATGACAAGTGTCTGAGATAGATACGGATAGCGGTGCTTATGCTTAGTATAGATCAATCGATCGGATCGGTCAAGATAGGCCGAATCATACAAGTCGGCCGATGTGAAGTTAGCTACAAACTGCGTAATATCAAATCCTGACTGAAGCTCACATAAAGCTGCGCGTTGATTGGGTTTCGCTCTGCTTGTAGCTAACTTCACATCCGCCGATTTGTATGATTCGGCCCATACTCTTTGGGTTATACTGTGCCAACAAAAATAGATAGATATCCTCCTGAGACCCTGGACATCTTTTGAAAAAGCAGAAATATTTTGCAAGCCGCGTCATATCTCTAGTAATACCGGGGTTTTAAGCGGATATCACTACATAGTATAAATCAAAGTCGCTTCCCGCTGTCTGTCCTCATCTATTCTTATATCTTTAAAACTACACAACGGATTTTGATGCGGTTTTTTTTAATGAGTGTTTCAACAGGAAGGTTTATATGTAAAATACACCTGTGCAAAGCCGTAGCGGCTCGCTAGTAAGTAAATAATGTCGTATAGGCCAGGTGGCTAGCCCTCTTGTGATAGTTTTTAAGCCGCCTGCAGGCCTAAGTGTTTGTCAGGGACTATAAACAAGCCATCTAGAACAACTTTCGGCACGGTCAGTCTTCGGATGGGTTACCGCGGTTGGCTTTTCCAACTGAGCTCTACCTCCACCAGCTCGTATGACAGATGACACGTTAAATTGTAGGTCCCGGTTATTCTAACCGTTTAGCGATCTTAAGAGGAATTATGTAGTTAGTGTTGGACTGACCGGCGATGAGCGAGATGCCCACCAAAACGCCGAGGCAGCAGCATGTGTGCTCCGTGCGCATGTCCTGCGCCACAGCCGTCTCCGCCGCGTTGGTCGGCTCCTCCTCGCGACCGCCCTCTTTCCTGGAACACCAACCAGTTCTTCCTACGTTCGGTCTCACTTGACCGATTCTGTTATAGACCGAATTATACAACTTGGCTGCTGTGATGTTAGTTGCAAGCTGCGAATGGCCTACTCCTGACTGAAGCTCACTTAACAGCTGCGCGAGGATTGGGTTATCCGCAGCTTGTAGCTACCATCACAGCCGCCAAGTTGTAAGATTCGGCCTATACTAAGTTCCATACCTTCCTTAAGTTACCTACTAGGTGTATCAACGATATAATAGGAACGCGCTGGATGCAAGCCGCTTTCAACCGGGCTTATTGAAAATCCATAGGGGAGACCTATGTCCAGCAGTGGACGTCCTACGGCTGACAATGATGACGATTATGAAGTTCCTTCCTCCTTCATATACAGGGTTATTTCTAATCAATTAGCATCCTTTTAGGGGCTTATTCTTTACATCAAAACTAATAACTATTGTTCGGCTACTTTTGTCAAATCTCAAAAAAATATTTTGTTGTTCCATAGAAAAATATCGTTCACCCGCGACAAATTGTATGGAACAGCTGATTTTTTTTTTCAGTTCTATTTACTTCCACTGCCATTATATTTAACCTAGTATTCAATAAATAAAAAGTAATAAATCTATATTAAAACGCTAAATGGAAACATTTTGATAGAACCATGTTATTTTGCCTATTTTTTGTATTGTACACAAAACCTTGGGAACTTTTTATAGTTCCCATCCCAAGCCATCGACTTGAACTTGAGCACAAATCTATGTAATCCTTACGTTACAAAAAGTTGAATTCTTAAAATGTTGAATTTACAAAAAGTTGAATTTTTAACACGTTAAATCCTAAATTGTTGAATTTGCAGAAAGTAGAATTTCTAAAATGTTGAGTTCGAAAAAGTTGTCCGAAATTAATCTGAAACCCGTGTTTAATTTTTTTTCAGCTACGCAGTATAATAATGTTCTTATCAATTGATTCAACTACCATTACGGGTGTTAGCCAGGCGAGGACTGTAAAGTACCCTATCACCGTATTGCAGAATACTACTCAAGTTTTCCCTGTCGTAACACACGTAAAGCTCATGCTTTTTGTTGGATTTAGTTCTCGCCTTGAGGCGTATGAACTTGTAATAGAGTTGGCAAATCATTTTTGGGGGGATTGCTTAACTGGTTTCCAAATGAAATAAAACCAGACCAGTATTTACCTCTTCTAATCTGCATACTTATAAGAGATGTGCAGATAAATAATTTTATTTCCTAAATTGGCTTAAACACGTGCGGCAGATGCTAATACATAACTAGTTACCTGGCTTCACATCGTAAATTAGAAACTGGAAATCGTGTTCAAATGCCACTCACATTTTCCTTCGCCGAATCGGCAGCTCTACATTGTAATCCGATCTTAATTTGTATGTTCACTTTTGATAACCATATTAGATCAGTTTTTGGAATCAGATCATACGAAACTGGTTGTGGTGCACTGAATTTTGATGAGCAATGTGTCGTCGGTAAATGACAGGAAGTGCACGGCGCGCGAGGCGGGGTCCCACTGAGATCCACACGGGACCGCTACAGATTCACGGTCGCGGCGACCTGTGCCCGTTCGGATGATTGACTCTGTCCAATCGATTGTGCCTACCTATTTACACATGCGTGCCCACATCGTCCGACATTGCCATTTATATCGCTGCCGGTGGCGTCCACAGCCCTAACCTTGCTCGGATGGATCGGAAGTCCTGATTGTTCACGCTGTCAACCTAGCCTACTCGAATTAGTCAAAGATCTACTCTGTACATTATTGAAAAGGGGAAATCCGCGTCCATAATTTGCATTACATACGGGAGGAAAACATCTGACATAATGCTTTTGCATGAGGGTGCCTCTTCGGTTCATGTCGAGAATTAGAAGATTGGCGAGGCACAATCACGCGCCATCATTGCATTTCGATTGCTGTACTCGACGTAGGGGAACGAATTCGAGTTGGCTATGAATATTCTGCACATGATTTTAGTGGTTACTAAAGCAAGCACTTCATTTTATACGGTAGAGACAATTAAACAAATTAGTAAATCATAACCGCTAAACCTACCTTGAATTTTAATGAAGATATCAACGCAAATATTTCCTAGTATTTATTCACCTAACTGACTTCACCAACTTCTCCACATTTTCATATCTTAGAGATTTAACGAAGTAGAACAGCAAATACTTTACATGCGCTTAAATTCTTAAGTAGAATAATACTTCTTAGTGTGATTTTTTTAATGCAAAACTATTCGACGTGGTGCGGTCTTACTCTATTACTTACTTAACACAAATTATACTTGTAAGCTGAACCATTTTCACGAGTTCACATAAGTAAGTAAACTAAACGTCTTGTTACATATTACAACATCTTGTTAAACGATAAGGTTGGCAACTAAACGATGAATGGTTGTGAGTAAGGAGGAACTATGTGTCTGTTTCATGCTAGAAACACAGTTGTTAAGTACCTAATCCCATTGTAATTAAATCGTAAACCGGCGTCTGTAATAACTGAAGGCAAGGTTACGTGTGCTGCTTGTTTGCAAAAAAAATTGTGATTCTCACATAGTTTATGAATATGTATTTAATAATTATGTTTCAAAATGCACGTCGTTTTAAACTTGAATTACAAGTTTTGGCTACTCCACGTGAATTTTAATGGCCAGCACGGGATGAGATTAGGATATCTATCTACCTATCCTACCTGTTCCACCCACTGCTGAGTATAGGCCTCCTCTCTTTCTCGCCATTCTTTCCGGTCCTGTGCTAGCCTCATCCATTGCCTCCCGACAAGTTTGATGACATTCATCATAGAAATAGAGTCATGTTTCTAACAACTTGCTGTCACTATACCTACCTAGTGGCTAATATCTCAGATTTGAGTTGGTGTGAAATGGACACAATATGGAAGCAAAATATTAGGTATCAACGAGATGAAAAGTGACGGGGCAAATCTAATAGACCGAATCTACTCGTATCTCTATATTTTTCTCGTTAGAGAATCACCATATCTCCATATCTTAAACTTCTAGGCATTTTGAATTTAAAAAAAAGCAATTCTAACGCAACGATATCGTATTGTTTAAATTCTGAATTGAATTAGTTTATTTTTTTAACAAACAAGGGTTTCACAAAACTACAAGGATAAGTAAATAACAAAGACAAAAGGTTGTGTGAAGGTCTGTTTTATTCAAAGGAAGGACATTTAATGCACTTACAAATATCAAAGAAACAAATAAACTGAATCTTTGAGAAACTGTTTATTTTGTATTTTATTGTCTAACTTAAAACTCACAGCCACTGTCTTGTCACAGCTTCTTTCTACAACACAACTCACAATTTTATCTAGTAGAGCTACGTTATAATAATCGTCAAGTACGAGTCGGACTCGCGCACGAAGGGTTCCGTACTGTATGGGAGCCCCCCTTAAATATTTATTTTATTTTAATTTTATTATTTGTTATTGAAGGGAATATAAAACTAAATGTTCTGTGAAAATTTCAAGTTTTTAGTTCAATTTCATGTTAATAGTGGTACCAGGTAGATGCCTGGTACCACTATTAACATAGAGCGAAAAACGTCTAAAAATTCATGTTTGTTGTATGGGAGCCCCCCTTAAATATTTGTTTTATTTTGTTTTTAGTATTTGTTGTTATAGCGGCAACCGAAATACATCATCTGTAAAAATTTCAGCTGCCTAGCTATCATGGTTCATGAGATACAGCCAGGTGACAGACAGACAGACAGACGGACATCGAAGTCTTAGTAATAGGGTCCCGTTTTTCCCTTTGGGTACGGAACCCTAAAAACTATAACAAGTATCTGATTTTTATCTAAAAAAAGGTATTTTGGTACGAATTGCAGATGTAATATTATTCGTCGGGACTAGATAATCACTATACCTAATTAGTATTATTATCTAGATGGCACTATTCCGCACTCTTGCAAGAATTGTTGTTTAGTCCACGCGTGGTCCTTGACGAGGCTGACGAACGTATTGTATTCACATAGTAGAGCACCCCCGCATCCTTTGATCGGAAGAATCTCCCCTGGCCCTCCGGCATCTTTGGCGTACACGGCCTGAAAATAAAGTCTGTTATAGCAATAGCAACATTTATATATCCTGAGCTTTCTCCGGGATCATTTTGCATCATGCGATAAAGAACCTATTGTATAAACTATATTTGTAGAGATCCTAGCCGGAAATTTCCTAGATTATTCTCATGGGCTAAACACGTAAAATTGTCATTGACAATGGCCGAGGCCGATACTACCTCAGTAATTTATTTATGTACAAGGAAAATATTGTTGAGGGCAGGTCGCTTGTAGCCGTTTCTTTCATTCGTGCTAGTATTGTTAGATTCAATTTAAAAAAAATCTTAAGAGAGAAATTTTAAAAAAAGAGTTGTAATTTAAATTTTTAAAAATCCAACTATGTTACTTTTTACGATCGCACACTTAATTTGAAATTAACTAATTCGCGTATCTATTAGAAAGTCCAATTTGCCGGTTCGGCAATCAAACTGATGAGGTCTATTTCAAAATCAAGGACAGGATAATTATTTTTTCTATGCATTCGGCAATGCAAATTTATTTTATTCTCTGCTATTTTCTCTCTTACTTTCCCTTGATATTTTGCAACATATTTTTAATATGATTTTACTCAATATTAAAGACACGTTTAGAAAACAATTACAATAGTTATTAAATCGGCACTACGCTGTTTTTATAAGTATTACAAATCAAGCTTACTATAACACAGATGTCGATATTATTTGACGAGGGTATCAAGAAGCCAGTGTTTATACTTACCGCCATGTAATATTGGCCGTCATTCCCTTGGCTTAGCTCCAACGAGAAAGTAGCACCATAATTAGGCTGGTGGGGCTTGAAGACGTTAGCTGCAGCCAACAGAGCTGCCACGTTGTTCTCATGAGCAGAATACAACCTCAACTTGGGCTGTTCCACGTCACCGTCTATGTAGGAACTAGTGTAGTTTAGTATATTGTCCATAAGTACGCCTGAAAATACAACGGAAAAAGTAAAGAACTGTGTGACCGTTGTTACCGTGTCAAATTTTAATGTGATACGGTTTAGAACATTTATATTAAATATTTTATTATTAGTCATCGATTTCACAACTTTGGATACTTGGTTGGTTCTGAAAATATTCACATCTTACCTGATGCGAGTCTTATCATTTCTGGAGTGTAGAATTCAGCAGCGTATTCTATTTTAGTAACTTCCTTAATTTGTGGCCAAACGTCATTCAGCCATTTAGGAGGATTCACGCCAACATTTCTCTAAAAAAATCTTTTATTAGAGAAGAAATCAATTTATTTGCAGATTGAATTGAATGTCTATTATTTAAATATTTTGGAAATGTTCATAATCCGGGCTGTGTTTGTCCGCTCTTCTTATTATGTACATATCATGCTACATTTATAGGTTGCAAAAATTATAAAAATAAATGACAATGAAACAAATAGAGTATTCTTGATCAAGAGTTTTGAAAAGTCTTTTGGGCATCCAAAATGTTTATAGCTGCTGACATTATGAAGTTATATCAAAGAAGAGGCTGGCTATTGTAATACAGGTTTTTAACCTAGCACAATAGACAGAGAACTTGTTGTTGTGTTAATTTAATTTTGTTGGTCAAATAAATGTTTTTATGTTTATGTTTTATATCTGCTATCGAACAAAGAAGCGAAGAAGTCCGGAATGTCTCTGGACCACGTTCAATTTGGGGTCAATCTACAGACATTTCTTGGAAAGAGAATAAATTACGTGTCCGTGGTCATTTCCATTTGAGTTAAAATCAATAGAAGCCAATCGACAGCTTTTTTTCATCGGTTCGTATTTGACTACAAACTGTCTGATGTTTAATCAGATATGCGGTCTAGGGTGTAGCACGCTTACCTTTAGCGAAAGACAGACTCAGGCAAAGCGTTCCACATTCCGGATGTGCTGTTAGTATGAGGAATGTAGAATCGAAACGCTTGTGGAAACCATAGCTTTTTTTTGGGCACTATAACTATAAAACTCTCACCAAAGTTTGCAATGCATTGTCCAAGTAAAAGACGTCTTCAGGATTATTAATATCAGTGCCAGTTTTCTCACGGAGGTAGTCAATGAGGGGTTGGTATGGTTTAATCCAGTCCATGACCTCCGGCTGGTGATACACCGTATTCCTGAGTTTCAAGTATCGAGGACAATTGTACCAGTACATTAACTGCAAATAGGTAATAACAAGTTTCATCAAATAGAAAATAAAATAGTTCAAGTGCCATCTCTACGTCTAATAATACGTAGCTGCTCGTATAACTTTCAATATATGACATGTATGAAGAAACAAATACAGAAAAGGCACAAAAGACGGTCTTATCGCTAAAAGTGATTACTTCCAGACAAGCTCCTTAGTATGGGACCAATCCCGAAACTGCGAAAAAAACAAGCTGTATACAAAAAGTTCATTGACTCTAGTCAAAATGTATGGGACAGCTGATTTTTTATTCGGAATTTCAGGGTTATTCCCATAGTAAAAGTAGTTCATTATGATGTTTTTTTGGTCTTTCTGTGTATTCCCTTAGATATTCTCAACTACACAACAGATTGCAAACCGGTATTCAATATCTTTTAGAATATTTCTTTGGAAGGTTTGTAGCTATAATTCATTCGAAACCTGGCGACGCCGGGGCGGGCAAGTAGTCTTGTACAAGCGGTACTCACGTCATCTTCTTCAAACTTTTCCGTATCGTAAGGCACTGGTTGCCAGTTTAGAGCTGGGTTCCACCTCTGAGCTGCTGGCGGTGGGTACAGTGCTGACAACGCAGCGAGGGCGGTCATCTTGGTGCGATCGTAGCTGGTGGTCCTCGTTCTCATCTCATCAGTCAAGTATAGCTTCGATATGAAACAGTCGTAGCGCTTTCGCAAGTACATACCAACGGCGAAGGCGCGTTGTTTACCTTTCTGTCAAATGAAATATGTATTTCAAACTTGTCCATCCATCCATCAGCCATAGGACGTCCTGACTGACTGCTAAATATTGGACTCCTTATAAATCGCCAATAAGACCGGTTGGCAGCGGCTTGCATCCAGCTACATACCACATACCTACAATCTTTTTTAATGGTTATTAATTACTGTTACTCGAAAATCATGTAGGAAATTAAAAATAGTTCATTCCTTTTAATTAATTAATTTTCTGAATTTTGCAAAACTGCTGCAACCAATGTAAATTACATTTTTTTGGAATCATCTCGCAATGTTCCTCCACAGATCGTAAACTAAACTCACAAATCGGCTCACAAGCAAAGGACAAATGAGGTAACATTAGAACAAAAAAAACATACCTACAAGTTAAAAATCCTCCTTTTTGGATGTGGATGGAACCACACATCGGGTTAAAAATATATGCCAAAAAAAGTACTTACATTCGTCAACGCCTTCGTCCCAAACGGAAAGAATATAGATGTATCTATTTTCTGATCACTCGGATATAGCGTCAGCTCTTCTTGGTCCGGTGTTCTGTCTCCATGCCGGAAAATCTGTGTGAAATATTCTATTTAAATTTTGATTGTAATAATTCTCAGAATAATTAGAAAAAAAAACGATCCGAAATGCACTGAATCCACTACGCCTCTACAATAAAAAAATTGTTTTTAACGAAATCATTTTCAATTAGATTTATAAAATTTAAGTGCTTCAGTATTTATTTTGATAACATTATAATGAATTAGGTGCTATTTGTACATAGTACGCTGCTTAGGCACATCTGATAAGCCATTTTTAATGGAACGTTACTACGTAATGAATTGAGGCAGTTTCTATGTTAATTCTATAAGTAATTTTATGAATCAAAGATAAACACGAGCTACATCATAAACTCTACATTTACTGAGAATAGACGTGGAACCTTATCAAATCAGTAGGATCGACGTAACATAAGATAGATTTTCATTTCTATTATGAATTTTGACGTACCGCAAACACCAGCTTCAGTTCGGTGGAAGTGAGGTTGTCTGCTCTATACCCTGACGCACTGCTCACCGAAGTCGCTTCCTCCCCTGCCACAGCCACCACAACCAAAATTCCCACCAGAAACAGTAACCCCATTTTAATTTATTTCTATCTAAATCTAATGTACGTTCACATAACGCACGCGCGATCGCGGGCACTTTTCGACTGCAATACAAGGAGCCTCTGCTCCATTTATATACAGATACATAGAATAGCAATACTAGAAGATCGACAGGACGGCGTTATTGCGCTCAGCGATTTTTTTATGACCCGCACAACAAATACGTTTTCGACAGACTATAGACTGGTCTTCCCACTGCCACGAGCCAATCAACGTCACTATCAATTAAATATAATGAGAAAATAACTGCTAAGAACTTTTTCATTTCAATGTAATTGCTACTACGATTATGTCATTATCGTCTAAATTCTAAGTAAGCACTTGGTACATTGTTGCATCACATACCTACCTAGTATTTTGGCTGAATTTACCTAATTTTGGGATCGTAACTGTTGGATAATATCCAGTAGTTAAAAATATAATTCTTATTTTAACTTGTCTTCAATTCGAAAAAGACTTCAATAGTACGCGATGCGATGTCTGAACTGATCTTATCCCACGGAAAAGATGTTGATAACCGGATAAATAATAATCGGCCAAGTACGAGTAGGACTCGCGCACGAAGGGTTCCGTACTGTATGGGAACCCCCCTCAAATATTTATTTTTATTTTATTATTGAAGTGAATATAAAACTAAATATTCTGTGAAAATTTCAAGCATCTACCTATTACCATTATTAATATAGAGCGAAAAACGTCTAAAAATTCAGGTTTGTTGTATGGGAGCCCCCCTTAAATATTTATTTTATTTTGTTTTTAGTATTTGTTGTTATAACGGCAACAGAAATACATCATCTGTGAAAATTTCAGCTGCCTAGCTATTATGGTTCATGAGATACAGCCCGGTGACAGACAGACAGACAGACGGACATCGAAGTCTTAGTAATAGGGTCCCGTTTTTCCCTTTGGGTACGGAACCCTAAAACTAGGAGATGACTCTGGGTCCCATAGCTCCTCTAGCCTCTCCATAGGCCTCTGGCTGGTTCGCGAACTAAAATAGACGCTATATTATTTCGCGTGTTCCTTTTTTTATGTCAACAAAAACTTTTGATTGATTCTAGGCATATGTCTTTTAGTTACCTCGTACAGCCAAAGCACTGATTTGGGCGTGCTGTTTCGGCATGTTTTTAGTTAGTTCCGGATTGACGTAGCCAATATTATTATTTTTGACTTAGTAGTGGAAAGTAAATCACCTATATTAAGAATATACTTATATTAGTTTCTGGAAGTTGAATTAATAAGTTACCGGTACTAAACTATTCCATTATATCATTCGCTAGTATGAATTAAATTTTCCATAAAATGAGTCCGCGGTCAATTTAGAACAAAACGCATAGGACACATAATTATAATACAAGGTTATTTTACTGTGAGGTTTATTTTTTAGTTTACCTGGAAAAAATAACTTAAAATATTACTAAACTTTTATTATCGTTCTCATAGAATTTAGCCATAAATAGTACCATTCTTATTCAAATTAGATATCCAAATAAAATACTTAACTTTCTAATAATTACGTAGCAACAACTAGTATTCGCATAAATTTAAAAAAAATGTAAACCTTGATAAGAAGTCTATTTCTTTGTATTTCAAAGCCATTTTCGTTAATGTTATTTAATTTATTTTCATTTAATAGGTAAAATTCTTATCTGGTTTTTATTGCTTATTTATGCGTTGACTAGCGACCCGCCCGGCTTCGTACAGGTGTATAATACATATAAACCTTCCTCTTGAATCACTCTATTAACAAAAACTGCATCAAAGTCCGTTGCGTAAGTAGTTTAAAAGATATAAGCATACATAGGGACAGACAGCGGGAAGCGACTTTGTTTTATACGATAGTAGTGATTTATTTCTATTTATTCATGCGTCTTTCTATTTGGCAGTTATAAATCCTCAGTTAATTTACTTTAACTTTGCTCTTTCTATTTCCCAGGTATGAGTGACGTGCAGTACAATGAGCAAGCTCTGCTCGACCAACTCATGATTTGCACCGAGTACGTCGACAAGGCTGAGAGATACGAACTACTGGGACCTCTGTACAGACTTATCATACCAATTTACGAACGACGGAAGGATTACCAAGCTCTCCTAACATGCTACCAACACCTAACCAAGGCTTACGCTAAGGTCATCGAAGTCACAAATTCTGGGAAAAGATTACTCGGAAGGTTCTACCGGGTTGCCTTCTTTGGAAAAGCCCATTTCGGTCATGACGAAGAAGGTATAGAATTTATATACAAGGAGCCTAAATTGACGTCACTCAGTGAAATTTCCGAAAAGCTCCAGAATTTCTATGAACAGAAGTTTGGTGCGGGGCACGTGAAGATGATCATGGATTCAGCGCCTGTAAGTACTGCACCTACTTCCTTATAACATAATTATAGTACTACTACTGGCATATAGCATACCTACTAAAATAACGATACTTGGCGAAACGGGGGAGATTTATGACCAGCAATGGGTGGGGGTGTCTTCAAATCCCGAGTAAATAGGTATCTTCTAGGTAAGCGTGCTACACCCTAGACCGCATATCTGCTCAACATCAAGCAGTTTGTAGTCAAACGCAAACCTATACGGAATTTAAAAAAAGCAATGGTCTGAAATATGTTGCCAATGATAATGAAGTACTTGTTTATAGCTTATTTCGAATAGCTAAGAGTTTAAACTAATATTGAATTTTATGAACACTAATTCATACATTTTTTGCAATGTAAAAAATTGACAACTTGGTAGGTACTTAATACTAAAAAATATTAATATTATCATAGCAACTCGTGCTGTACGAAGGCATTCGCAAATATGTACCTATGGTATGTTTTACGCAAAATCTCAAAATGTGAGTGACCATAGACCATATTATAAGACGTCTCACTTTAAAAATCCAGTGTGATAAATGGTGAAGTATAAGAAAAACGCTTTTATTCCATATCGTTATTGTTAAAAATTGAAGTTAGTTTTTGTGGTTGTTATTGTACGCAATACGTAACGAAGTCGTGCCGTATCCAACACCACTAATCGCTCCCCTTTTGTGTAAAAAATCTATTCATTTTCAAAATAACAGGTAATTAAACCGAACCGTCTTGGATTCGTTTCACGTGCTTACTATCAATATATGTCACATGTCATATTTACATATTATTCAGAACCGAAAAGATTTTACATATTCACATATCATTATCAAGAGTCTCAGTTGTGGACCGAGACAAATCAGCTGAAAATCCACACTTTGTCGAGCCTGAAATACATTTTTGTTTAACAATGTTTTTAAGTTTGCTTCTATAGCAAATAATTCTTCAAAATGGCGTATAAAGCAATATCTTAAACTATGTACAGCATTTTAGCAAGATAGCCAAAATTAGGCTAGTTGCCCAAAAATATAATTAGTCTATTTCGATGAACGTCTAATGAAAAAAATAACAACGGGTTGCATTCCGGGAGTGCCGGCAGAATTGAAAACTTGAACATATAAAGTACATATGAATTATGTGGTAAAATACAATATCACACACGCTCACTCGCGCAAGCGCCTTGCGCGGTCTTACGATTATTCGATCATGTCACGTGTCCTGACGCGAGTTTAACATCTACCCATCCCAAAAAATGCACAACGCCGCTATGAAAGTTTTCGCTTCAAAAAAATCTAAAAAAATCTTCGTCAAAAGCTGCAATTATGAAGATAAATAATCTGTAAAGTCCCGCGTGACGTTACGCCTTGCTACACTTCACTACCACGTGACATCACAAGCTCCCAATCTCGAGCTTTGACTCGCTTTATCTTTGTTATTCTCTGTTGGATTGACAATTTTTTTATAAAAAGACATTGAAATGTATTTATTGTATTCATATTTTATTTATTAGTAGGTACCCTGACGAAGCCTCTATACAGGAAGCCCATTAAAAAAAAACTAAATACATTATGTAACATTATTTAAAATATTGTTATAGTCTGAAATCGTAATGTATGGAATAGATGATATGAGCGATGCGTTTATGCTTCATATGGCAAAGGTTTCTTCCGGATGTTAGTTTGGATGGTACTTCTCTACAGATCGCATTTTTCACGAAACTTGACGAAACTTGGTCGTCGACGATTTTTAATTGGCACCCTTTCCAATTTTCCTCTAAAAGGGTGGAGTTCTGCTGTAGTCTTACAGAGCAATACAGCATCACACAGCAGTAATATTTTTTTTACATATGCTTTGTGTACACACATTACAGGTGAATCGCGACGAACTAGACAGTCAGCTGGCATACATTCAAGTGACGTGGGTGAAAGCGGCCCCGGAAGGGCTCACCGCCGGCGGCTCGGCCGTCGAAGGCTCCTTCGAGCGCGCGCACAATGTGCGGCGGTTCGTCTTCGAGACACCCTTCACGAGAGACGGCGCCGCCAGAGGACCGGTGCACCATCAGAGGCTGAGACTCACCCATCTCACCAGTAAGGAGACTTTCCATCATAGAAATTATATTTTCTCCATCTCACAGCAAAATCCGTGTGCCGAAATGGGCCGTTGCAGGATAAACCTAGCCAAGTGAGGATTTTCAGATGCTGACAGGGTACAAGTGTGATTGGGGGTCCCCTGAGCAGAGCATGGATCACCTGTTTACGTGTCCACCCACAGTGTCCGAGCCCCTGTACGATGGAAGATCTATTACAAGGCTATACACTATGGAGCCGTATTGGCCGAATATTGGGAGACAATAATTAAACCATTTTCAATCCATTGACACGACGAAGAAGATGAAGACAGCTATCTTAGCAATTAATCTTTTCGTTTTCCAGCGACTCAAAGAGGCTCTGTGATGGCCTAATGAGAGCACGCACACCTTACAAACGTAAACGTGGGTTCAAAACCCGATCTTGCACGAATGAGATATCTGGATTGAATGTACTGATTTACATGTCACTAGCTTTTCGGTAAAGGAAAAATCGTAAGGCAATCTCGATACTAACCAACCTGCACGGACCAACGTTGTAGAAATAGCGCAACCGCCCTTCGTGAGTGAGGCCTATGTTCAGCAGCGGAGTATTCAAAGGCCGGTACTTTAATGAGGCTCTTGGTCTGAGAGTTCTGAGACCAATGAACAGCAATGGTTGCTTTCAAGCTAATTAAAAAACTATAAATAACATTTTTCATGTACAAACCGATTGAATGAACAGATGCCCACCCATATTTCCGTAAATATGGTGTTCTGAGATGCTTCTTTAGTGTATTGATAAATAATTGAATTTTCCAGCCGAAAACTGGTTCCCGTACGTAAAGCGCCGCGTGCCAGTGACCGACACGCAAGTCGAAGAGAAGAGCCCCATAGAGGTCGCGGTCTCTGAAATGGAGAGCCAAGTCAACGAGCTCACTGAGATCGTCAACGCGAAGGCTCCTGATATCAAGAAACTGCACCTTCGGTGAGACTCTTTTTCATATGATTGAGAACTAGTATAGTCTAGTCTACGAGTCTATGCGTTCGCCTCATGTTTCAGCATTACATACGCCTTTGATAGCCACCACCTAGAGTTTTAGAGTACCAGTGAAAAACTAGATACATGGAATCAAAATTCCTAATTAGATCCTAAAGCGTTTGAAACATTTAGCCCAGTGAAACAAGATTTAACTAATATTAGTTATATCAAATTGGACTGCAGGGGGTAATATATACAGGGTTACTGGTTATTGAACCTATTCCTTCTAGTGGGTCATAGGGGGGGTTCTTATCAACAAATTTGACCCCATAAACCCCTGTGCAAAAGTTAACCATTTCTGAGAAAAAAACAATTAAAGTTTATTTTCCATTTATCGATGCAAGGTGACTCCA
Source organism: Hypomecis atomaria (assembly GCA_964007245.1). Classification (NCBI taxonomy): domain Eukaryota; kingdom Metazoa; phylum Arthropoda; class Insecta; order Lepidoptera; family Geometridae; genus Hypomecis; species Hypomecis atomaria. The sequence goes on from OZ023281.1 coordinate 3,058,872, forward strand.
GATTACTTCCCCACCTATCAACAAACACGGGATTTAGATCCTTATTACCTGTCACGAACGATTATTGTTCCATTTGCACTTATCCTCGTCATCATCATCACACTGCTGGTCATAAGTCTCCACTATGGATTTCCAATAAGCTCAGTTGGAAGCGGCCTGCATCCAGCGCGTTCCTGCGGTCTTAATAATAGGTATATCGTCGGTCGGGTAATAAACATCGGGCGAAAAACTGCTAAAATCCGGTTTCTTGTATGGGACCCAAAATATTAATTTTATTCTGTTTTTAGTATTTGTTGTTATAGTGGCAACAGAAATACATCATCTGTAAAAATTTCATTTCTCTAGCTATAACGGTTCATGAGATACAGCCTAGCGACAGACAGAAGGACAGACGACAGCGGAGTCTTAGTAATAGGGTCTCGTTTTTACCCTTTAGGTACGGAACCCCAAAAACTAATAAAAAATGATATTGAGAAACCGTAATGTAGCTTTCCGAGTCTTTTTTTTTACTTTCGCGAATTTCGTCTGTTTTAGTGTTGTACCTACGTCAACTGTCACAATAAAATTTAAATAAGAACTGAGTGTAAGTTACGATATTGAAAATAGAAATATATTTCACGCAAAATTCTTGAAAACATGACTTGGGGCAGATAAAGCGCGTGTTTTCATAGAGAATCACCTGCCAGGATATTTTCCCGATATGATATTATGTTTCATGTTGCTATTACAATCTAGTATTACCGGGCTAATATAATGAATGTATCGTATTTGCAGGCTACAAGGCAGCGTGTGCGTGCAAGTGAACGCGGGCCCGCTGGCGTACGCGAACGCTTTCCTCGACCCCACGCTCGCTCCCATGTACCCGGACGAAACCGTCGACAAACTCAAGTCTATATTCAAGTAAGGGCTATACTAAGCGCCACACACGTCGGCGAATGAGAAGTTAGCCGCAGATGACACTTCGCCGTTATTAGCTAATTATTGCGCATGTGTGTGCATGCCGACGCCGCATGGCGTAGTGGTGAGCACGGGCGTATGGAGCGCGAGGGAGGCATGAGGTTGGCGGGCGGGTGTGCCCCGGCGCGAGTCTCGCCACGGGAACGCATACCTATATTTCGGCTTTTGCGCAGCGTTCTGCGCAAAATTTCCCATCCGCCGACTTGTGTGGCGCTTAGTATAACAGATATTAGTTGTGTGCTTCTCAAACATCTATGATTTCGGGACTACATATTTTGAAAAATTAGGTGGTACAAGGGCGGCCTTATTGCCTTCAGCGATTTCTTCTAGGTTGCCTTTGGATGGACAGAAATCAGAGTACAAAAATGTGGTTGGTGGTGTATTATAAACAAATGTAGGATATTGAGGTATTGACGTGACCTATGAAAAGAATTGGACTCTGCGCTTCCTATACACAAATCAAAATTGTCCAATCTAAAATTGAAATATCCCCTTTCCCTACCTACCCACTACTCACTTCGGCTACTGCATGAAACACCAAAAAATTTTCAAAGACGACAGCGCGTTTAGTTTTAAAGATCTTTGTTTATATTTGGCCATTTTTTAGGGTTCTGTACCCAAAGGGAAAAACGGGACCCTATTACTAAGACTTCGATGTCCGTCTGTTTGTCACCGGGCTGTATCTCATGAACCATGATAGCAGCTGAAATTTTCACAGATGATGTATTTCGGTTGCCGCTATAACAAAAAATACTAAAAACAAAATAAAATAAATATTTAAGGGGGGCTCCCATACAACAAACCTGAATTTTTGGACGTTTTTCGCTCTATATTAATAATGGTACCTGGTAGATGCTTGAAATTTTCACAGTATATTTAGTGTTATATTGTCTTCAATAATAAATATTAAAACTAAAAAAAAAAAATTTAGGGGGGGGGCTCCCATACAGTACGGAACCCTCCGTGCGCGAGTCCGATTCGTACTTGGCCGATTATTACAGTTTACTAATGTGACCCGATGTCTCTTTATGAATGGGACTGACCCTTTTTCCGATAATAATCTGACCCGGTGTCTCGAACGAAACCTCCGAGACGATAACCCAAAACTACTCCGTATTCGAAACCTCCTTTTTGGAATTCAGTTGGGAAAAGTGCCGGTCGAATCGTTGCTTCAAACTATTCAGTGTTGTTCGACTAAAGTCATAATATTGTGTCATAAATAAACCGACGCCCCGTTTTGAGTCAAAGGATAAATGGTCACGTTAGAGTATTCCAATCCTGTATGATGTTTACAGAGAGTTCCTGACAATTTGCCACTCCGCTCTCCAGCTCAACTTGAAGCTCATCAGTTCCGACCAGGCATCGTACCACGAGGCTTTGGAGGCCAACTACTACAAGCTCAGCGATTCACTCTCCAAAATCCTCGGCGAACCCTTACACGATATACTCGTCAATGGAAACCTCAGCACCACCGTCACTGGTGTCGAAATGGACTCCAGCAATGCTTGAACTGTTGAAGCACAAAGATGGAATCAGTTCGAAAAAAGATGAGAACAACAGTGATGTTCCTGATCCGGCTTTTGCCGTAACGTACGGTTTTCAGGCCCTCTAAACCCAAAAGACGGCTTACGGCTCGTATTTTAAAGCCGTATTTTCATAAGTGTATTTAACATCCGTCTTTTGATTAAATTTACCCCTATATTTTCACTAAAATACGGCTTTTTCGAGGTTGACAAACGGCCACTCTAAAATTGACTTGCAACAACACTAGAGAACGGTTGACTCGTGTGGTATTCGGTCATTGTTGGTTTATTCGCCGTTTTGAGTCGACGGGTGTTTATTTGCACGCCATATTGGATATACATTGACCACAGATTACTTGCTATGGATTTCGTGCTTCATAACAGATACATTACAGACTTAGCTTTCTCATTGGTTCATTGAGAGTTGTTTGGCGTTATTTGCGATAGTCACATCGTCATTTAATAAGTTTTAACTAAGTTTTTGCAAAACGTATTCGTTCCTAAGTCTCGTAATGCGGTGTCTATAAGCAGTAGTCTGTGACATTTATTATTTAGAATCATGAATTTCAATCGTTCTAGATAGAGGAGTTTTCCTAAAACTGAAATCAATATTACAATTGCAACAACTTACAAAGTAAAATTTTTAACAGTGATTCTCACGAAAAGGATCTGATCACGTAGCGGCTTATACCGTTAATTACCTTATACTTTTTACTATTGTCAGCAAACGCTCAATTTATAAATTGAAAATTTATATCGCTAACTGTAATTTGACTTGTTTTTATGCTCCCATTTAAACTGCATCATTAAAAGCAATAACCAACTCAAGACTGATGTCCAATGAAATGTTATACAGTCGCCTTAAACTCTACTATAAGTGGGGTTATAGTATAATGGTCAATTAACACTTCCATCCTTCCTCGACGTAAGCCCATCAGTACGAAAATATAACAGAAAATTGATTCAGCCATCAGTTTTACGTCAACGACCGTCAGTTGTTGTAGACAGAATAATGTTACATCGACTCTTAGCGTAATCTCTACGTAATTTTACTGTAGATAAAAAATAAATTTTCTCATTTTTAATTTCGATAACTTTATAAATGCTATACGTAGTAAAATTATCTATTACATTTTGTAAACATAATAATTATAGGTATGATATGCATCTTTTTGTCCGCCAAGAAAATCTACGTCCAAAATATCTTCAAGATATTTAATTATATATTTTCCGACAGAATAATCGACTAGTTAGTACTTCGGAACAAGATCTGAACAATAAACCAGACCCCTAGTGCCATGATCTATGTGTCTCTTTTCTAAACTTAGAGTTAATGTTGAAATTTTCTACTTGAATGTCTAGTAAGAATAAATTTGTAGAAAGTTTTGGAACAATCCAAATTTTCCAATGAAGTGGCTGCGTAATTTATTACTTTTATATTATGCCGCAACTTATGATAGGCATGATGACTAAAAAAAAATTAATTAGTCCGTCAGATAGACTATCAAAAAATATTAGACACGTATTTTTTATTTTGTCAATTAAACAAAAATTGGTGAAGATATCGCCCGTTAAAGTTCCGGGTGACGTCATAAGTACCAGAGAAATGTATAGAAAGTTCTGTGAGAGACGTGACGTCACGACCCCCACTCCTAAACTTATGAACAAAGATAAACTTTAACAAATGACAAAGTTAAACTTTGTCATTTGTTTGACAAAAGAAAAAAATAGCTGTCCAATATTTTTTGATAACCTAACTCACGGACTAATTATAATTATTCAATTCAATTTTTTTTTTTTTAATTCAATTTATTTATTCAATTAGTACCGCATACACGAATTACACTAATGAGAAATTGAAAATGATTAATTAATTATGAATTATATAAAATTAATGTCAAAAACAAATAAATATGTCAAAAATAATATTATCAAAATTAAGAAAATAATAATCACAAAAATAATAGAAATATTTACAAATGTCAATGATAAAGAAATAATAATGATAATTATACAATACCTAATTGCTACGCCACAGCCTACCTAAATATACTAGATTGTTTCTGTGACGCGACAGACTCACAGTAATGTAAACAATCTCTCATTATAACGTTCCACTCGCCCGCTAGCACATCACAATCGGGTTGAGCGTCGAGTAGAGCATTAAGTGCAGCAAGGGATCGCGGTATCGGGGAGGCCGCATGAGCCACTGTTCTACAGCGCGGTACAGCAAACAATTTATGTTTCCTGGCCCGAAGATAGTTGTCGGGAGTATAGAGGCGACATAACTGCTCGCTGAGCTCCGGTGCATCGACTTTACCGCGCAGGATTTTACACATTGTTCTCAGTTGGTCATACGCTCTCCTTACTTCCAACGAATTGTATCCCAGACAGCCATGTAAGAATTCGGTGGGATACATGAACGGGTAGTACCCATACCTACGCTTATAGAGGTATCTCAAAAAAGCCTTCTGAACTTTTTCCAGCAATAAGGTATAGCAGTTCTCGTGCGGATGCCATACACAAGCACTGGCTTCTAGTTTGCTTCGTACCAGGGTACTGAATACGAGCTTAATAACACCAAAATCATGAAAATCTCGGGAATTCCGTAGCACGAATCCAAGCCGTTGGTAAGCCTCTTTAGCGACCGTGGCGATATGGTTATTAAATGTTAATTGACGATCAAATGTGACACCTAGATCTTTTACTAATTCAGTACGCGAAATGACGTCTTCACCCAATTTATATTGAAATTGGAAAGGATAGTGCATTCTGCCAAACGTCATCTGAGAGCATTTAGAGAGATTAAACTCCATTTCATTTCTAATACTCCATTGATAGATCATATCAACGTCTCTTTGCAATTTCAAACAATCATCAAATGAGCTAATTTCCATGTATAATTTCAGATCATCCGCATACAGGAGACATTTTGCGTACTTTAGAACCTTGGGAAGGTCATTTATCATTATCGCAAAGAAAAAAGGCCCAAACGTCGAACCCTGACTAACTCCGGAAAGCGTGGGATAAGGTGTAGAATCATAGGGACCTAGACGAACAAACTGTCGGCGCTCGCGGTGATAGTCAGCGAGGAAGCAGAGAAAGCCTGGAGTAAAACCTATAGCGCTAAACTTTGCCAACAGTATGTCGTTATTGATTCTGTCGAACGCTTTCCGATAATCAAAGTAGAGCACGTCAACTTGTTTCCCACGATCGAGACTGGAGGATATATAGTCGACCAACGTCAATAGATTAGTGTTTACTGATCGTTTCTTTCTGAATCCGTGCTGTTCGTCACATAAAAACGGTTCAACTTGCTTATACATTTTTTTATGAAGCACGTGCTCAAAAACCTTCGCCACGGTCGGTAATATGGCTATTGGACGGTATTCCTCTACCAATATCCTATTTGAAGTTTTAGGAATAGGAGTAATACGCGAAAGTTTCCATTGAGATGGGTAGACAAGAGCAATATTAAATTCCGTAGAGCAAGGTTAAACAAATAGCAGAGAGGGTAGCTCAGTAACTCCTTTCCATCCTTCAGAAACCATGGAGGTATGCAGTCTGGTCCAATTGAGCCGCTGGCTTTCAAACTCTGGACTCCTTCTACTACATCCCACGGAGATATATGTGGTATGCAAATAACGTTACTAGAACTTGACAAATCCCTAGCAGAGGTGCTTGCCGCATCTAGTTTTGGCGCGACTTCGAGAAAAACACTTGAAAAGAACATAGCAAAAGCCTCAGAAGCTTGTTTTCCGCTGAAAGTGTCCCCCCTGTATTCAACGGTTGGTTCGAATCCACCCTTTGATCGAAGAGATGAGATATGGCGCCAAAATTCCCGAGGATTCTCCCTAATACGGTTCTCAATATCCACCAGATACGAATCGTAGGCACTTGAGACACGAGTTTTTAGCTGAGACCTTAAATTGGAAAATAATTCATAAGACTCCGCGGAACCAGTACGTTTCCAATTACGATGAAGCACAAGTTTTAGTTTGATATCATCAATAATATCTTTACTAAACCAAACCGGATACCGCGATCCCGCTACTCTATCGCGACATTTCTTAGGAGTACAGGCATCAAAAATTTCATAAATTCGGTCATAAAAAAAGCTTGTGCACTGACACACATCGTCAAGTAAATAAAATTCATCCCATGATATATTAGTCATCATCTCATACAGCTGGGAGTAATTGCACTTTTTGAAATTCCAGTCAAGGATTATGATTTTTTACCCAGTCATTCTGCGTAAAATATTTCAATTTCTACACTGTTGCTTCTTTTGGAATATGTCTATCGAATACAAAAGTCCGGACTCATTCTTAGTTGCGTACAAAAGATCTCACGTTTGGATGCATTAAGAAAATAAGCATATAAACTCATTATAATAGAAGTGACAATATTAGTACGATGATCGCAGAAAAGTTCTTTGTTCAAATGTTATAACAAACAACAGATTATGCATCCATCTAAACGTCTGTTTTAATTTACCGAATCATTTTTGTTGAAACTTTATTCGCCATATTTGTTGACAAATATTGTGTGTAGGACTTCCCCAGTGCGCGCACGACTAGACCAGATTTGATTGTCCGTTACTTTTGTAAGTATGCTGTGCAACAAACATGTAATGTTTTCGTGTAAAGTTCTTGGTTCACCGCGAACTTCCAAGAAAGTGCTCTCACATTTTGCTAATTTTGACTCGCGTGAGTCCACCAAGATAAACATTTGCTCTGAACAGCGGGCCACAGTCGGCAACAACTATGGAATCATGCATCAAGAAACCTTAAAAACAAACACTAACATTTTTTCCTGGATGACTAGTTGAATTTTTAATTTCTTATGCATAACCGAGATCAATTAAAATGACTTTTTAATATGGTAATCGCATTTAAAACGGATAAAAACTGGTAAATGCTCAATATTAAACAAATTTTCAAGAAAGTAAATTAGTTTTTAGAAAGTAAGAACTATACCGTTGGATAAAACTTTTTGATGACATTATTGTGATGCTCAAAAGCACGAACTTACACCAATACTTACGTTTTTGTAATAGTGTTTCGATATCTGAACGTTAGGCACCTTTGACGGAATCGTTTTTAATTTATGTTATTACCAATTATGTACAAATAGAAAAAAAAACGCTCAATCTCATTAAGTTTGAATATATATTTCTTTATTAATTTAAAACAGTATTCGCTAGATGTACAACATAATATTTCAAATGTTTTTGTATTTTTATGTTACATAATATCCGATAACTAAGATAGTTTTCAATCATTAATTAAGTAAACTTTACATTTTAATTTAAGTGGACTCAGTTAGCATTTGCATTATTTTTATGAACAAAGTTTATGAAAAATTTTATGCCTGTTTTATTTATTGTGTTATTTATTGTACTTATAGACTTCCACCCAGTGAGCAAACCCACCATATATCTGGTGGATAAGTATGTTTAAGGTCCAATATTACTTACTGGATAAATTGTATATATTGTAAGTTCAATGTTATTATATTTTATAAACATTGCACAATAAAAGTACCTCCTGATGTAAATTTAGTTTGCCACGATCTGCATTATAATGTGTTATTTTTAATAATTAATTTCATGTTATAGATGTATCAAATTTCCATATTGAATAAATAATCATGAGTTAACTCATGTCAGTATAATACTCCATTTAACCCACAAGACATTTATATAGGTATATTACATACTCATTGTTTTAATTTATATCACGCTTATTTTATACATGTCTGAAAAATATATCTTCTACTTTATAAAAATAATAAATTATGTCTTGATTTCGTGATGGCTATTTCATGCAAATAAAATGTGTCAGTTTGTAGGAATATTGATTATAACTATCCCTATATGTTTACTGTAGTGTGCAATGTATAATTTTAAATTCATTTTGTTGATTTTAGTTGTATTTAATAATATTTAAACTGTATTCTTCCATGTTACGTTGTCATCCTATATACAGGGTTATCTGCTTACCCTGTACAAACCCAAAAGGGAGTGATTAAGACCATCATTATGAACAACTTTTACTATGGGGTCAACCCAAAATTCAAGAAAAAAATATCAGCCGTGTCATACATTTTGTTGATTCAGAGTTGAGTTTTGTATGGTTATGTTTTTTGGCTTAGTACAGGGTAAGAAGATTGAGATAACCCTGTATATGTAGGTACAAGATTTGTGTTTCAATTCGTATCGCATCCATGACTAAACTGTTTATGTATATATAATTTGCACAATGTCATTATTGTATCGGTTCTGTACTGAATTGCATTTTAAATTTCACGGTTTTAATACATTTTATAAAATCAACCTTGTATTTAATTTTTCACCCTCCAGACTTATTTCGACCGTAGATATTTCGATGTGTGTAATATCCTTACATAGTATAAAATAAAGTCGCTATTTTTGTCTGTTTGTTTGTCTGTATGCTTAAATCTTTAAAACTACGCAACGGATTTTGATGCGGTTTTTTTAATGGATAGAGTGATTCAAGAGGAAGGTTTATATGTATAATACACCTGTGCGAAGCCGGGGCGGGTCGTCTAGTTTAAGTATACATACATACGTAAATGATTATACGGGGTGACTGAATTCATTAGCAAAAGGAGTGCTCGTCATTGGCCAAGTGATCAACTTTCATTATGGAACCAAACCTGAAATACAAAACGAATCTCGACAAAATAACCAATGTATGGAACAGCTAATTTCTTTTGCTATTTCGAATTTGGTTCCACAGTAAACATTAATAGTTATAGAGCACATCACAAATTACATCCTGGCTAGAGAATGATAATGAATTCGCAGTTACCCCGTATAGTGTGATGAATACACAATTATTTTTTACAAAAAATGGCAAAACCGCCTTCCATCGTGTACTTCGCTCGAATTGTTTACATTATTATTAATTTTTCAAAAACGGCTCAGCCGATTTATGTAAAATTTAAATGGAACCACCTCGGGAGTATACCCTTTCGAACTAAAAAATATTTTTTCGATTCGGTTCACAATTATCAATGAACATACACTAAAACTACATACAGACGAACATAGAACCTCCTCCATTTTGGAAGTCGGTTAAAAATATATATTTAGGTTTTATGTTCCAATCGTTTCAAAATCTAATTCTCCATAGCTTCCATAGACTTCAAGGAAAATAGTCTCTTCTTCAACCTGTAATTCCGGACTTGTAGTTTTCTAATCAAAAGGTCTTGCTCTCGAATTTTAGCCCGCATCAGTTCCATCACTCTTCTATCTTCTTCGCGAGTTTGTGGATCAATCACTTCTGAATTCATGTAATCCCTGTTGTCTCGCGACCGCAGGATAATACTATTTTCGGGCATTATTTCGACTTCAATAGAAGTTTCTTCATTGAAGCTCTCTGACGGTACTGTCGGTACGGCGTAATTGACGGCTGGAGACGAAAACACCGACACCGGCTTGAAAGGAGTTTCTTGGGAGAAACTTGTGTACAAATGCGGATTGAAATCTGGGTAGGCTGCTGATGATGGATTTACGCCCAGTGAAATTGGTACCTGCAAAAAGCAATTGATTTACTAAGTAATACTTGGTACTAGCGACCCGCCCCGGCTTCGCACAGGTGTATTATACATTTAACCTTCCTTTTGAATCACTATCTATTAAAAAAAAAAACGCATCAAAATTTGTTGAGTAATTTTAAAGATATAAGCTTAAATAGGGACAGACAGCGAGAAGCGTCTTTGTTTTATACTATGTAGTGATGAGTATACTAGCTGACCCTGTAAACGTAGAATAAAAATCTGGAAGGCCACCCTTATCACCTAGAGTGAAAAAAGTAGCCTACGACCTATTTTCAATCCTACCGAATATATTTAAAAAACAAACACGAACATCAGTCAAGCTGTTTCGGAAGATTTTGGTTACAAACACCGACATGAGAATTTTAAATGAAAGATTTAGGAAAAAATCTATCGGCATGCTTCTACCTCTGAACTAAATTATACTAACTCTTAACTAATTATACGCGAGGCTTCCATAAAACTTTAATGAAAATGCAATTCTAATTATTTCTTGTTGGTATTAGAACAAGAAAATAATTGACCATAGCTAATCATATAATTCAGATCCCTGTGGTTACGACAGCCTTGCTGTAATTAACTCGTAAAAGACATGATGAGTGGGTAAAAAATCATTAGGTATTATAATTAGTACGTGAGTAGGATTATCAAAACATATTTGACTCATATTATTTACATAAATAATTAATTTATAAACTTCCCTAATTATTTTGGGGATACGAAGTTTATGTATTTATAATACACATATATCTACAATAAAAAAATACTAGCTTCCCGTTCCGGCTTCGCCTGGTCACGTATGAATTGTGATTAGCAACTAAGCTGACCCGGCGAACTTCGTTTCACGCAATATCTTTATAAATTATAGTCTATATGTTATTCTGATGTATAAGCATTACTATTGCAAAGTATCATCTCAATCCGTTCAGTAGTTTTTGCGTGAAAGAGGAATAAACATCCATACATACAAACTTTCGCGGTTATAATATTAGTTTAGTAAGTACGATAGGTAAACCTTCCGGAAGAAATAATGAAGAAAGAAGATGTTGAAAACCGCATTCTGATCCGTTGTGTAGTTTAGAAGATACACAGACAGGCACCAGAAAGGCGACTCTGCTTTATAACATGTACCTACTTACTTATTTTTTTGTATGTTCGTCAGACTTCTCCTCCAACACAAGTCGGAGACGTTAGCAACAAACACTATTACCTACTTAATAATAACATGTACCTACTCTATAGTAAAAAAAGCGAATTATACCCGAGTAGCTCAACTCTGCAGATAAGTTGGTTGCCCTCACTAGGCCCAATTTAATTATGAAGGCGCCGTCGTAAATAATAGCAACGTGAAAAGTGTTCTCTCAACCGAATGCCTAAAGTGAAAAGGAAACAGAAATGTTCTAAATTGCTAATTTAACTACGATTGCCTTCATAATTGATGGGGCCTACTGTAAGTATAAAACATATGTACATGGTAATACGTAATTATTATACCGTTGTATCTTGTGCCTCGACATAATTTAACGGGTACAACTTCTGAGTAGGTGCAGCCAAAGAATTTAGGTATCGTCTTTCGCCTGTTTTCTGCACAAAATGTTGCGGCTCAAAATGGTCCGAACATATCGTAGCGACGTTGCTTGGAATCCAATTCTGCCTCCCTGTTGCTGCAATCCATTTTTCTTTGACATTGGGATTTCTTGGAAAACTGTAAGGATACAACAAGTAATAAAAACGTTAGAATATATAGCTTAACCTATATGCACCTGACGAGATAAAAAAGTTACGGGAAGTCGGCCTTTGGTGATTGGTGCGAATATTTATTTTCATTCAAAGTACAATCAATACCTACGAGTAGATATGGTAATCTAACTTTACATTAATTGGATATTTATTGATATATCCTCATCATTATTTCAGCCGTAGGACGTCGAATGCTGGACATATGCCCAGCATTGTACGATCGGTCCTATTGGAAATCCACAGTGGAAGCATCGTAAAGAACGATTGTAAGCGGCCTGCATCCAGTGTGAACCTCCGAGTTCACCTTGTGAGTGGACGTCCTACGCTGCCTTTGTTATTACGTGGTCTCCATTCCAGAACTATGTTGAAATGTACCAGGTACCTACCTATTTTCACATCTATCACTTTCCAAAATATGTTTATTTACAACCTGCCAAACTTCAATTGATATGAAGTGCAACATTATAGTTATATAATATTATAGCTGTATATAAATAAAGAACTTACCGATGATAAGATACTCCCCCACGAGATAAATTCTGTCTAACACTTCTATTTCTACACGTTATGATAGCGCAGATAGGCATTATTGATTTTTTTTAAACATAAGCTGCCAGAGACCTATCTTTTGACGGTCATGCGCTCTTTATGACATACGCATACACCTCGTGTAGCCTGTTATTATATAAATAGTAGCCGATGTTTCTTATTTCGGACTTTAGCATTTTATGGTCGGTAACCAAACCATGGAAAAGGGTCATATTGAACGTATTTGTAGATCATGATGTACAATTAGAAATAAACTTTTTCGCGCCAAATTTTGTATTATACTTTTCTAAATGTCTCAAGAGATGGCGCTGGCAGCAATATTTCTACAATCATTGATTTTGGCTCCAATAGGTACTCCGTATGTATTCCAGTTCGATACCATGCCCGTAAATAAAATAGTTTCTTTACTCTGTCTGCGGGGCGCTAAAGACAGGAATATAGCTGCTCTAAACGTAAACCTCGGCTCTTTTCTTTCTTTAATACGCTCACCAGTTCACCACAGAGACGCTCACAGTCTCACAGTGTACGTTAGCCATTATTCGTTCGTTAAGTTCGTTTTTTTTCATTTAGAGTTGCCACTCTCAATATTTTATTAACTACAGAATAATCAGAATAAAGCGGTCCCCAAACAGAGGCGGTACAAGCGGTAAAGCGGGCGAGCGGTCATCTGTATTGTACTGGTTGTCACACAGACATGTGTGAGCCCTTCTTATACAACCGGGAAATCTTAACACATGAACGTACAAGCACATTTATGGACTATAGTTCGGCCGTTCAGAGAATGCGTTCCTGACACGTCATCTTGAAAAAATGTTTTTGGCCGATATCTCGGAAACTTTGTACTTAAGGGCAAAAAACATTAAAGTCATTATTGTAGAAAATAAAATTTCGCATCTTTTGTTTCCAATAAAACTTTATTGTAAAACTTACCGTTTACGATTTATGGCCCATTTAATAAAATTTCATTAAATGGACCTTAAAACATTAAATGGTCCATAAATCGTAAACGGTAAGTTTTACAAAAAAGTTTAATGGAAAAAAAGATGCGAAATTTTATTTTCTACAATAATGAGCTTAATGTTTTTTGCCCTTGAGTACATAGTTTCCGAGATATCGGCCAAAAACATTTTTTCAAGATGACGTTTTTATATTTAGCCGTGGGGTGCCGGCAGAGAAGAATATAGCACTTCCCTCTAGTAACCGGTGTCGTAAGAGCCGACTGAGTTACAGAGCGGAACCGAGTAATGGCGGTATAACCATTCAAGTAAAAACCCATCGTTTGTAAAACCGGAGTTATCGGAACTAAAATCGGAGTTTCGATTTTAGGAACAAAATCCGCGCCGCGCAATGTAATGTGCCATATTGCAGATAAAAGTGTTAAACAACAATTACAAGACGCCATAAAAAGAAGGCTTATTAAAAGCAAGCCAATAAGTGGTGCCAATATGGACATAGAGAGCAAGTAAGGGTTGAAATGGCCGTTTTTGAAAATGGAGGTGACAGAGGTCAAAACTTAACAAAATGCTTCCAATATTTGATGACCATTACACCGACAAGTGTTGAAGCAGAGCGAGCGTTTTCAGCCGTTACATATACTCGTATGTATATGTAATCGCGTGAGAAGCTCGCTATCTGACGAAAGCCTCGATGCATTAACATTTCTAAGGTCCTGTTACCAAAAATAATAAATTTATTTTTATTTCTATTTAGTTACTTTTATTACTAACTAGGACTCTAATTTCGATTTTAATATTCAAATCAAATTCACCATCTTATACCACAGCACTGCTTTTTTCAATGAATTCATATCATCAATTTTTTAATTTTTTAGCACTTCAACTCCGGAATTCCAGAATTCCGGAGTTGAAATGCTAAGCATCGAAACTCAACTCCGGAGCTGAAAATAAGTCCGAGTTCCAAGCCCTATAGCGGCCCCGATAACGGCGGAGAAGGGGGTGCTAAGAATCGCTGGCAGACGCCCGGTTATCTCTCCCGCAAACGTCGACTGGCCCTGGTAACACACAACGTGCGCACGTTGAGGACTGACGAGAGGATTGCTGAGCTGGAAGTAGAGTTAAGTAGGTTGCGGTGGGATATCGTAAGGTTGTCTGAAGCCCCCCCTCCCCTCGGGGGCTTAGTAACCCTAGAAGGGGACTAGGGTGAAGCAAAGAGGAATTCGGGGTGGGGCCGCTTCTCCGGGTTTTGCCATTAAGCCCGTGTAGAAGCTGGCCGGTAGGTTGGGTGTTTTTATGGAGGGCATCGCAACTGAGGCGGGCTGCAGTGTCGTATGGGAGGCACTGCAGCTGAGGATTGGAGGCCGCAGCGGGAGAGGACTGCTGGTGTCTCTGGACACTGCTACTTTCCCTACCTTCCGCGGCCTCGACGGGGTAGCCACCGTTCGATGGCGGACGCGGTGGAGCTGCAGGGTAAGAGGGGTGTCGGTATTGCGTGGCGCCGCTTTCCCTGTCCTCTGCAGCCAAAGTGGCAGGCGCGGGGCCATTTTAACTGACCCGTTGCACTGGGACCAGGGCGTTCGGAAACGGGTGCTATTTGACGCCCACTTGCTGGTTCGGTCCCGAGTAGAGGACGTGTCTGGTGTCCCGACACATCGTCAACGGCGCGGAGTGGAGCGCAGGCTCCGAGGAGGAGCCTGACTGGGGCTGGCGCTGTTGGGGCCGCGGAAGAGTGCGAAAGCGTGCCCGTGGCCCTGACACCAAGCGCTGTCGTGGAACACTCCAGGGTTTATGGTGGGTATACCGACCAGTCGGAGGGACTCGCACGTAACCCATGCCTGCCCGCGAGGCGCGGTAGTATTCATAAAAGATTTTCCCTACACAAAAAAAGGGTTGTCTGAAGTCCGTAGAGGGCAAAGACACGATAGCCTTAAAATCTGGCACCTGCTCTGCTACCGGGAAGATGAGCAGCGGTCCCAAGGTGGTGTCGGTTTTCTCGTTCACAGGTCCCTCGCTATCGAAATCACCATCGAAAGTGTGTCGAACAGAGTTGTGTACTTACTACTCAGAATATCCAAGAGGTATTCGCTGAACGTCACTTAGGTATACGCACCGACCTCATCACACCCAGAAGATGAAGTGGAGACTATGGCGACGTAAGTCGAGCTATACACACATCTAAAATTCACTTTACTGTTGTTATGGGGGACTTCAAAGAAGTGATGACGAGCCGAGTGGGGGGTAAATTAGATATGGTCAACGTGGCTGAGGCCAGAGGTTGGCTGACTTTCTGGGAAAGAGGAGCTCTTTATGATGAATTCCTTCTTCCAGAAGCCACCTTGCAGGAAGTGAATAAGCCCTGATGGTTCCTCGAGAAATGAGATAGACTTTATCGTGGGTGACGTCTGAGAAACGGATATTCGATGATGTCTCCGTGATCCACAGGGTGAAAACCGGTAGTGATCACAGAATCGTACGAGGCACTTTGGATATCAACGTTAAACTCTAAAGGTCACCTTTGATGAAGTTCACGCTCCAACCCTCTCGTGCCCATAACAAGCTCTCAAATCGCTTTGCTTGTCTAGAGATCTTTGCGATGACGTCAGCGGACGAGATCAACAACGGGCTCGTAGAATTTGACCCTACGGCAACATGCTTAGTTTTTTAAACCCTGCCGTTTAAATAGACCTCGAAAAAATCCGATGACACTTAATCTCATGGCCGAACGACGCTCATTGGACTGCAGTTTTCCGACGTTGCAGCCACATAGGCGAATCAATAGACGAAATCCTTGCGGCGCGACACTCGCTTCTTTAATATGCATTATGCAACCCTTACATAGGGTTGCATAATACATGTCATATAGTTTAAATAGTTGCTTGTGTCATTATAAAGATTTTATTTATTGTTAATGTTGTATAAATGTTTATTCTTATTCTAAATGTACTTATATAATACTGATCTCATATTTTAAGTAAATTGTTCCTAGTACCTATATAAAAAATGTAACGTTTAGTTTTATAATAGACTGTAAGTTGCATTTTTAGTAAATAAATAAATTGAATTGAATTGAATTGAATTGAATGTCATGTGAATCAAAACTTTGTAGAATGGTTTAAAATTATGTTTAAACGTATTAAAAGCGAGATCTATTCAATAAATGCTTATAATTTGTAGGTATCCGAAATATCCGAAAAATGCGGATAGTTGAGGAAATTATCCGGATAGTAAATTTAACGGATATCCGCACATTTCGGATATTCGGATATCCAGATTGCAAGCCCTACGCGCGACAGATTTACGCGTGTGACGCCACAAGACTGAGAAGCCGCGCCGTGGGTTAGGCAGGAGTAAGGAAAAAAGGAAATAAAGTGCTTCATTCTGTACCGGGTATTTTTCTAAGCCACGGATACGTTCCAGGATATCATTGTACTCATCTTTATATTATGATCAACATCTACTATGGGACTAACCCCCCAATATTACGATTAAAAAGTCAGCATTTTCTGTCGTGAGTTAATGAACTTTAACTTTATTTTTTTTACATTGTCCACAGACTATTAATAATCGGTTAAGGAAAAAAATAAATCGATCCAGATGTGATTTTAAGGCCGACTCGCACTTAGCCGGTATAATTTATTTGAATACTACTTTGTTTAGATCAATTAATTACTGAATTTCACCAGTTGCGTTGCGATCTTTATAAATAAATAAGCTTGGAGCTCAAAGCCGTAAATAATGTCAACATTGATTTCCATAGAATGGCTCTCAGCTGTGGCTCTCAGGATCAATGACAAGTCTTAGTAATAGAAACCGTACTAAAATAGCGAGAGAACACATAACTTTGTCCTATTTTAATTATGAAATTTAAAAGGTGTTAGAAAAAGATGCACAAATGCACTTGAACTTTCGTAATTTCGAATGCTATCATCAACTAGCATTGAGCCCCAGAGCCACAGACACTGGCAAATGCACAGCAATGCGACGCCAAAACGAAGAAGAAGACGGTCTTTGCGGTAGTCTTAAATGTCCTCCGTCCAGTCCTCAAATCGAAACTTCCACTACGTACTAAAGTTGGAATTTATAAAACATATATTAGAACTAGACTCACTTACGCAGCACCAGCCTGGTACGCGCTGTGCTCGGAATCTCAAAAAAGACGATTACAAGTTGTACAAAACGTTACACTACGCATGTGCACAGGAGCCGGACGATATGTGCGAAACGATGTTATCGCCCGAGACCTGAAAATCGAATCAGTGAGGGAATTTGTGGGTCGCTTAGCGCGCAAAATGTACGATCGTGCAGATAATGGGCCGCACCCTCACCTAAGAAGCATTGCGCCTTTACATGCACGCCCCCCGGACGTTAAATCACGACGAGCACTTCCCCGTGAAATAGCTGTGGACACGGAGGAAGATTCTACTGAACAGAGGGTCACAGTCAGCTGACAGCTCATGCAGGCTGACCTAGATCGTCACAGACCAAAAGGTTGCCGCAGAGTGGCTTCCTGCTCAGACTAGGAAATGTCACTAGCGGCACAACAAATTCCCCAGGGGTTATGGCCTCTGGCGCCCAGCCTTGGCAAAGGGGAGTATTCCCCGAGGCCAATTCTCACCACGCCTAAGGAGGTGGTGGAAGGACCAATATATATATATAAAGTCTTAAATGACATTGACATTCCTTTGATTGTTCATTCATGTCAATCGTCGATTCAATTTTGTTCATTCATAGTTCGTTCATTCTCGTGTGTACACAAAAATCTGCATAATTTCGTGAATCTGAAAAGAAAAAGTGTATCTAATCGTTATTAAGTTGTAATCCCTTTTATCGTACAAAATAAACATTTGTACCTCAAGGACATGGAAGACGAATTGGAGGATAGAGTTGTGCATCAAACGTACCAGTCCTTCATAAAAATACTGTCACGTTTCACAAGCAGTGCTGCGCTTGATGCTCCTGCGAGCTATTTATGGAAAATGGTGCGACTTTATTTACTACGATCAGAAGTCCTGATATTTACCCTCGGTATAATTATATTCTTTATGTATCTACAAACGATAGAGTTATGGAGCCGCACAATGTTGAGCAGATTGTCACAGGCCATGAGCCCAATGGGCGCAGTACAACGCATGAAGCTATTGGAGGGTTCAGAGGCGGATAAGCAGAGCTGGGAACTAAAAGGAAAGCTAAGCGCAGCGTACGCAATCAAAGGTAGAAGAATGCACATGGAAGACAGGTTCATTATCAATGAAAACATCCACGACACTGGTGTCTCTCTATTTGCCATATTCGACGGGCATGGTGGGGAGTTCGCAGCTAATTACGCCAAAGATCACCTCATACAAAACTTGTTCAATAAAATAATAGAGCTAAATGCTTTTAAGGATGGCAAAATAATCAATAACCCTCAGCCTGAAGTACCTGAAGAGCCAAAACCAAAGGAAGAAAAAGTCACAGTAGAGAAGAAAAATAGCTTTAAAAAATCTGTTAGCACGGCTGATGACTCGTCTAAAAAAGAAATAACTGATCCTCAACTTCTAGCTCAGTTGTCAAAGGCTAGACCTATCACTAGAGAAGTTAGACCCACATCAGAACCAGTAAGAAATGTTGCTAAGCCTCTGTCCACTTATTTAGATAAAGGAAAGATAAATTTTGGCAAACTGTTGACAGATGAAGTGTTAGCTGCAGATCGGCTGCTAGTGGAAGCAGCTAAACGCTCTATGAATGTTGCTGGTACTACTGCTCTCATTGCAATCATGGAAAGCAATTACCTTATTGTAGCAAATGTTGGTGATTCCCGAGGTGTCATGTGTGACTCTAGGGGCAATGCTATTCCAGTCTCTTTTGACCATAAACCACAACAGGTATGTTAACATCAGAAGTTTATTCCTAGTAAATAATCTTGAAATCATTTAACAACATGTTTAACATTCATAATTTTTTTGTCAAAGGTTCGAGAACAGAAGAGAATTGAAGCTGCTGGTGGTTACATCGCTTTTAATGGAGTGTGGAGAGTAGCTGGTATCCTGGCCACGTCCCGTGCAATGGGTGACTATCCTCTTAAAGACAAAAAATTTGTGATTGCCGACCCTGATATCTTAACGTTTAATCTTGATGACCATAAACCAATGTTTTTAGTCCTTGCATCAGATGGATTGTGGGACACATTTACTAATGAAGAAGCAGTGAAATTCATAAAAGAAAGGTTAGATGAACCTGACTTTGGCGCTAAAAGTTTAACTTTACAGGCATACTACAGGGGTTCTGTAGATAACATTACCGTTTTAGTCATCAATTTTCTAAATGGTAGGATCTCATCAGCATCTACTTTGTAAAAGTATCCAACACTAAAATGTTTTTGAAGAATTTATCACTTCACATTAATTCGGTACCAATTGCAATACTTTAAATTATAAAAAAATTAAAATCTGGGCTGTAAAGAATCTACAAAATGCGGATGTAAGCGAAAGAAAAACAAAGATACTAAGATTTAATATTTTTGCAATTCAATTTACTAACTTTTGAACATATATGATGTATACAATGTAAAAATTATATTTGAACTTTTCAAATAACTTGAGTGACTTGGTAGTTCGACTGACCTTGTTTTATCAGTTGGCCAGAGTTCATTAGTGACATTAACATACTTATCGGGTTTAACTAACAAAGCCTTATGTTTACGATTGGAACTGTTTGGGTTTCAGCTAGTCTTCATTGTGTACACTCATAATGTATTAGTGTTTTAAACTGCTGGCTTGTTTTCAGCAGCACAATGCATTTCAGTTAGTGAACAAATAATAATGCATGCACAAGATGTGCCAAATCATTGCGAAATCAGTCTTTGGCTTCTACAAATAGCATTGAATGTGTTCACACTGTCTGTGTCTGTCTAGTGTGTAAGTTATGTTGAATAAGGTAAACTTACTTAATCTAACTATGGATGAACTCCGGCCATCATATTTTAATTGTATATAGTTACGTCCAGAAGTAAAGATGAGATTGCTTAGACAAAAACATATTTTTGAATGTTTCATGTATAAGATATTTTTGAAATCTAAATTTTATTATGGATGGTTGTGATGTGAGCAGTTGTTTCAGGACCTGCTACTTATGTTAGATTTTAAAAAGTTTCAAATTACTGCTACTAGTAGCAACCTACTTATTGTTTCTTGATGTGTCCATTTAATAGGTGTGTTACATTTTAACAATGTTCTTGGTGTGATAATCGATAGATGTCTAACTAATAATTCAGTGTATTTAAGTAGAAGTAAAACCAATTATAAAAAGGTGAATTGTTGTGTGTGGTGTTAAAGTAAAAATATTCTTATTGCATTTGATTTCATAGTTAGCTTCTACCATAGCTTTATTTACTCACACAGTACCTTCACTTTGCCCGTGGTGCTAGTCATAATAGTGTAATTATGTACCTATTTAAAAATTACCATTTATTTTTATGTTTGTGGAATTGTTTAACCATCAAAATAGTACAATATTTAATACCTATCTGCATAATAAAAAGGCCTATTGTATTTTTCTAGAATAATATCTAACTTTTGGGGCCAAAGTCATTCAAATATTTTTGTTTTGATTTGGTGAAGACTACAGTACAATTATTATCATCATAGTTTGAGTATGTATGTATGTACTTTTTTATGAGAAGTTATAGATGTTCTGTGTAAAATTTAAATCAAAGGCCTAGTTGCATTTATATTTATATACTGAATTCTTAAAGTTCTCTTTTTTAGAGTGCCAAAAATATTTCTAATTCAGCGCCAAGCGCCAACAGGCTTTTGATTTCTATTATCATGTGCAAACACATGGATCGTTTTCTAGTATAATGCATTAAATGTATTTTACGAAAAATCTCTGTACATTACTGTGTGTAGGTACCTCTCAAATTACATAAATAAATATTGAACAGTTACCAACCCTATTATTTATTCAGATTATACATGCAGGATTTGGAAAGCAAAGTTTTGGGTCTACTATAAAACTGTTGTGAGATCTGTCTGAAATACACAGACTGCACAGGTAGCATGGCATAGTGATAAAACCATTTTATCCACTTTTCATGTCAGTTGTCATTGTCAATCTACACTTTATTTCCTCTTCGAGGGGATATATCGTTGGAAAGACAGTTTGTCCCTTTGCCATGCTACCTGTGCTGAAGTTGAATGTAGTAGAAGTAGAATTCAAGTTGGCCCAAAATTCATATTTATTTTTCATTTCTTTCAAAATGATTACTTTTAAATAACATTTTAAAAAATACATGGATTTTAAAATGGACCAGAGGGCATTATTATTTTACTAAAGGATTTTTTGTAATGCAGAATTCTTATTAGTAACATTTTGTATTTATGTATATTGTTCGTAATCGTAAATAATAAATGGCAGTCACAAATAAATTTCTTTTATTTTGTGTCATAAAGTTTCTAGGATTGCAGTAAAATAAAATGAAACTAAATTTTCCATCAATGCCTCCTTCGTTTTATTCGTTGAAAATCGTTATTTACTTCTTTGGCTGTTGCATCCAATTTTATGGGTTATATAGTTCAGTTATAGTTCGTACATACCACCAGTCGGCTTTAAAGAATATAAAATTATAAGCCATCTGTTCTTACATGAGTAGTTTGACATAATTTTTAAGAAAGATTATTTTAGTGGAGTACAAATTTACAATAAAGTTTGCTATTACAATTAGTTATCTAACCATCTATACTAAATACAATTTGTGATTCTTCATAAACTTAGACCTAATGGCATTCATTGACTCCGCAAATGTGTGAATTGTGATTATTTTTCATACATATTACGTAAGTATGGAAACTAAGCAAAAAGGATACTGGCTGTGACCCTATTTCCACAGATAATTAAGTCTTTGAAACAGCTATTTAAAATCCCAGATAAAAAATTGCATACTGTCATTACTTATAAAGAACCAAAAAATGTGACTGGAAAAGGTAACAATGTTTTTTTTTAACATACAACAAAGATGAAAAATCTAGCGCCGCCACCCAAAATAAAATTAAGTTATAGTCACACGTCAATATTTGCTTTTTTGACGTGACAACGTCTTATAAATTGGTTTGCCGGGTGACACTTCAAGAAACTGCGTTACGCTCCGCTCACGTTATGCGCTCACAATGAGAGCGAGTGAGAGGCACGCGTCCCTTCCACTCGGGCATGGTTAGCCCGCCTAAGAGCGAGAGAGACAGACATAAAGTCGTTGTCACGTAAAACTTTCGCCCGTATACCGACTTTACAGGCAACCAATTTTTTTATCGCTATTATTATTTTACTTGTTTAAACAATCTCGTACAAATGAAGAAAAATAAATCTTGAATCTTTTTTTCTCGTGTAAAGTTACTGGAAATAAAATCTGAATTTTTGGAGCATGACTAGAAATTAAAAAGAAATAACAAAAAACAAAAGCAAAAAGGAATGATAGAAGATAAAGAAAGTTTTGTACTTGAAACTAGTAGCAAAAACGAATCAAACGCTAACATAGAAAGAAGGTATAATTTTTTATAAACTTCATAGGTATTTTTCCAAGGCACTGCAATACAGGACTACAAGCATTTGCTTATAAATACGATTCGATAGTAAGCATTTATGAAGCTTACCTATTTTCGAATTATACGAGTATGTATAGCTGCTGTGGTACTCATTTCTTACAGTCAACAAAGTACTTCCTTGCAAGCTGCAACCTCTAGTTCTAAATTATGTATCCCACTAAATATTCCCTAACTAGGGTTACTTTAACTCTATACCAAATTGGAAAAACCACATCTTTCCACAATATTTATATCATAACATTATAAAATAATAATAAAAAGTACCTAAGTACCTGCTTCATAAAAGTAAACAAATGTTCATATTTCATATTAAAACTAAGATTAGAACTTCTAAATAAATCCATCGTGTTACTTATTGGCAGCTTATAGAAT
Organism: Hypomecis atomaria; assembly: GCA_964007245.1. Lineage (NCBI taxonomy): Eukaryota > Metazoa > Arthropoda > Insecta > Lepidoptera > Geometridae > Hypomecis > Hypomecis atomaria. The sequence goes on from OZ023281.1 coordinate 3,082,128, forward strand.
TTCAAATTCTTCATCTGAATCATCAAACTGTCTGTCCACTTCTTCGAATTCTGAAACAAAACAAATTTTTTTATTAGTGTGGCGCTTACTTCATTTCGCAAACGCTTTTCTCGGGTCTACTTATCAGTATCAGTAATTTTCACGCTGGGAAATTACACTAATTCTATGCAAAGAATAGCTTGTATTATTTTATATGACTACTCCACTCCATACTTTGTTCCATTATGTTTATGGGCTATGCAATTTATTCTGCACATTGGCAGTAGTAGTACAAGTGGAGAATCAATTGTTGATGAACATTCACAATAAACAAAATGAACATCTACAACGAGAACATAAAGTGTGGGAAACTCGGACTCACACTAACGAGAAAATAATAATGAGAAAAACAAATCACAAGTAAGATACTACAAATATGCCAGCTAATGCATAACTACCCTGCTTAACTTACCCGATTACAAAATATCATTTATTAGTCAACCTCTGTACTAACCTGTAAATAAATTCGTGTACTGCAAATCAATGTCGTTGTTAAGCGGGCCCCAGTGCGCCGGCCTGTGTTCACAGATCTCGAACAGAGCTTGACTTTCTTTCATCAACTTGGTTTCGATGGTCGAACAGAGCTCGTCGAAATCATTTCTATTTCGGCACAGGAAACACTACAAAGAAAATACATCCTATCAAAAACATACAAGTCAACAGCTTACCCTTACTATAGTGAAACCGCTAAACTCAGACTTCGCCTGCGCGGGTACGGGGGCGCGGGGGTAGACGACAAAGAGGACTGAGACAGGTGCGGGCGCCGGGGACCCGCTGCCCGCGCCTGTCTCAGTCCCCTGTGTCGTCTCCCCCGGCGCCCCTGTACCGCGCAGGCGAAGTCTGAGTTTAGCGGTTTCACTATAATATTATAAATCCGAAAGTGTGTTTGTTGGTTTATTGGTTTGTTCCTCTTTAACACAGCAAACGTAATGTTTTGTTTTTTGGCCTGGACATAGTTTGAAAGACGGAAAGTGAGATAGGCTACTTTTTATCCCGAAAAAAGGTTCCAATGGGATAGCACAAAAATTTAAATATCACGTGGCCGAAGCCGCGGGCAAAGCGATCTAGTTTTTCAAAATGATTCAATGAAATCATAGAGAATGCGATTTTTTGTAGTCCGACGTCTTTTTGGGCTATGTGTAAAAATAAAAAATCGACCAAGTGCGAGTCGGACTCGCCCACGAAGGGTTCCGTACCGTAGGGAGCCCCATTCTTTTTGCCGTTATTAATAGCGACCAAAAAACTCCTAAAAATCACGTTTGTTGTATGGGAAATAAATATTTATTTATTATAAATCTTATTTATAGCGGCAACAGAAATACATCATCTGTGAAAATTTCAGCTGCCTAGCTATCATGGTTTATGAGATACAGCCTGGTGACAGACAGACAGACGGACATCGAAGTCTTAGTAATAGGGTCCCGTTTTTACTCTTTGAGTACGGAACCCTAAAAATCGATATCAAAATATATTTTTCATAAATACTTAAAAAATATTGAACTAAACACAGCGGTTGATCTAATTAGATTTCAATGTACATACCACAGCTACTGAGGGGTCCATAGCTAATATCGGTATCCTTGAAGCATATTTACAGTGATATGTGCAGTCCATTTCTTTTTGTTCATCAGTCAGCTTATTCTGTAATAAAACAAAAATAATAATTAGTAAAGAATATTTTCTATAGATACAACAGATTTGAAGTAGGGTCATACTGCACCTATATTATCAAATAGATAACAATTGTGTTAACATTTTTTAGCTTACGTTTTCTGAGGTAATATATTTTTCTTTATTTACTTTTTAACCCCCGACGCAAAAGAGAGGTGTTATAAGTTTGACGTGTCTGTGTGTCTGTCTGTCTGTCTGTCTGTGGCATCATAGCGCCCGAACCACTGAACCGATTTCAGTTTAGTTTTTTTTGGATGAAAGGAGACTTAATCGAGAGTGTTCTTAGCTATGTTTTATAAAAATCGATTGAGCCGTTTAAGAGTTATGGTGGGTTAAAGTGGGGATGGAAGAACCAAAATTCTACAAATGTGCCCAAAATGGTTGTCAATAAAGTTTGTTGTCAAATATTTTTGTGTATGGGTTTTTTAAATTTTTAATTTATAATTATTTAAATATGAAATGATATCAATAAAAATAGGTATTAGATCAACATCGAGCAAGTATCTGTAGCGTCAAAATCGTACAAAGTGTCCGAACCAAAACCCTACCCAAGCTACGTAATGGGCAGACTTTTTAGTTAGTCGCAAGGTGATTGCAAGCCGACAACAACGCCGCGCGATGCCAAAGTGCTCGGTTACAAGCACTTATTAGCTGACATAACGTCGAGATTCGAGAAAAGATGAAAGTCATTGTGAATTATTTAATGTTTATATATACATATATGTAGGTAAGTACGACGGCGCTCGGACATTTTTTTACTACTATCACTTAGGGATTGTGGCTCTGTAGGTATTTGTTCAAAGTTTATCAACGAACGTGTAATAAGTATAGTACCAGTATATTATAATGTACTTTATAATGGCCATGACTTCTGGATCAAAGAGGCGATTCCCACCCAGGGCAAGCATTTATGTGATGAACATTATGTGTTTGCTCTGTGCCTGGGTGTTATTTAGGTACTATCTATATAAGTATGTATTTAAAAATATTTATATGTAGTACCTATATCAATATCTGGCAGCCATATCACAAGCTTTGCTTAGTTTGGTCAGAGACCGTGTGTAACATGCCCCCTAATATTTGTATTTATTGAAGTGAAACTTCTAATGCGACTTCCAACAAGGTTGCGTTAAGGCGCCATAGTATCAGAGTAATTATTCATATGAGCTGATGAAGACCAATACGCCCCCGATTTCGCCCGATTTTTGCATTCAAAAATCAATATAAAATTGGTATTACCACTTTTTCTTAAATTTTATGGATGAAAGCTATAATTCAATTCATGTACATAAATAACAGATTCAAACAAAAATTTTAAACGTGTAGAAAAGTGCCCAAAAATGCAATAAACTTTCTTAGAAATCATGAATTTGTTCCAAAAAGCGATATCTTCGCATTTAATTTCTATCGAGCGAAGTTTTTTTAATTGTGTTTCGAGTTATTGAATCCTCTACCGTATAATTTAGACAATATTGTTTTTTTTTTTTTTATTAGACAACTTCAAGGTTTGACGGAGAAAAGTCAGTTTAACTAGGGCTCCATACAGGTATTTTGAGATTGGATAGCGGCTTAATATTAACTCTACCATGAAGGGTGTATGAAAGCACTGTTGCGTTGAAGTTTCACTTCTACCGCGCGGAGACTCCACTTGCATTTTTATTTATTTATATTGAATAGCAATTTGTTAGAGGCCAAATCAAACTTAATGTCGTCTGTAAAGTCGGATACAAGCTGCGCAGATCCCCTCCCCTCCTCGCCTCGTGTTCACAGAAGCCGAGATGTTTGATTTGCGTATACCTACCTCTACAGGTCCTGATCTTTGAGTGGTGTGTGGGTCCAAGTAGATGACTTCATCTTCCACACAGCCTATCAGGTACAGAGCTTGGTTGGGTTTGCCGCCGATCACTCCAATGGATTGCGGCGATTGGAAGCATGTCTGGGGAAAAAATCAATAACATTATTAAGGATTTGCCACACTGGATGCGTTCTGCGATCTGCGGTCGGGTCACATTGAACGCAGCCCGCATTATGTATGAACAACGTTGTCGGTCTCTATATATTTTGTATAGATATGCGATCTGACCGTGGATCATGCAGAAAGAACGTTAGGACACGTACGCGCGTTCCATTTGACCTGCCCGCAGACCGCATCCTCCTTAATATTAGATTAATATAGAGGGTGTTCCTTTAGAGACGGACCACCCTCTATATTAATCCATGACCAGATATCATTTGCAAAAAAAAAAATTCAAAAACATACATATTGTTTATACTTTCGACAAAATGTATGGAACTACTGATTTTTTCCATGATTTTAGGGCTAGCCTCATAGTAAAAGTTTATAATAATAATGAGTACAATGATATATGTACTAGCATAATTATATCCATTGCCTTGAGAAAATTTCAAAATAATCTACGGTACGGAAACGAACGGCTTTGGAATGCTAAGCTATGGAAACATAAGAATAGACAAAATCATACCAGTCCATTATAAATGTTAGTATTCATTCACAAAGCATCAATCAATTATGTATAAACATCCTAAAAGTTCCATTAATGCATCTTGCAAGTAAGTAATCAAATATGACAGTCATTTAGCTAAAGTAATGCACTGAACTATTGAGTCATCTTTTTGCAATCTCTATTAGACTAGCTACTATTTATATATCTTAGAGGTCAAGGTCATTTATTTACATTCACTTATGATGCTATACTATTAATATCAATTTTAGGCAGTGATCTTGAATATTATTAATAATGTTTTGTCTTTGGCTATATCAGACAATATCACAATGCATAATATAGGTACAACACTGAACCTTTTTTCTTTCTTGTGTCTAATTGACAATTTTAAATATGTTTGAACTTCGTATTGTGACCTGTAACTATTGATATCTATAAATTGATTATTATTGTCAAACACATGGTCATCATTTTCTCAGGCATGAGTCTATAGAATACTTTAGAGCCCCTATTTCTTAATCTTAACTTATCAAATTCTGACCAGTAATCCTGCGACTTTAAGATGTCGTCTTACTGGTTAGAGCAAAGTTATTACTAGCAGATATACACCAGGGGAACAGGCAAGAAAAAAAAAAAAAAGATATACATGTTGCATGAGAGTTGTTTATGCTAAAGTAAAATAGATCCTGATCCCGATGGTGTCAATAGTTCTTGAATTGGAGATCACGTATCAGCAAGCGCAGCATAGGACGTCCATCCACAAAAATCGCATCGAGACCGAAGAATCATGCTGGAAGCAAGCGGATTCCAACAAGTCTTATTGGAGACCTATAGGGGAGGTTTATGTCCAACAGTAAATAAATAAATCTTAGGGGGCATATAACACACGTTCTCTGACCCCAAACTAAGCAAAGCTTGTGATATGGCTGCCAGAGACAGATATACTACATATACAGATGATTAAATGCATACTTATATAGATATGACCTAAATAACACCCAGACACAGAGCAAACACCTATGTTCCTCACATAAATATTTGCCCTGGATGGGCATCGAACCCACACCTCTTTGACCCAGGAGTCAGGGTTACTAACCACTGAGTTCATCGAGGCAGTCAAACAGTGGACACTGAGCCATCGAGGCAGTCAAACAGTGGACACTAAAGCCATGGTGCTCTAGTGGTAGTAATGCTGGCTAGTCATTCATGAGGTCGTGAGTTCAAATCCCGGTCCCGTACCACTGAGGAACTTACGTACGAAATTTCACACCACTGGCTTTTAGGAAGGAAAACATCGTGAGGCAACCTGCATACGTCAGTAGAAGAAATTTGACGACGTGTGTGAATCTACCAACCCGCACTGAGCCAATGTGGTGGATATGACCCAATCACTCTTTGTGGGTAGGCATAAGTCCTAGGTAGGTGGACTATTATTCATGACGCTAAAAGTAACCACATACCTACTGTTAGTATGAAGCTTTATAATTGTTTAATTAAGTTAATATTTTTTCTATTTTCTACAATTGTTGTGATTGGAATGATTTGTATAATTTGATTTATTTCATTTTATTTTTGAATGAACACAATCGAATTTATTTTGTATTTAAAATTATTAAATTATTATTTGATGTAGGTAATTATATGATGTGTACTAAAATGTATCAATAAATGAGTATGGGTATTAAAAAGGCTAGTACAGTACAGTGGACCATACAGTCCTATGGCTGAAACGATGGATGATGAAATTAGGATATATGGTAGGTACCTTCAGTCCATCAATATAAACTGGGTTTATTTCACTGAGTCCTAGTCGTAGAGGCACAATGAGTAGTAGTGGCAGCCAGTCTGTTACAACACCATCCGGTGCAGAGGATGAATCTCCTCTGTCATTGTTCTTGACACATTGTTTTACTGGAAATAAAGTCATTTGATAAATTAAACAATTAAATACATTTGCTAAGGATGTATGTTTTGATGTTTCCAATCTTATAAGTGGCTCCCAATAGCAGATAAGCGTTCAATAGGCAGACCACCAGCCTGATGGGTCGACGACATCAGACCCATCGCTGGTCAAGCGTGGGTGAGATTAGCCCAAGATAGGGAACAATGGCACATAAGAGAGGAGGCCTATACCCAGAAGTGGGTCAACACAGGCTGATGATGATGAATTTTATAAGAATTCAACATATTGTAGCTTTCAGGGCCGAAAGGTAAAAAACATTGCTGTCTTCAATTTTGACTACTTTATCACAGAGTATTCAATACTTAAATTGGTATAATTATAACGACTCCTATTTTCAAATTTATATTGCCAGCTATTTGCAAGGCATTTAGATCTCTTTGTAACTCTCAACTGCTGTATCATTTTATTCCACATACATTTTAGTTACTAAGCAAAGAAACAAACAATTTCCATGAAAATTCTACTCAACAGTATATAACCACATTAGAACTTGTTTTTACAGTAGGTTAAGCATTTTTAACTTACATATATCTTCTTTCACAACTGTGTTATCTAATGCAACATGAATAACCAGTGAGCTCCATTTATCATAGACTACGAGCTTCCTGAAACCATGTAATAATAAAATAATCAGTAACATTAACAAAGATATTTTCGAATGTAAATCAATAAATAATAATGATAAATTAATCCTTAGTAATTTTACAAAAATATACAATTTTAATAATAGCATAATAGAATGGACAAAATAATCTCTTATTGAACTAAGCTTAGTGCTTTTGTATCGGCATACAGCAATCTCACCACAGGTTTGTTTGTTGTTCCCACTCCTCACTTGTATAGGCCGCACCACACAAGTTGGCGGATATGAAGTTAGCTACAAGCTGTGCAATATCCAATCCTGACTGAAGCAGCTTGTAGCTAACTTCACATCCCCCAACTTATGTGGTGCGGCCTATACCCAAATGTTTTATCAATCAAATCAAATTTGATTGAGAATTGATTGATTGAGTAACTAGTAACCTGCCCCGGCTTCGCACAGGTGTATTATACATATAATCATTGCTTTTTAAAAACTCTGTCTATTTAAAAAAAAACTCATCAAAATCCGTTGTGTAGTTTAAAAGATATAAGCATACATGGGGACAGACAGCGGGAAGCAACTTTATTTTATACTATGTAGTTATGAGTAATTCACCAAATTTGTCAGGACCACAAAGGACGAGAGAGGTCTACCCAGCAGTGAGTGGACAGACTGATTAGAATCTAATTAGTCTGTCCATTAGACTGATTAGAACCTAATTAGTCCATCAGTCCCATATTATTTCATCTATATAATTATCAGATAGATGATATGGGAATGTTATGAAAAAATATACATTTCATAAGCAAGAAATTGATGACAATACATTATACCTCAGAACTTGTGCTACAGTGTTAGGTCCAAACCACTGCCCCACTTCTTTGCCTTCTGAAGCTCCCATCAGGGCTACTTGATGAATAGAGTAAGGCGCTTGCTTTCTCTCTTCAAACCTCTGTATTATTTTCAAATATGTAGGATCTCTGAAAGCAACAGTTAAGATAGCAAAATCTAACTTATCAAAACTCAAGCATTACACATAACAAAGACATTAGATATTATAATTGAAACAAAGAAGTCCTGCTATTTATAGCAAGGAAACAAAAGGACTTGGGAATCATAAATGCAAGTAAACAAGTCATTAATAAAATATAAATAGGTCTGTACTTTGTTCAATAGAGATACCTTGTCTCAGGCGTCCATGTCCAATCTTCAGACAAATGAACCCTTGTAAGTGCGACTCCGAGTACCATCTGACCACATCGTAGCATGCAGCCCCAACCCTTATCCGATGTCCAGAGACCCTCATCTCCAATTGGAACGAAGCCTTTTCGATACGTGCACCAGATAATCGACGTTATGTCACGCCTGATGCGATCTAGCTCTACACCAATGAAAATTTAAATTAGTTCGAGTTCGCACTGGATTTTCTCGACAAAAATAAAAGAACAAGCACGTACCCTGGATAGCGCTGTACTTTTTACCCAATACCCAAACATTTTCCTTTGTCTTCGGAATATCATCCGGCTCAGCACTGTTGCTGTCAGCTGCAAGATAGCATATATCAAATACAGCATCCATGTTCGGACATAGTTTGAGATCAATCTAAAATAGAAAATTAACGACGAATTATGAAAAACAAAAATAATAAACACGCATCCAATATCCAACACAAAAACACAAATCAGCTGTCACAAAGCTGTCAATTTTTTTTTTTAATTTTCAATTCTAGCACAGATTCTAAGGCATAAAGAGCTGTTCATTCTCATAAGGGCTGCCTTACATGATAGACCAAAAATATTATTATTATTATATTATTATTATTATTAAAAAAGGTAGTAAACAAAATCGATCGATTTGCATTGCTCGAGTGTACGAGAGTACTAATTTAAAAAAATATATGTCAAGACTAAATGTCAATGTCAAGCTGCGAAAAAAAAATATAAATAAAGATAAATGTCCAAGTCAAACAAACCAAACATTGACAATTTATCAATATTAATAATTTAAACGTAAGACAAGGCGGTATGGCCTTAAAGACTTTAGCCTGCCCAAAATGGGCGAATAAAAAAAAAAAAATCAATATTAATAAATAAATAAATATTTGTTCAACACTTCTTCAACTTCAAGTTCAACTCTTGAATTTTGGCAAGATTTTCAGTTTATTTTTAATGATATTGCTATTATTCTAAGAGAAATTATATTCGATTTTGTGGCACGATGGAGTCCAGTGCTCTGGATTACGTTGCTCAAGCCTGTTTGGATCTAGCTGATGCATTGAGCGTTGATGATTCCGATCGAGAAACTATCCTTGCTAACCACATCAAAAAAGTTACCAACATCGTATCTCCTATTGAAGACTTCAAGAAACGTGAGTTTACTATTTTATTCATTTGGACTTACGTACTTAAAGCTTGTTTAACAAAGTGCGGTATGGTATTCTTCATTTAAAAGGCACTGGTGAATGGTCTGGAAATTCACTGGTGCCGTTTAATTGATTAATGTTATGAGACAATTTTGCTAACGATCAGCCCCCCGACCGCCTAAGCAATAGCAATCGTAATAGCAATCGTTTATGACTTCATTTTAGACATTTGGCACCGCCTATGTGACGTTAGCCATCAAAATTGTTCATTCAACGATTGCTTTCGCAATCCGCGCAAAGCAATTGATGGCTAACGTCACATAGGCGGTGCCAAATGTCTAAAATGAAGTCATAAACGATTGCTATTACGATTGCTATTGCTTAGGCGGTCGGGGGGCTGCTCAGCTTAATTGTTACTTAGTGTCTCACAACTCTAGGTTTTAATGACTCGCTACTTTTAAAGGCATTGGTGGGGCTGAAGCCAACACCAAGAGACCCTTACAATATTTCTGGATTGTTGGGAGAGGAAAGCTATTGTAAAAAGATGGAAATTGTACATTGGGATGAATTATTAAATGATTAGGAACTGGGCCACGGAATGAAGTGCAGCATCCTCCAAATAATGCCTCATTTCAAAATATATATGTTACCTATAGTGCATTAGTGTTGGGCTTGAATGGCATTTGCAAAATTAGCGTTAATATAAACTGTTTGGTTTGGGAATTTCACCCATTTCGCCAATAATGCCACACTTGCTCAAACAAATGCTAAATGTCAAACTCAATGTGCCAGAAGACACATAGCGGGTGGGTCAAAAGTAGAAGTTTACGATGGCATTTTTAGCTGTAACAGCTAATGAAAACAGTTAAAAATTCACCTTTTGCTCACATATTCTCAAAACAAATGCTGTATGTGATCAATAATAGCATTTGGACTGTTACTTTTGCCATCAGCAGAAACCCGAACACACCTAATATAGTAATTAAATAAAGAATATGTATAATTACTCTACTTGCAGATTTAGAATGGGTGAATGTGTCGGAGGCAATATCTCTGTCCCAGCATTGTATGGATAAAGTAGTTGTGCTAGACTTCTGGTCTTACTGCTGCATTAACTGCTATCATGTACTTCCCGATTTGGAGTATCTAGAAAATCTGTATCGTGTTGAAAATGGACTAGTTATAGTGAGTATTCAAATAAAAGGATGTAAGTTTGTATAAGCCGGGTGGCTAGCCCTAGTGTCAGAGTTTTTAAGCTGCCTGAAAGCATCTGACATGGCTATACGTTTAAAACAACAGGGATTTAATGTGTCATCGAAGCCACAGATTCTGGATTAGTATTCAAATGACATGTGACTTAAACTATGCATACTGTTGAACATAGTGATTGAGTCATATTCATTGGCCCAATTACAGGGTTGCATTCCTCGTTCTAACTTATATTCTGATCCTCTAAGTATCTTATATTGTAAACATTCTCATTATGTTGATAATATCAATTTTAGTAATTCTTGTTTCTATCAACCCTGTGTCACTATGTCATCACATTAAATTGTTAGATGATCTACATCCTCTGTTTAACACACAGTCAAATGCAGGTGACAGTCTTCACATGTCTTCAAAAATGTCTTCAAAACATGAAGAAGTATTATCACTCTTTAGGCATATTTCAACCTGGACATTTAAATGCAAGTTTCCTTAGATTTTCCTTAATAAATGAGTTTCTTAATAAATACTTCAAAGTATAAAAGGCACAAGTTATAAAAGAAATTACTTAGTGCAAGTATGATAACCATCTGAATATAAATGAGTAACTGTTTTTTTGATAACCAACATACATTAGAAAGTTACAACAGAATAATAACATAACTGTTTTCTCTTAATTAAGCAGTTTCATACATTATTGTAGTTCTCAATTTCTATGTTAAGATGTAAAAGTAACCCACCTTCAAATATGAGCAGAATGGTTGCGTTATGGATTCTGTCTATAGATGGAATCAAACTTCTCAGCAGCTGTGAAGTTGGCTCCAAGCTGTGCAGAATCCGATCCTGACTGAAGCTCTCATAACAGCTGCGCGAGGATTGGGTTGTGCGCAGCATGCAGCTTACTTCACGGCCACCAAGTAGTTTGATTGGTCCTATAACTCACAACAGCAAAATTCACACAAGTGCTTCCACTAAAAAAGAGTTATACTAAGCGCCACACAAGGGAAGTTATGCGCGGTGCGCAAAAGCCGAAATATAGGTATGCGCGGGAGCCAGAGAGACGAGACGCCAGGGCACACCCTCATGCCTCCCGCGCGCTCCCTACGCATTGTGCACACATGCGCAATAATTAGCGAATCACGGCGAAGTGTCATCTGCGGCTAACTTCTCATCCGCCTTTTTGTGTGGCGCTTAGTATAACTTGTTGAATTTTGATGTTGCCATTTAAACAGAGTCTGTAATGGATCCGTGCTGCTCACACTTGAAGGCGAGCATTACTGGCTGTTATTTATAACAATCTAACGTATATTTTTAGATAGGAGTACATTGTGGCAAGTTTTTAAATGAGAGAGACTCGTCTAATGTCCTGGCGGCCGTGCAGAGGTACAATATCCACCACCCCGTGGTGAATGATGCACAAAGTTCTATGTGGTACGCTCTCGGAATCCGATGCTGGCCTACATTGCTCATTTTAGGTAAATGTTGACCTAAAACTGAAGCTGGATACTTACTGGTCTAAAAAAAACTAACTTTATTAACGTAACTATCTCTATAATCCGACCGCTTATCTTAGTCCTCGCCTGCGCGGTACGGGGGCGCGGGGGTAGAGAAAGACTGAGACTGGTGCGGGTCCCTGCCGCCCGCTCCTGTCTCAGGCCCCTTTGTCATATACCCCCGTACCTCTGTACCCGCGCAGGCGAGCACTGAGTTAGGCGGTCGGATTACTATACATCCTGAGGCCGTATTACGTACGCGTTCTGAAGTTCTGCTTCGCTTTTTCTCCTGCTCGCGCCAGTTACTCGAGCCACGAGAGGGAGGCGAAAAGCGAAGCCGACCGTCAGAATGCGTACACAATACGGCCGCTGACTTTGCTTGGCTAAGAATGAATTAAATCTATAAACCATCTAAAATAAATATTCTATAAGACATTGAAAACATCATTGATTGCATTATGACGAGCGATTTTTTGTCCGAGATCCCACCGCAAGAACATCCCGCTTATAGCGTAGGTACATGGTTCAAACCATTTTTAAAAATAATACATATTTGTATTATTTTTGTTAAGTGTTTGTTTATAAGTTAATTTCTTCTTTCTGATAAGGCCACAATTTTTGTCGTTTTCTATTTTCTCTCCATACTTGGTTGCTTGAAAGAAATCGCTTTTAGCGATAAGGCCGCTAGTTTAAAATCTACGAGTATTAATAGTATTGTAATCTGTATTTATGTAATGTTTTTGTTTAATAAAGTGTTTTTGTTTGTTTGTATTGTTTTGCATTGTTGTATTGCACTTGTGTTACAGCACCAGGCAACAAGCCAGTGTTTGTGCTGACCGGCGAAGGGCACAGGGAGGAGTTGGAGATGTATGTAGCAGCCTTGTTGAAGTATCACATGAATCGAGTCGACACCTCTCCTCTGCCTATATCCATTTCCAAACATGTGGAGGCAAAGACGGAGTCCATTTTGAGGTTCCCCAGTAAGGTATGAATCATTCTTGATGGTATTAATAGATTGAATTCAGGCTCAAATAAATGTGAAACATATGTATAGAGTTTTAATTTTGTTATTAGAATATATTGCAAAATGACTCATAGACTACAATGCTCTACCCATATCTCTGCTCTGCTCGACTTTGGTGGATTGCCTGACTGGTTTAGAGTTCATGTATAAATTTTAAAGCAGAAAACTACAGCTGGTATGCTTACTTGACAACAAAAAAGCATTTGTTATCAATGCCAGTTTTCATTGCCAAACTTATCGATCCGATTTATGAGCTTAAAGTAAATCTATGAAATAGTTAAAAATGTTGATATAAATAAAAAAGAAACAATGAATACTCCAATACCCCATGGCAAGTAGCATAGCAAAGGCACAAATTGTCTTTCCGCCAATTTATCCCCTTGACTTGATTAAATTGACATTGACAACTGAAATTGAAAGTGGATAAAATCTCAGAATAAGGAAAAACAGTAGAAGTGACATAAAGTAAAAAAGTTGTGGTGCATGATTCCACAAACATGGCGTCTAAAATCTATAGAAACTGCTATGTAATCTAGACACGAATGACACTTGGACTGCTGATCAAATGTCAAATACTTGTTGTTGGCCGTGACAAAACATGGCGCCTGGCCGCATTGTTGTAATTTTAGGCAATGATAAAACCACTATTGTTTTTTTTTACGTACGGTTACACTCTTTGAGTTAAAAAGAGACGCCGATATATTTATAAGTACCTATTTTAATGCCGAGTCCACTCTTTTTTCTTATTGTCTATGGATAAAATGGTTTTATTCCTTTGCCTTGCTAGGGGTGCTGCAGAAGAAAATACTTACTCACAATTTAATGTATTTTGTTCGTCAGCTGACAGCCAACCCTTACTACCGCGGGCGGTCGGACGAGCCCTTCCTGGCCATATCTGACACTGGCCACCATCGCATATTGCTGACCGATTGCTCTGGGATCGTGCTCAAAGTCATTGGAGGGCCCGACCCTGGATTTAAAGATGGAAGTAAGTTTATAATACAGTAAGGGCTAAGTCCTGTGGTTATTTAAAACTGTGATACATATGTCATCACTACATAGTATAAAACAAAGTCGCTTCCCGCTGTCTGTCCCCATGTATGCTTATATCTTTAAAACTACGCAACGGATTTTGATGCGGTTTTTTAATAGATAGTGATTCACCTGTGTGAAGCCTGGGCGGGTCGCTAGTTATGAATATTTTGAAATTGGTAAAATGCAAATAAATTGTTAATAATGCAATACAATACAAAAGACTTTAATTATTATAGGGAATATAATTATGTATATAATTCAAATTGAATATTAATATATGTATTTCTATGCCATTTTATGGAATTTACATTTGTCCTTTACATTTATCTCATTTCTTCTCGAAATCTTTCATTTAAATTTTTACGTTTACACCGTCCTTGTCGTCTATAGGTTTCCTTGTATCCAAAGGAGGTTGTCTGGAAGAAATCGCTTTTAGTGATAAGATCGCCTTTTGTGCCTTTTCTGTCTTTGTTTCTTTTGTTATGTTTTCCTATTCGTAGGTGTCAATATAGTGTTGTATTTTATTGTATATGTATTGGATATAATTGTGAATGTAAAAAAGAATTGACTTGATTAAGTGGGTTATCATTTTAGAAAACATAAATAGTATAATTTTTAATATTCAAGTTCTTTGGCTTTCATTTTTAGGGTTCCGTACCCAAAGGTTAAAAACGGGACCCTATTACTAAGACTCCGCTGTCCGTCTGTCTCCAGGCTGTATCTCATGAACCGTTATAGCTAGAGAGCTGAAATTATCACAGATGATGTATTTATATTGCTGCTATAACAACAAATACTAAAAACAGAATAAAATTAATAATTAAGGGGGGCTCCCATACAACAAACCTGATTTTTAACCATTTTTCGCTCTATATTAAAAATGGTAACAGGTAGATGCTTGAAATTTTCACAGAATATTTAGTTGTATATTCACTTCAACACTACATAGTATAAAACAAAGTCGCTTCCGCTGTCCCCATGTCCCCATGTCCCAATGTATGCTTATATCTTTAAAACTACACAACGGATTTTGATGCGGTTTTTTTTAATAGATAGAGTGATTCAAGAGGAAGGTTTATATGTAGAATAAACCTGTGCGAAGCCGGGGCGGGTCGCTAGTAATAAATATTTAAATTAAAATAAAATATATGTTTAAGGGGGGCTCCCATACTTTGTAAACCCATATTATGCATTAAACAAATATGAATATGAATACAGTACGGAACCCTTCGTGCGTGAGTCCTACTCGTACTTGGCCGATTATTCCAACTAAGGTTGGCTAATAAAACTTGAAAAAAGCTGTACATTTTAGTACGCGCAATCGAAATCAGCGAAGAAAGAATAAAGCCACAGAAAACATGTTCATAATCTTACCTTAGTTTCTGTTTATCACCAGAGCTATCGGAAGCGCGGTTCAACTGTCCGCAAGGCCTGTGCTGGCTGTCAAGCAATGTGATCGCAGTGTGTGACACCAACAACCACGCCGTGCGAGCCGTGCATCTAGACGAGGGCTCCGTGGAGGTGCTGGCCGGAACTGGCGCGCAGGCCGAACATGGAGACCTAGGTATGATTGGATTATACATGTACAAGTGCAGTTCAACTGTCTACAAGCCCTGTGCTGGCTGTCGACCAATGTTATCATCGGAGCCGCACCGTAAGTTTAAGGGGTCCTAGGCTAATAGGTTCTACTTAGGGGCCCAGCTAGACTCAAATGAATGAAATGGGTTTGATTAATGACAGGATTCGCAGGGCTGCAAACCCTACGATCTGTTTATCTTAGTAAAATTGTTGATTTTATTCGCATTATTATCTATTTTTGACTTGAACTTGTTTCACGCAGCAACAGAGCTGTTGATCGACTTTATTTTTGGCATGGATATAATTAAAAGGTTGGAAAGTGACATATGCTACTTTTTATCCTAGAAAAAATACAGGTTAAATATGGGTTAAACATGGGATAGCACAAAAATTAAAATGTCACGCAGGCGAAGCCGCGGACGAAAGCCTAGTATTGTAAATCACTGCATAGTATAAAATAAAGTCGTTTCCCTGTCTGTCTGTCCCTATGTATGGTTATATCTTTAAAACTACGTAACGGATTTTGATGCGATTTTTTTAAATAGATAGAGTGCGGCTTCGTCTGGGGGTGAACAACCCCTATCACTTAGTGGTATGAAAAATAGATAGTAGCCGATTCTCAGACCTAATGAATATGCATATAAAATTTGGTAAAAATCAGTAAAGCCGTTTCGGAGGAGTAAGGTAACTAACATTGTGACACGAGAATTTTATATACAGGGTTATTTCTAATAAATTAGCATCCTTTTAGGGGCTTATTATGTACATCAAAACTAACAACTTTTGTTTTACGATTTTTATTAATACTCAAAAAAAAAGTTGTTGTTCCATAGAAAAATGTCGTTCACCCTTGACAAAATGTATGGAACAGCTGTTTTTTTTTGAGTTTTAACAAGCCCCTGACAGGATGCTAATTGATAAGAAATAACCCTGTATAAGATGAATCGTGGTTGTTAGTCTTGTGGTGTATACATAAATACGCATAAATAAACATAAATGAATTAGGTAAAAATAATAATATAAAAATATCAAAACATTATTCAAAACACTCGTCGCTTGTACCACACATCGGTGCAATAGCCGACCAGTTCCGAGTGATGACGCGCTCGCTCCCGCCGGCAGAGTAGTACCTACCTAACCCTCGCGCGAACATCGTTCCGTGTAAATAATCGATATTTTATGTTTCTGTGTTTGTTTACTTTTCTAAACTATTGTGCAATTAAAGACATTGTTTGTACTTATTAGTGAACAATAAACAATCAGTTATTAGTTAATTAAAGTGACTATTTATTATCACACCCCGGGCAATCACCCCATAGTCTCGCTAAAACTCGAGAACAACCGATTTGGATAATTTTGGTCTTGAAATTTCCGTGGAAGCTAAGGGAAAGGTTTAAACGGTAAGAAAATTTATAAAAGTTGCGTTGAAAAATAATAAGAACATCAATTTCATTTTCCCATACAAAATGTTCCTGCATGTAAAAGTTGTCGTTGTTTGAGTTTTAGCGGGAACGCGGAAAAATGATGTCGCCGCATTGTATTATTTTGTTAAATTTGTGTTTTTATCAGTCTTAATTAGTGAAAAATTGTGGTATTTCGTTGATTATGAGCTGATTTACGTGCATGAGTGTAGGCAAGTGATATAATGTGACGTATCGTGTTGTTCCGTGTTGTTACCAAAACTCCATAGACGCCTCCAGTAGTCTCCACTGCTTTACTGAGGTATGACTTGGACTATGTATAGACTGACTTGACCGTGACTTTATTGGACTATGACGTGACGTGACTGACTATTTTGACAAAATATTATAAAAAATATTAAAACTAGACACTGGCAAATGCACAACAATGCGACGCCAAAACATAAAAGAAGAAGTTGTCGTTGACAGATGGTGAGATGAAGTTTACCGGGTCAGCTAGTAAATCTAATAAATAGTTAATTATTACATATTGGTGAGGTAAAAGTTTAATATCTGGTTGCAGGGGGTAAATGCCTGGGGCTACAGTCGCTGTCGTCTCCGTGGGATATCCTGCTGTACTCGACGCCCGATATGGACATGTCGGTGCGGCCGCTGTTACCGCCGCCTCCTCCGCCTCCGGGCTCCGTCGACAAGGAGAAAGACATAGAGAACAATGACGACACTGTCGGTGAGTGACTGGTGTATTCTCACCTAACTTCAAATGCCTGGGGCTGCAGCCGCCGTCTCCGCCGGGCGAAGTCGACAAGGAAAAAGATATAAATAATCGGCTAAGTACGAGTCGGACTCGCGTACGGAGGGTTCCGTACTGTATGGGAGACTCCCTTAAATATTTATTTTATTTTAATTTTATCATGTATTATTGAAGTGAATGAAAAACTAAATATTCTGTGAAAATTTCAAGTATACCTGTTACCATTATTAATATAGGGCGAAAAACGTCTAAAAATTCAGGTTTGTTGTATGGGAGCCCCCCTTAAATATTTATTTTATTTTCTTTTTAGTATTTGTTGTTATAGCGGCAATAGAAATACATCATCTGTGAAAATTTCAGCTGCCTAGCTATCATGGTTCATGAGATACAGCCCGGTGACAGACAGACAGACGGACATCGAAGTCTTAGTAATAGGGTACCGTTTTTCCCTTTGGGTACGGAACCCTAAAAACGCTGTTGACACTGCCGCCGCTGAGTGACTGTTATGCATTTCTCACCTAACTGCAAATGCCTGGGGCTGCCGCCGCCGCCGGGTGCACTCGACAAGGAAAGAGATGCAGAGAACGCTGATGACACTGCCGGTGAGTAAATGTCGCGTACTTCTCTGCTGCTGGGACAGTAGGACATCCTGCTCTACAGACATGAACATGTCGGCGCGGCCGCTGTTTCCGTCGCCGCTTGACAAGGAGAAATATATAGAGAACGCTAATGATACCTGCGGTGAGTAACTATTGTGTAGTGTGTACTTATCACCTAGCTTCAAATGCCTGGGCCTGCAGCTGCTGTCATCCCCATGGGACATCCTGTTGTACTCTATACCAGACATGGTAATTTTTCGTTTTATTTTATCTAAAGTTAGGTCGCCCCACTTGCAGCTTACATAACTTTAAAATTATAAAAATTGTTCTTAATTATCGCAATACAAAAATAACATTTCGGCGCGGCCGCTGTTACCGTCGCCGCCGCCGCCGCCGGGCTCCATCGACAAGGAAAAAGATATTGAGAGCTCTGATGAGACTGCCAATGAGTGACTGTCGTGGAGCACTTTACATCTGTGAACTGATTCTCCATGTGCCTGCATAAAAAATTGTTTTAGAAATGTATAATTAAGAAATTCATATAAAAAAGGCATATTTTCTTTCTTATACTCTTAATTTAATTATATTAAATTTAAATCGAAATTTACTCATGAACGATTGTGCCCCAAACAAAATCTACTACTTCAACAAAAGAGGTTCTCAAGTCAACTATGCATATCTTTACTAATATTATAAATTCGAAAATGTGTTTGTTGGTTTGATATTCTTTCACGCAGCAACAGAATAACGGATTGAATTGATTTTTGGCATGAATAAAGTTAAAAGATCAAAAAGTGACATTAGGCTACTTTTGTCTCGGAAACAAGTCGAGCACAGCCGTAAGCATACTTTTCCCGAAGCCACTCAGGCCATTTTCAACCCCCTGTAACTTTTTTCTGGATAAATCTAGACGTCTGAATTTCCTACTATTAAGAGAATGTCATATAACAAAGAATATTTCTTAATTTCATCCAAATCGAACCAGTTGTTTAAGAATTATTGCCAGTCAAAGTTCTTTGATTTTGTCACTGACACACTTATACACTCACTCACATCATCATAATTCTAAGGTACTTCTAGCAGCCATACAAGCTTGCAATTTTAAAGTTAAAAAAACAAAAAGTGACATTAGGCTACTTTTGTCCCGGAAAAGAAAAAGGTTCCTATGGGATAGTACAAAAATAAAACAACTATGCGAGTAAAGAACCAAGCGAAAGCTAGTGTTGTAATTTTTTTTAGTTTTAATGCATTTTTGTGTCTAATGCGATATACCCAATATTTTTGCAGAAAAGGAAAAGAAAGAAAAAGACGGTAAAAGACGTGTGCTCCTCATCGCTTGCGCGGGCTCGCATCAGATCTGGGCTCTGTTCCTTGACACTACTATTTGGTGGAAGTACAAAACGTTTACAGAAGGTGAGCTCTGCTTTTTTGAGGTTCCGTACCCAAAGAGTAAAGACAAGACTCTATTACTAAGACTCTGCTGTCCGTCTGTCTGTCACCAGGCTGTATCTCCTGAACCCTGATAGCTAGAAAGTTGAAATTTTTACAGATGATGTATTTCTGTTGCCGCTATGAAAACAAATTCTAAACAGGAAAAAATAAATATGGGGTCCCCATACAAGATTCTGTGATATTTGCTCGATATTAATAACGGCAACAGGAAGATGCTTGAAATATTCACAGAATATAATTATTCTCTTCAAAAATAAATAATTAAATAAAAATAAAATATATTAAGGGGGGCTTCTATACGGTACGGAACCCTTCGTGCGCTATTCCGACTCGCACTTGACCGATTTTTTATTAGGAGCTCAAAGTTAGTTACTAGACTTTGCTCCTCAGAAAATTTTTGAAAAAGTATAAAAAAACAAAAATCTAGTTATGCGACACGAAAATGGCTGTTTGAATGTGATAGCAAACTTATCCGTTATTACTACTTTGCAAAAAACAGATATAAAAAAATCTAGAATTCGGACTGTAAAAGAGGACAAAAGGTGTGCACTTTTACTGAACACAATTTATGGGTATTTGGTTAGTATTGAGCCACACTAACACATTTTTCATTGACGGGTACCGCCCACTCGGCTAAGTGCTGTGCATAACGATTTTTTCATATTGTCCACAGACTATTAATAATCGGATAAGGAAAAAAATAAATCGATCCAGATAAATTTTTAAGGCTGACTCGCACTTAGCCGGTATTATTTATTGAAATACTAGAGTTTAGATCAATTAATTTCACCAGTTGCAATGTGATCTTTATTTAAAATTATAAGCTTGGAGCTCAAAGCCGTAAATAATGGCAGCATTAAATTCTATAGAATGGCTCTCAGAATTAATGACAAGTAATAGAAACCGTACTATAGCGAGAGGATACATCACTTTGTCCCATTTTAATTATGAAATTTAAAAGGTGTTAGAAAAAGATGCACAAACACTCGAGCTTTCGTAATTTCGAAGGGTATCATCAACTAGCATTGAGCTATCTCGGCTCTCCAAATTCAAAAAGGTAGTAAGTAGAAAGTAAAATAATCAGAGATTTGAACCTTCTGATGGAACTAGAGGGTTTAAATTTTCGATCATATCGCAAAAGTCAAAGTAGATCAAATTACAACCATTATGACGTTCCAACTTGTGACTTTGACGTTTGATGACAGACAATGCGATTTTTTTACTGATGACATTGCTGAATGAAGCTTGTGCCAAAATTACTAAAGAAGACTGGGCAAAAGTGGTAGAAAAAACTTGAAAAATAATAAATGAAGACTATGACAGAGACGTCAATATTAACAACAAAATTGAAAATGAAATAATTATAAATACGGGTGAGGATAGCTCGACTGACAATTTTGGATCATCATCTGAAGAAAATGATTGACAGCATATTCACTTCTTCTCAATTTTTTTTTTTGATTGAGTGAATGTTATTTTAACCAAAATATTAAAGGAAAGAAAATTGACTTTTACAATACATATTCAAATCGATCAAATACTCAAGCAAACTTGAATCGATTTATCATCGTGAGTATCGAGTACCGAGTCGTATAGTTACATCACTAGTTACGTCGCGAAGACAATTGTCAAAACGGGCCTATTATTTTGTGATAGGTATAGTTAACATTTACAATTATTTGATTTTGCTATACAATGTTTTATGTTTATAGGTACGTGTGTGTGTATAGCGGGGTCGGGCGCGGAGGCGGCGCGCAACAGTTCGTACCCCAACACGGCGGGCTTCGCGCAACCCTCCGGACTCACTCTCAGAATGGGTAAGCAAATACATTTTATTACATTACTCAAACAAAATGTCGGAGAACGGTGTGCTGTTTAGAAATGAGTTACAACCTTAAATAAATCAGCTATTAAGTAGGTAACTAGCTGGTATTATTGACATACTAAATAGTCATAAAAATTGTATAGCAAAAATTCGCTCCGTTCTAAATGTATGTATACTAAGCGCCACACAAGTCGGCGGATGGTAAGTTATGCGCAGAACGCTGCGCAAAAGCTGAAATATAGGTATGCGCTCCCACGACGAGGGACTCGCGTCGAGGCACACCCGCCCGCCAACCTCATGCCTCCCGCGCGTTCTCTACGCCCATGCTCAACACTAAGCCACGCGGCGTCGGCATTGTGCACACATGCGGAATAATTAGCGAATCACCGCGAAGTGTTATCTAAGCTAACTTCTTATCCGCCGGTTTGTGTGGCGCTTAGTATAATGAATATGTATTTGTTATTGTTACCAGGAACGAGTCCGGAGATGTTCATAGCGGACTCGGAGAGCTCGTCGATCCGCAAACTGGCGCTCACTTCCGGCCAGGTCACCACGCTCTGCGGCGGAGATAAGAACCCTCTCGTACGTAACATTCTAATGAGATACATATCTAGTTAAAGCTTACGTATGTGAGCTTAACGCCAGTTATATGTTCCGGTGTGAGCCTGAATCGCGTTTGCATATGTTTAAGGCCAATTCACACATATCAGTGAAGCTACCGTCACGTCACCGGCATCATACTGTGACACACTCCCATCTAAAGAGTCACAGTCGTGCAAAAAAAATTGTTCGATCCAAAACTACCCAAGCTACATAGTGGGCAGTCTTTTTAGTTAGTTGTAAGGCGATTGCATGCCGACTACAACGCTGCGCAATCCCAGTGCTCGGTTACAAGCACTTATTAGGTGACAAAACGTCGAGATTCGAGAAAATGGGTCATTTTGAATTATTCATTGTAAATATGTAAGTCGGTATGTATGACGGCGCTCGGACATTTTTTTACTACTTTCACTTGGGGCTGTGGCTCTGTAGAAAATTTTGCTCGAAGGACAATGATTAATATTACGTCCCTATTTTGTTACAGAACCTATTCGCCTTCGGAGACGTGGACGATATCGGTCTGGAAGCGAAGTTCCAGCATCCGCTCGCCGTCATCTACTCCGACACCAACAAGGCTCTCTACATCGCCGACACCTACAACCACAAGATCAAAAAAGTCGACATCAGCACGCAAAAAGTCACCAGCATGAACGTAGTCATGATCGAGTCCACCGAACCCGTCAAATTCAACGAACCCTCCGGCCTGACCCTCACCAACGACGGCAAGTACCTCTACATAGCAGACACTAACAACCACAGCATCAAAATCATAAACACATCCAAAATCACATGCCAGGAATTCAACGTGAGACTCCCCGAACCGAAATTCGTCGAGCCAGATAACTTGATTCTTTACCAGAACGATCTATTCGTGAATAGGAAATGTGGAAATCTTAATATCTATTTTAACGTGAATCTGGACGCGAAGACGAAAAACGTGAAGTTCACCCCGGGCGCGCCTCAGAACTGGAACGTGTGCATCAGAGACGACAGCGGCAAAGATGTGACGGACGATGATTTCGACTTCATAAACTGCAATCGTAAAGGATCGAAGCTGCCCGGCCGAGTGGAAATGAAACTCAAAACGCGGACGGATAAGACTCATTATCGGTTGTATCTGAGTTTCCACACGGCTCTGTGCGATTCGGCGTTATGCTTTTCGCATACGTTTACGATTCGATCGACTATACTGGTCCGCGATTCAGTGAAGATGATCGAGTCTTACAAGATCACTTGTAAAGTAAATCCAGCCAACCCCCCGCCTGAATCTAAATCTCAGAATGCGTGAACAAGTTGTGATGAAAATAGCGGAACCTGACTGCTTTCAAAGTTCGTTTAGTGTTATTTTAGGTAAGGTTAACCTGATTAATTTAAGTGTAAGAGTTATTGCATTTGCAATGTTAATTTTGATTGAATTTTATCAGTTTTGTTATCCACTAACTTTCTTGTAATATATTTTGTAATGAAAAATAAAAGTGTCTTTTTCTACGATCATCATTACTTAAGCTTATGCTACCTTAGTATTTATGATACAGGGTTATCTGCTTACCCTGTACTAAGCCGAAAAGGTTTGATTGAGACCATCATAACGAACCACTTTTACTATGAGACCAAGTCAAAATACGTGAAAAAGAAAAACAGCTTTCCATAAAAATTGCAACTTGGAATCGACAGAATGTGTGACACAGCAGATTTTTTTCTCAAATTTTGAGTTGACCCCATAGTAAACAACCCATAATAAACAAATAACTTGTAATAATGGTATTAATCACCCCCTTTCGGCTTGGTACAAGGTAAGCAGATAACCCTGTATGAAGCCAACGTATCTTAAGTTCATAAGCATAACTTTAGAATTATAGTCATTACTATTTTTAAGGCTACCTATAAACTGTCTGCAGATTATAACATGCGACGCTCCAGATAAAAATACTATTCAGAACCTGGCAAGTCATTGGCGTGGTATGGTATGGTCATATATACCTACAGTAAATACGAATTTGTAACATTCGTTAACTTTGATAAGCATAGTAATACGCCTAGCACTAAAGTCTCTACATCATATCATTTTTCTCTCCCATTTCAATACTCTAAGTTATTTGGCAAACATTAACTTTGATAAATCTTAACTGCCTAGCTATTTATTGGACATACAATTTTTTGTGATAATTTAAGCAATAGGTACCTAAACAATAATCTCAAATTCTCCATTCATCGATTTCTCGAATCACCGTCTAAGAAGTTTCACTAAAACTAGTATACATAGATATTCGTATTCACGCCCAACCATAACTCAAAATCGACGCCGAACACGCTCTCAGATTTCCATGTATGTACCTCTATATGAAATCAATGTCAGTTTTCGCTTCACGGATTCACGATCGCAAAATGATGTAATACATTACCGGAGCGACCTGACATAACCAAGGAAAGTGTCCGTGGCATTTGTCCCGTCACGAGGAAGCTTTGGCCCAATAAAAGCAATTTGTTTTGCTGCTCATGACTCGATCGACCTCGGACAAGGGCAGCCGTCACTAGAGAATATCAAACATATACAATTTCCATGGAAGTAGAAAGACAGAGGAAGCGCTATACGGTTGCAATAGTTACAAACATTGAAGGTATGATTACCTCAAAATGGAATGGAAATGGAAAACGCATAGAAACTGCTATGTAATCAACGATATACCTAATGTGACATTTCATCAATCAATATACTCTAAAAAAAATAACGTAAATACTTAAACTTGTATTATGAATTTTAGAAAATAATGCCCTGACTAGGTACAATTTGATCTACTGATTAAATACATGAACTTACTATAGGTTGGACCGGATGTTACAATAAGATGACATTAATGCCCCGCCTTGAAAAGCTGTGAACTTTACAGTTGGACATTTTTACTCTTTCATTTTTCTATGGTCAAATGTCACATTGGTGTTTCCGCAATTCGGTGGACAAACTTCCAATCCAACTACCTACTTCAAAGCATAGCTTATTTTTGTATAACGAACTACAAGTAAATATTATACACCGGATCTGCTTTTACTTACATGTATGAACACTGCGCTTGACAGAGATCATGAAACATTTCTTGTAAAATTATTTTGTTTTTGTTACTAACGACCCTCGTTCAATCAAAACGAGTGATTCAGCTCATGACAAAGGATATAATTTATTGATATATCAATGGCCGTAGAGACGGATGAATACATAAGATTTGCGTTCAGTGTTGAGCAGAGATGTGATTTTTCGCTATACCATAACTACTACAGAATGATGGCCAAAATGGCCCAAGCTTAATCAATGTCAACAATTATAATAAAAGCATTTTTTTACATATGAACTTAAAGAAACGAACTTATAACTAATTCAAATCCGTACACGTTTGCTATAATTGACCATAGCCCTCTTCCAACTTCTTCACCTTTTTTCTGTTCTTTGTTTTTTGAACTCTCCCTAGCAACGCCCGTGATTCATGCTTTTATGTTCATGTACCTATTTACATATGGAGTAATCGAAAACTTCTGAAATCGGATCTGTTCATTTCTAAATACTTACCTAATAGACAGACAATACATATTTTCTTCCAGTATATTAACTTAGCAAACAGTGTGTGCGCCCAAACGTTCTACTGCTAAAATAATAATATAATAACTAGAAATTATGCTGTGTCAATAGTTCAAAAATTTCAAATATTTAGACTGAACCCAATGACTGCAACCGCTCCATCATAAATATCGTACTCCAAAACGCATTATAAATTATTGCCCCGCACTTAGCAATAAATAGCATCAGCGTGATAAGCGCCAGCGCATCCGCTGTTGGTACAGTAACCATGAATATGGAAAAAACTTATACTTATAACGGGAGTGGATCATACAAAACTAGTTTTCTATTAGAGACGTTAATTGAAAGATGAACTTCCATATTTAACAATATACCTATTTTCTTGCCAACCGATTAAAAATACGATTGTTCTAAATAACAATCGTATTTTTAATTTCCTGAAAGATATTGCTCTAAAGTATTCTAAACTTTTTAATGTTAGAGTAGTGTACTGTATCAGCTTATTTAATAGTCCACTGCAGGACGTAGGCCTACCCACGAAGGGTAATGTCAGAGTGAATAGGTGTATTTTAAGTCTGCGTGTTTCACCTTCGACCATAATGTCGCTTACCATATATCAGGCGATTTAGTGCCCAAAATTGTAATAGTACCTTCTTACAATTTTCCAAAAATAATTTAAACAGCCGAATGTAGAACCGGTTTTTGTGAGTTGTGGTTCAAACCGTAGAACTTCAAAATAATTCCCTTTCCCAAAGCTTTTTGATACATGTATTTTGCTACTACGATATTCTTTCATCTTCTTTCTGAAAGACTTTCTCTTCTTTTACTCCAGGACAAGTAAAAAGACGCCTCAATCAATACCACCCCTTTAGTTCATTTTCCATCGATACGTACAAAGCAGTTTGACTCAACGTTTCTGATCAGTAAGGCCAGGGAATACAACAGACTGCCGCTTTCTTGTCTGTGTTTTCACTTTGAAGCTATTCGAAGTGAGTGTGAATCTTTTAAGTCTGCGTGTTTCACCTTCGACAACAACGTCTCTTACCATCGGGTGGGTCGGAGGTCAATCGCAGACATATTCGCTTTAAAAAAAAAATGGTTGACTGTAAAGTCGGTTTACTTACGATATTTGAACGTGACAACGTCTTAAGAAAATACTGATGGAATGGTAGCATTTTTCAAAAGAAAATTACATGGAACGCCTCAGAGCGAGGTAACGCCGCATGAGTTTTTTTTTTTTTCGTGAATGCAGCCGGTGCTCTATCGAATTATAAGACGTTGTGACGCCAAAAAACCCTGCGAAAAAAGTCGCGTAAGTCTCTCGCCTGTCCGAAGAAAAAGCAACATCACAGCAACACTACACCGATCACTAAAACCAGGGTTACAGCGTGCGTCTTAAGACTTCATCTCATTTGCATTACCAAGTGCTTCGAACTAGAACGGCCTTAGCGGCCTTACTATCTAACACCAGCATAATTAGCCCCTAATTCTTATGCATCCAGATTATTTTTAACTGCGCATTGGGCATGATCCGTTACTCTTGTGACCTTATGATTTTAATGAGGCGTGCTATGTAGAGATATTTCATGTTCAGCAGAGCGTGCTCTTTTCGCGTTGAAAGGATGTTTGTTTATCTCTTTTTCTATGGAGCTTAAGCTTTTAGTCATATTTCGTATGTTTATTTGATCTACTCGTAGAATCTATGGATGAAAGCTTTTCTTTACATTTTTTCGTATGTGTAGTAACTTTGACTTACCACTGAAGTTGCCAATAGTAATATAGTACTTGTACTTATTTCAAAATATTCATTGATCTCAACTATTTTCGTACGACTTCGAAAAGGGAGGACATTTAAATTTTTATTAGATATGGAAGTTTTAATCTAAATGTGTTAAAAGGAGATTTGTCTCCATAAAATACCGCTATTATGATTTGAGTGGTCAAAATCTGTTTATCTGTTTGTATCGGTAAGAAAATAGTCAGATGGTGGTCAACCGGGAACTAATTTGCGTTAAATATCTACTAAATATATTCCGTTATTACGAACACAGCACGACACTTGTACTTGCACGCCTCATTATTTAGTTCCATAAAAAAGCTCAAAAGTACGTTCTAGTCGTATATCTATAAGGTTACTGCAAAGTGCAGTTACAGCTTTTAGCTCAACCACAAATTGACGTTGGAGTAATTAGAGTCATCATTGTAAGCCAGAATATTGTCTTCTAAGCGTTTTTACAGCTCAAGGAGGCTGAGGTAAGGTCACAATCACAGATCTCGGGAGACGAGACATGTCGTCTCGACCTAGGGGGACCAATTTCGCGCAAAATTGCATAAAATCACAATTAAGCGAAACGCTCATAATTACACAGTTATTACTAATAGGTAGAGCACAACAAATTATTAATATGCGCTCACATTACACTTACTTACCACCAGTAAGATTTAATTAATCCCTCAATGTATAGTCGTATCGTATTAATTGTAAAATCTTACTTCACAAAGGGCATGGACCCTGCTGTTGTCTGTGTTAAAGAACACGAAATTCTGCTAAGTGTTTCTTAAACAAGCATTTCGTGGTATTATTGCGGATTTGCTACATATAGGTATCTCGCGCGCCGGGTAAAGAGGCCTCTCATTTATCACTAAGGTTACAGTGATCATTACCGTATCAGTTCGTCAGGCGTCGGCCAAAACAATCCCAGCCCGTCGTGGGCTGCCAATTAAAGCTCGTGTCGTCCAATGTTTGCCATTTTCTATAATCTCCGCCGGATAATGGTGCCGAGACCTCACGCGTCGTAGGATGGGATTAGCTTGGATAATAATTTGCCATTGTAAAAAGTCGAGAGACACCTGCTATGTTACCTCGTGTATTAGAGTAGAACTGAGTACTCAAATAGTGAAACCGCAAATACTACTCTAAAATAGTTGTTTGTACCGCGCTCTATCATTTTTACTCTGCCCTTCTAAGTATAGTGAAGGGTCGATGGCAATTTTTGGCATAGCGCATTTCATTTTCAGGCAGCTTTTGTCCTTCTGGTTTCATCCGTCTTCGATGCCAGATGTTCGATTTGCGTCAAATTGAAACTTTAGGGTGATTTTCAGTCATTCGACCATGTGGTCTCACGATGAAATCCTTGACCGGCAGATCAAGCACTGTCGAGATTTAAACCCACGCTCTTCAGCGTGTGAACCGCAGACACCAGCCCAGAACATTCATCACTTGCTACTTACACATCTGTTTTAAATAGCCGATGGTTAACTAATTGCTCAACTACCTACACTTGTTGAGCTGTTACCCAAAAATTCCATTGTCTAGTTGTAGCTGAAGTCGGTTTCGAAAACTCATGTCGTAAAACACTTCTACGCACAATTAGTTGCCCTTAAACTTTGTATTTTAATCGCAAAACGTTAATAGTTCTATGTTTACAGTTAATAACTATCATGGTGCTTTTATAATGTTATTTCCCAACAAGATGTGTCATTCGCGGTAGTTATTTATTTATCGCCGAGCGTCGTCCTCAAGTCGATGTATTTTCCATTTAATCGATCCGCGATATCTTGCAATGAGTATAAAAAGCTTGCAATACGCGTGATTAATTAAATGCTTCGATATATTATGCTGTTGTCAATGCACCGGCTGTAGGTAGGAGACAATGTATGCCGGGTGATGCGGTCCGCATATGAAACTTCAAGGGTGATTTTTTCCTCCGTTGAAAGGTTGGCATTCATACCGCGCGCTGATCACGGCGTCGCAATGTAATGGACATTCTATCAAGTAAATATAGTTAAACTCTGTTTCCTTTACTGTTTCGCAACGCATCGGCCCTGGTATTTAATGGAAAGAATACTTCAAACCTTTGGTTTGTTCACGTGATTGAGCCGAGGGGTTCCGGTCGCAGTCGTGACTCTGAACCGCAGCAACTTTAATAATCGCAATATTGGAGAAACCTGCTGTTTAGGGTGTTAGGTGATTCACCGAGATAGTCAGAAACGCGCAGCGTGCTAGAAACGAATATTTACTGTAGAGTATAACAGTAAACATTTTTGTCTGCTTGAAGGTACGCATTACAATAAATTTCTTCTATGCTAACATAGAATAAATTTATTGCAAGGCGTTTTTCGTTTGTCTAGAGAGTTGGTGAAATGAATCTTTGGAAATGTTACTTTTATTATATTCTATTTTCCATCACCCATCCATCAGCCGTAGGATATCCACTGCTGGACATAGGCCTCATCTATGGATTTCCAATAAGGCCGATTTGAAACCGCCTGCATCAAGCGCGTTCCCGCGATCTTACTTATACCGTCAGTCCTACCTAGTCGGTGGATTTTCTATTTTACTTTCTGCCGTGTTTATGTATGCAACTGGCTATATTAATAGTGCACCATTGATGAAATTACAAGTTTTATAGCTAAATTCATCATCGTCTGTAGCTTACATTGTTAATCACCAAACTTGACCCTACTCATTTACGGTTGTATCCTCACAAGTCAGCTTCGTTGGTGCCTTAGTTATTTATGTGAAGCACCTAAGTTTACACTGTAGGTAGGTAGTTAAAATACACCCACACGCCAGCTGCGGTGTACTCATCATAATCTGAATAAACAAATCCTCAGGGTCTCTATGCACACAGCCTCACTAAATAATTGTTACTTACGATTCTATCGTCAAGTCAAATATCGTATTTAGTTATTCAAATGTAGGTTCGGCGTCATGTGATCGCGAAGGCTAAAATAATCGTCACAAGCAGGTGAACTAAATATGAATCCGGTTAAAAGCTGACGATGTAGTGATTGGTGGTAGCATCAATAAAGGCATTGTTTTTAAAGCGAGCGTGCCGTTACGGGCCATGAGGTGTTTGGGAATTCCGAGGCGCGAGCGCGCTACTTATACGATCAGGCTATATATTTTTAATGTAGGTGGAGAAGGCATTTTTATGCTATTTCCGCAAGTATCATTTTACATACATGTCTGAATAACAATCGAGTACCTAAATAAATGGTCAAACTGCGAGAATTTAGCCTAATGATTGTCGACAAACGGTCATGTCTGTGTACCTACTCCTGTGCAGTACAGTAATAAAAATCTACTCAATCAGTTCTAAAGCCACGTGCAATAGTTGCTGCTATACACTTTCATGGTTAGCAGTTCGAATGGTCATGGCATTAATACTAAAAGTATTTTCTTGTTCTTTTTCCTACTTATGTAGAGTTCAGTAAAATTCCGACGAGTTGCTAAATTTCAATTACTTACATATTTAGATTTTTTCCAAGGTTTACTGTGTCATTCATGCTGTTTTCCAAAAATGTTATAGTTTTACTAGCTTTCTGTTTAGTTGGTTTCTGGACAAAGTTAGGTAGATATATTCTAGTAGCGCCCTAAATACTGACTTAGTAACCTGTCTGATGTCCTGTAGAATTTATAGTAAGTAATTACCAAGCACCATGGCTTTTTCAAGATGTTTACGTTATTTTTGACGTGACAACGTCTTATAAATTGGTTTGCCGGGTGACACTTCAAGAAACTGCGTTACGCTCCCCGCTCACACTTCATGCGCTCTCATTCGTCTCATTCGTCTCAAAGTCGTTGTCACGTAAAACTTTCGCCCGTATACCGACTTTACAGGCAACCAATTTTTTATCTTTAAGCACAATATCGATCTAATACTCGTTTTAATCATAGTACCTAACCGAACTGATCAATACCTAAATTCCACTGAACGCGGCTTTTCGAAAATATATGGATGGCATCCCTACTGTAACTGCTATCCAATTCTTTGTGTGTACGACCTATAAAATAGTATCTCGTTATTATTCTGCCGTGAATTTGGCATGACTTATTGTTTCTTGTAGCTTATTCGCGGAGCATTTTCGCGACAACAGACAATGGAGTTCCCACGTCGCGCTATTTTTTAAATGCATTTAACACAATAGCTGCGTTTGGCAATTGTTATGTTTAAATATGTACGAGGAGATGTTGATCTGGCCGTTTAATTATACTCACTTTATCAGATGCATTTAGCACCATGAATGATGGACAATGGTTTACTTAAGTGTAATAAAAACAGGGGTTTATATTGGCGCGGAGCACGCAGGATCGTTTCGAGATTTAGGAGACTGACCGTCTTACCACAAAAGTTGTACGCACGCATTAGTCAATGTTTAACAGTACAAATTAAACATTGTTTAAAGCGTGTTTACAGCTTTTGTGGTAAGGCAGTGAGACTTTAATATGTAAACAACAACAACGCACATCTGCTTAACATCAGGCAGTATGTAGTCAAACGCAAACCTATACGGAATAAAATAAAAACCTTGTATACAATGTTGATGAACTATTTATAAAATAAATATGTAAATGACAAATTAGTAAAATTAACGTTACTTAAAGAGAAAACTAATATGTGGCGAAAAACGGAACAGAACTTCACACCGTTTTCTTAGGCACTGCTCCTAATTTTTTTATTTGAATTATGTTGTGGAAAAGCTTATTATGTACGGTGGAAGCATACTCTGGATAATTACATTTTTAAACCCGCAACAGCCACAAGAGAGTTATACAAGGTTATTTCAAATCAATCAGCATCTTCTTAGGGGCTTATTCTGTACATCAAAACTAACAACTTTTGTTCTGCGACTTTTGTCAAAACTCAAGAAAAAATTGTTGTTCCATAGAAAATATCGTTTACCCGCGACAAAATGTATGGAACAGCTGATTTTTATTTTGAGTTTTGACAAAAGTTGCTGTACAAAAGTTGTTTGTTTTGATGTACAGAATAAGCCCCTAAAAGGATGCTAATTGATTAGAAATAACCCTGTTTATTAAAAAAATATGTAATCATTTCAAACATACCATTCATAACAAGGTAAAGAGACAGTAGTAAATGGGTCGCTGGTCATGTGATGAACTGATGAACATCATTTTCCTTACCGAGCATTACCTAACAGTGTTCATCTCTGCGTCGTTTTTGGATGTGCAGCGACGAGATGCATAGATAGCATGCCAGAGTGCATGCCGGTACTACTAAGTAGGTGATCCGGCTTGTTGATAGACGAAAAATTAGATAAGTAGGTGGCGGTGGACCCATTTCATAGGATCTCGTAGCCATCTCTTCTATTTACCTACAACTAGTATCATGTGTTCGCTATTGATGTCTAAGAAACATTGATGGGTCATAAAAAAACCTATCAAACGATACCCATCACGAGCTAACTGATGAAATAGAACTCGAGATATAAGCAAATATCTACAACGGTCGGCGACCATTTTTGTGACGTCAAAACTTCTCCAGTTATCGCTTGACGACCGCTGGATCCTTGGTCCAGAAGTAATAACGAACACATGATACTATGTGTAGGTAAATAGAAGAGATGGCTACGAAAAGCTAGAAATAGAGGACTTATCCTCGCGTTGCCGCCCTACTAAATACAATACTTTGCAAAAACTAAAAAGTTCTCTTTATTATACAAAGTGTTGTTTTGCAAAGTGCAGAGATGTAGACGTGTATACAAGGATTACAGGGTTATCTGTTTGCTCTGTAGTAAGTCGAAAGGAGGTGATTCAGACCATCATTATGATCAACTTTTACTATTAGGCCAACCAAAAAAATAAGTAAGCTGTTTGTACAAAATTGCAACTCGGTTTCGACAAAATGTCTGAAACAGATGATATTTTTTCGAATTTAGGGTTGGCCCCATAATAACAGTTGTTCATAATGATGGTTTTAATCACTTCCTTTCGGCTTAGGCTCACCATTTCTAGATAACCATGTATACTGAAAGTATGGACAAATTATATGGGACCAACCTCGAAATCGCACAAAAATAAGCTGCTCCATACAAAAAATGTTCACTGACTCTCGACAATATGTATGGGACAGCTGCTTTTTTCCGCAATTTCAGAGTTGGGACCATAGTAAGTTAGATCAGACGACAAGAGTACAAGAACGGGATTAATGCAAGCTGCATCCAACCGGTCTTATCTGAGAATCATAGAAGAGGCCAAGATGCCTACATCCAACAATAGACGTTCTGCGGCTAATATGATGTTGAAATGCTATTTTGTTATCTACCTATATAATGTCGACTGCCTCGGTGGCTCAGTGGTTAGTAGCCCTGACTTCTGAATCAAAGAGGCGTGGGTTCGATCCCCACCCAGGGCAAGCATTTATGTAATGAACATAGATGTTTGCTCTGTGTCTGGGTGTTATTTAGGTTCTATCTATATAAGTATTTA
Source organism: Hypomecis atomaria (assembly GCA_964007245.1). NCBI lineage: Eukaryota > Metazoa > Arthropoda > Insecta > Lepidoptera > Geometridae > Hypomecis > Hypomecis atomaria. The sequence goes on from OZ023281.1 coordinate 3,115,999, forward strand.
TTTAAAATATGTATATGTAGTAAATCAGTCTCTGGCTGCCATATCACAAGCTTTGCTTAGTTTGGAGTCAGAGACCGTGTGTAAGATGTCCCCTAATATTTATTTATAATGTAATCTTATCTAATGTAGGTAATCTATACTTATTATTAGCTATTTGCATAAAATCCTACCTAAAATTAATGCCGATAATGCCAATTCAAATGATTTCCATTCCATTTTGGTTTATTACAGGGACATAGCAGCACCTATAGCTTTCTATGACTTAAAAATGAGAAGGGAAGTGCTCAGGAGTAGAGCATGTTTGCATTATTGCATCACTCGTATTGTTTCAGCAAATACGTTTTCTTTTAAAATAATAGAAACAGAAAGTAAGGCAAGTGACAAACGATGTAAACATATGTTAGGTGGTTTAAATTACCAACTAACTTGAAGCATTTGCTCTTGCTAGACTTAGCGTACAAATTTACAAAGAGTTCTAGTAATTTACTGAGCTCTGCAAATTACTTCCAACAATATTTGAGTAGCTAAGTAGAATTGCCTAGACGACTAAATAAATACAATTAGTCCGTCGTCAGTTAGATTATCAAAATGGATTAGACACATTTTTTTCTTTTCTCAATTAGGTAAATAATAATCAGCCCAGTACTCCGCACTCGCGCACCGAGGGTTCCGTACTGTATAGGAAATATAGCCCCCCTTAAATATTTATTTTATTTTATTATTTATCATTAAAATGAATATACAACTAAATATTCTGTGACAATTTCAAGCATCTACCTGTTACCATTATTAATATAGAGCAAAAAACAGCTAAAAAAATTAGGTTTGTTGTATGGTAGCCCCCCTTAATTATTAATTTTATTCTGTTTTTAGTATTTTGTATTATAGCGGCAACCGAAATACATCATCTATGAAAATTTCAGCTTTCCAGCTATAATGGTTCATGAGATACAGCATGGAGACGGACAGACAGACAGACGGACAGCGGAGTCTTAGTAATAGGGTCCCGTTTTTACCCTTTGGGTACAGAACCCTAAAAATGATAAATAGCCTATTAAAGTTCCGCGTGACGTCACGTTTAGGTAAACTTTTTTCATAAAAGTGATGTCGCGTGACTCCACTCCTGAAATTTGACTCACTTTTTCTTTGCTATTTCTTGTTTTATTGACAAAATAAAAAATACGTGTACAATATTTTTTTGAAACCTAACTGACGGACAAATTATAATAAAAAAAAATACAAAGTCCTCATGTTAATGGGCATGACGTAAACGTAAATAAATGCCTTTAATCAAAACTTAATGTAACATAAATCTTGAAATGCCTGATGCTTGACGCCCATGGGATAATGAAATTACATAATTGTATTGTCAATAATTCTCGAAATGTCTATTAAAAGCACAGATTAAATGAGTAAAAGTTTTATTATTATTCCGAGTAGTATCCAGGATATATTTTTAGACGACGGAAATATTATTGGCTAACATTATACTCGCATTATGACCAACGATACTTTGTGACTAATCCTAGTGATATCCCGAAAAAAAGCAGCTGTTTCGTCATCAAATAAAACCGGCCAAGTGCGAGTCGGACTCGCGCACCGAGGGTTCCGTACAAACCTGCAAGGTTTACAAAGTTCGTTCATTACGAAAAAAAAAGTAATAAGTTTATATTTATTAAAAAATATATATTTTGTAATGTAACTAAAAATTTAAGGTTTTCGGAATTTTTCCTTTATGTGTGCTATAAAACGTTGCTTCATGCCAAATTTCAAGATTCTAGGTCGACTGGAAGTACCCTTTAGGTTTTGATTCCCTTGCGAGTACTTGCGAGTTTCAAAATTTGCGGCATAAACGGCTGTATCTTTTGATTGCGTTGGCTTAGAAGTTTGATTTTTTCACAGCTTCAAGGGACAGTAGACTTGAGTAATTGATATAAATTTCAGCTTCATACCTCCACGCGTTCCTGAGAAAAAGGGTCTTGACAGACGGACGGACGGACAGACGGACAACAAAGTGATCCTATAAGGGTTCCGTTTTTTCCTTTTGAGGTACGGAACCCTAAAAATCATCAACTTTCTGATGAAATGTATGTAACAGCTGATTATTTCTGCGATCTCGGTATGGTGTGGTAAAAGTTGTTCATACTAAAGAAAACTAATCTTGATTAACACAGCTAGTTGCCACCTTAAGTCGTAGGCGTAATTAAAACTTCATATGATCGAATCGAGACTCCTATTGATTGTGAAAGATTCCATGAGAACGTTTTTAAATCACTGTTACTCGCCTCTAGACTGTGATGGTGTCACAAGATAGGTATCTCCTTGTTGAGGTATCTAGGTTTGCAATAAGAATTAAGGTCAGGTACTTGTACCTACTGGCAGCTTGAGGTCTTTTACTTCTTTCAATTATTCGAAGTCGATATTTATTTTCATCTTTCAATGAGTATTCATTGAACCCTCAAGAAGTTCAGCTTCTTGGCGGCTGTGATGTTAGCTAAAAGCTACGCAAAACCCAATCCTGACTGAAGCTCACTCAACTACTGCGGGAAGATTGGCCTCCAACAAATTTGATTCGACCTATGGCTGAATGAGAGTAAATTTAAGTATTGTACTCAAACCTTAATTATTAGATTTATACTGTCTGTTTGTGGTAACACAAAAGTTTTACGCACGCTTTAGACACTGTTGTACAGTACAAATTGCACGGTTAAAGCGTGTTTAAATCTTTTGTGGTAAGGCGAATAGTGTTTCACAAGACGACAAAAACATTCAAGGATATTATTATACTTATCATGATGCCTTATTTTACTACAGGACCAACCCAGAAATGGCGAAGGAAATCAGCTGTTCCATACAATTTGTCAGAGTCGATGAATTTATTACATGGAACATCTTAATTTTTTTTCGTAATTTCAGGGTTGGTCCCGTAACTCCCGTAGTACCTTAAAATCGATAGTAATAGCGAGTACCTATAATAATAAGCTAGAATAGACATACGACATCTAAACAACACGCAGTGTAGGGTATAGTCTATGTGTAGCTGAATGATAGAATGGGGAACATTTTGATTGCGGCATAATTACATAAAGTTGACATTTATACAATACTTAAGTTTTCAATAAGAAATCTTGAGTATTTTGCTTCAAACATTTCAGATTGGTGTGAAAACTTGAATTTGACTAGAAAATCAGTTACTATAGACATCTAATAACAATAATTAAATAAAATTAGTATATTTTTATAAATGAATACAATTAAAATACATGGCTTCATCGTTGCTAGATCACATGACTCGGGAGCCGGAGATCCGCATCTGGTTGACGACACGATGATCAGCCCAATGTCAGCTTACTAATACGACTGTAGATATACTACATCCGAGTAGTACATATTTGCATCGAGCATAGATATCTCTATAGTACATATTTGCATTGAATAAACATGGTGTATAGTGATATCGCCGGCAGGAACCGCACTTAGGTATTCGGAGGAACTGTAGGTCATTTTCGAGCAGGTGGTATGAAAAATGTATTGTTATCAGCTTTTCCATATATTTTGTAGAGAGTCGACGAACATTGTACGGAACAGCTGAATTAGGTTGCTGGCAATTTAATCCTGGATAAAGCGTGCTACGACCCTACTACGGGCGGGGTTGTGGCTACGACTATCTACGGCGCTACGTAACTCAAAGGACACTCGTGTAGATCTGCCCAGAATACGAGTAGGCTAGATGACAATATTTTTTTGGTATCCTCTTGTAACTAGCTATCTATAAAGAGAGCCGATTAACAAAAACAGAAATAAAATCAACTTAAAAACAAAGGAGTGCCAAGCGTTATTTTTTTTTGCTATACAAAGAGCGCATCACAGCAGACTAGGTATGATAACACTGCCTGTAAGTGTCATACATTCGTCTAGGTACATTGTACAATGTTATGCTTTGTGAGAACGGGACAACACCCCCTTTTTATTCCCACCAAAATCTTTACAAGCTTATATCTCTGAACTGAACCATGCTATACAAAGAGCGCATTACAGCAGACTATGATAACACTGCCTGTAAGTGTCATACATTCGTCTTGGTACATTGTACAATGTTATGCTTTGTGAGGAAGGAACAACACCCCCTTTTTATTCCTACCAAAATCTTTACAAGCTTATATCTCTGAACTTAATAAGCCAATTACGATTATTTTTCAGTTTACGAATCATATTTAATTGCTTAATTCACTTATCCTAATACTTTTAATAAAATACTAGTCAACTACCCCATTGAACTCTGTCAATATCAGAGTACATATACGAGTATATAATATAATATGATCTAAGCGTCTAGATTTTCCTTACGTTTTTCGAATTATTAATATCGTTTATAAGCTGTTCAAAACTGTATTTGAACCCTCCATTTATATTTTAGCTCCAAAAAGCTAATTAAAACATTTTTTAAATTTATTATGAGATGATGACACCGGATAAAATCATTAGCGGTATATTAGGTACTTAGACGTTGTATATCAGATACCATATTATTATTGTCTTTATCTGTGCTGTAGTATATTTTTTATCTTTATACTGACTTACTGTGACATAAATTACAGTCTAAAACAACACAAACGACTCTAAGGTATGTAAATCTCGCTTTACAAAAAAAAATCTCGCGTGCAAATTAATCTCAATTGCGAATAAAATTGGTACAAATGGCCAAAAGCAAAAATAGCAGTGCATCATTTGAACCTCCCTGAACTTACAATCACTTCCTTGCGTATGCAGGCCTATTGTTGTATAAAAACTCGAATCATTACGGAAACCTTCGGCTAATGGAGCTCGGAGCCAAAATGTTAATGAAATATTTATTGGCCACCAGCGGGCCAATTCCACTAACATCAGATGAAACTGAACTTTTCAAAGTCTTCTAAAACAGCTTGCTCCATCTTTGACCACAACGTCGCTTACCATCAGGCGAGTTGGTGGTCAAAGGAAGACTTATTAGCGAAAAAAAACCTTATCCGTTTTTCCGCCTAAGAAAATGTAAACATTACTTATGTTGCACTGCTTTCTTGGCAGGTTTCGCGAAGTTCTCAAACGTTCTGGTTCAGTTCCGTCTCCAGGTAGCTGAATAAGAACTCATTGCTCAGATTATATCAGATTTTCGTATGAAACATTCGGTTTTGAACTTTAAAAAGTGTTCTTGGTAAAAAGATGATAACGAGGAAAACTTTTCGATCGCCAAGTGAGATGAGTCACTGAATACATGACTTCGATTATTGGGATTTATAGTTATTTGTTTGCTAAACATATATACAATAACATGGTGTCGTCACGATCCTACACTAAAGTTAGACTAAATGAGAGTTACGAAAGACTTTTTCTTTTCATGACAATTAAACACAAAGATGTATACTGCATTAGTAACAATTTAACACAATGAGCCCGACTACAGAGGCGCCAGCGTAAATTTAATAGCAACGTAAAAAGCGTTCTCTCTATCGAATGTGAAAGAGAAACAGAACTATGCTATTTAGCCAATATAATTACGCTGGCGCCTCTGTAATCGGGCTTAATGTGTTAGAATTTGTTAAATCTTAGTAAGTTCGTATAGGTCGAGTGGCTAAGCCTGGTGTCCGAGTTATTAAGCCCCCTGAAGGCCTCTGACATAGTTCAACAGCTGAAACCGGGACCTAAAAATTATCGTGTACATTGAAATCTTTGTCAAAAAACTGAAAGAACTTTAAAATATGTACGTACATCTATGTACACGGTGATAGAACCGCGAAGCACACAACTATAACTCATTCATAAATCTTTAGTGATCTTGACACAACACGAGCATCGACATAATTTTGTAAAAGACGCATAATATTTTGGGTCACGTGACCCGCGACCCGCGTTGTCATATGACTGACTCACTGTATGTAAGGTCATATTGTAAAATTACGATGAAAACATTATGAGTTAGCACATAGCCCCGCATTATAAATTTATCCATAAATATTTGCATAAATAATTTATGTAGCATTAACTATTAAGTGTGATAATGATTTGTAAATTATACGACACAAGAAAATTTAATAGGCATGAGTTACACTGCTAAGTATACATTGATATGAGGAAAAGAATAAAGTCACCACGTGTATTCTCACAAAAACATTACTTATTTTAACCAAATGCATTTTTACATGCAGCCTTAAATAATATATTTCATTACGTATGTAAGTTTTTTATCAGCATATCGTTTAGACTAAAGTCTATAAGACGCGTTACGTACAACTTAACATGAGCTTAATTTAAAATGTAAGCCTACTAATGAATAGTAAATTTCGACTTTAGTTATAAATTAAGAATCACACGCGGTCTACCGGTTATTTAAAGTATTCATATAACGCACTACGCAGCGATTATTTTTGAAATAATTGTAAACCTTAATTAATTGAAAATTAGTGGATCTGTTTTACTTTATTACTCTACATTCGCATAATGGATGTGTTGTCAAGCAAAAACAAATGAACAAATCACCAAAAAAGTGTAACAAATAGTTATGATATAACTCCTGTAAAAATCTAAGTATGAAAATGGTCGTCCAAAAGGAGAGAAGGAGGATAGTGCAAATTATATAGGTCAGGCTTAGGCATATTACCTTGTAGGTACATCATTCATTAATTTGCTTTATTTGTTTTGGAAAATGAATTTCCTATTATTTTCTTTGAAAACAATATCCATTTAAAGTATTTGTCATATTTTCGGATCTTATTATTAAAACATTGCTTGTAAAAACACGGCGGCGCGATGGCGGCCTTCAACAAAAATCAAATTGGAAAATATGAAATTACCAAATAATTATTTATAACGATAAATTATTTTAACGCCTTTTTGGGTTATTGTACAAAGTCTGGGCCGGCTTTGCAAGATCTCTTTTGCTTGTCTGGTGGATTAATTAGTACTAAATCAACCAAGTGTGGCTAGGACCTGTTAGGAATTCACAAAATTATATCCGCGTCTACAAAGTCTACATTCTTCTAAACAAGGAAGCTGACGAGCAAACAACGGTGCATCATCAGTATTCACCGAAACGCTCCTCTTGTCAACGCGATCCGAAATACTCAAGAGATTACGCCTTGTTTGCATACCTACTTCTATTGTGCGATAGCAAATATTTGCCGAGCTAATGATCACATGGCGTCCGACGAAATTCTCAGGACAAATGTTGCAAAATCTCCAGATTGTTACAAAGTGTGAGAAGGTGGAAGAACCAGCAGTGATGTGATGGATGAAGCTGCAGCAGCAGGTCCCGCGCGCTCGCGGCGTCCCCCCGCGGCGGCGCGCGCGCATCCCCGCTACGGCGACTATAAAAGACATCGCCCAAACCAGCCGCGCGCTATTACAACAGTGCCTCTGTGATTTTTCCCGCCGCCGTATTTATTTTAATCATCAAATAAAGGTAAGCGAACTTGAATAAGGAACGCGAAGGGATAACCGGGATCCGATCCCTAATTTTGGAAGTGATTGTGAAACTCACAGTGAAATTTGAATTGAATAGTGCAGTATTTTAATTTCAGAGATCGTATTGTGAAGCTTAATTAGAATTAGGAGCTCAATAGAGAATTGCCTATGAGTTGGATTGACGTGCGGGCTTGCGCAAGTTCGTCCATTCAGTTTGATTGGTCATCAAACTTGACACAAAAATTGCTAAGTCGATGTTGTCCTTACATTTTGTACGCACTGTCTGGTGCGGATCACCGCGTTCTGTAATGTATGTCAAGCTGCGGTTGCAACAGACCGATGCTGAGATTATAACTGAGAGCCCTTTTCTATGGGACTGTTTCAACACTTAGCCGCTTCCACTGACCTAGTGGGTGCTGTTGACTTTAACATTCATAATGGTTCATTAGGTCATTAACTAGCTAAGTGCATAAACATAATTCTCTGCTACTTAATTACATTGTCATGCATATAATCCCATCGAACGCTTACTAGATATATGTTGAATTCGCTACAGCAAAATTTGTTAGTCGGTACATTTAACGGTTCACAGAATTCACAAAATTTCAAACAATGTCTATCAATTGCAATATTGATCGATCTATTCCATTTACGGCTTGGAACAAAATTAATATGTAAATAGCTAATTGATATTAACAAAGTATTTCGTAACTAACACTATTGAAGGTCAACGGCCAGCTGAAAGATGTGGGACTTTCAAATATTTTTGTGTGACATAAAAATAACTTTAAAACAAGATAAGCCGTTTGATGTCAATGGAACCTGTTTATGATTTACGGAGTATGTCTACTGAGAAATACTCGCATCGCGGGTTCGCTTGCGCAAGCTCTCGCATAAAATAAAATATACTTTTTCGGGAACTTCTTAATTTACTTGCCTTAATAGAAAGTTTTTATAACAAGTCGCTAAAAGATAAATCTGGCCATAGCAAGTTGTAAAAGTTTATGTTCTTATTATGAACTTAGGGAAACATCCTGTGTCGTGTTTGTGTACATACGGTCAGTAATCATATGATGCTCGTAATTCGATTCGTATTAGGTACTTGCATACATAATTAAAGTTATTAGTACTTAGACAGAACTTGAATTATAATGAAATTGGCGCGGTAATATTATAAGCAGCTAGAGTTCTCCAGATTATATATTTAATTGGTCAACTGCTTTTGACGAATAAATTATGAACTCGGCAAAAAGATCAATAGGTTTGTGCGCCATGGATATCTCTTATACCTACAGCTTATTAATAATCTTTCTTCTGCTCAATGCTAACTTGATCTATTCATGCCGTCTTTCAGAAGCGTTTCGTAAGCTAAGTAAATGTGAAAAGCATTGTATTATTAAAAAATAATATTATAGTGGACCTAATCAATGACATTTGTATAAGTATCAATACGATAGATCTTAATTAAAATTTAAAAAAAAATAATTTGCCGGTATTAAATTTATAAGTCATAGATACATTGTAGCTTAAAAATAAATTGAAATACATACTTCAAATATTTTTGTCCGTAATGCACCCTCGTATGCAAGCAGATTGCCTTCATATCGTTGAAAAAATGTGACCTTAACTTAATTAGCTACTCATTCACATTTTTGACTAAATAAAACCAAAAATTTCAAAGTCATACCAATGATTAAAACAGTTTTAAATAACCGGTTAGTGTTACAGAAAATAAATTAATTCTAAGGTATCTCGCCTATCTCAGCTCATTAATCGTTTTCCTAAATAGATTTTTATTTTTATCAACGATCATTAATTTAACTAAAGTAAAACTAAGAAGTATTTTATGAGAGACATAAACTACCCAATATAGAGAAGACCTTTGACATTTTGACTTATATTGATCATAATGACTCCATAAAATGTCTTTATTATGTTAATTATATAGGAGTGAAATACTTATTGATGTCTATAAAAAATGTTTACGAATGTATAGCATGTTTCCCTTTGATGTTACTATAAGTATCAGTAATGGTTTATTGAACAGAATTATACAAAACGAAGGTACCTACTGACATGGAATGAGCTTTTATACTAACAGTCAATATAAAACTAATTTTACCTAAGATAACTGACTAGAATCGAAAAGTTAGATCACACATTTTCTTGAAAAGAATGAATACACAACCTTTTAGCTTTATAAGGATTTAGAATGTTAATATCTAGCAACTGCGTTAAGATATACGAGTAACTAGTTTGGTGCAAGTGTAGGTAGTTTTTTACTTATTTAGTAGGTACCTATAAGATTTCATAATTAATTAAACTTGATTGGCATTATGGTAAAAGTTGTCAGTAATTACGAAAACAAAAAGCTCGTTTCAGCATCGTACCACTGTCTTTTGTAGCCATGTACCCATTGTAGTACATAATATTGATTTAGTTGTTTTACGACCCCGAAAAGGCCACGTCCGTCGCGCGTCGGTTGTAGGTTAGATTTCTGTGTTTGTGTCTATAGGGTTTATGCTTAAATAACATTTTTTAAACTGAAAATATTAATAGTTTTGAAGAATTTATGTTTACTTTACATTTTCAAAATTCGTCACTCATTGTAAAATCTTGAGACTTACCTTAAAAAGCCGATGACCATTGATCACTTTTATACAAAGAAAATTAAACAATTAGACTTTTATGCAAGTACTAGTGTATGATTAATGTTTATCCAAGTAATCGTGTATAAGGGGGTTCAATTGTAAATTGCCGTATTGCAGTAATTGCATTTATATTTCCATTCTTACCGAATAATAGAGTTGCATTCAGGAAGTCGTTATATTCCTTTCTAGCTGTCATCGGAATATCAAATTCACTACGTTAATGGTCTATTCGTATACGGCATTTCGATGCCTATTAAATTCGTTACAATAGCAATGATTAGGTATTAGTCTATTGAGCTTTTTAATAGAAGCAGCGTTACACGGTTTAAATTTACAAACAAATATACAAGAAACGCACAAAGTTTCTTGTACATTTGTTTGAAATTTTCTTTATTCCTACGGAACTTTCAAACCGCTGGATGGATTTCGACAATTAAGGTATCGTTAGATTTGTCTCGAAAACCCAAGTGTCCTTAGATAGTTTTGAAAGGATTTAGTTGATCTAAAACAAGAAGTGCAGGGGTAATTTTTTTATTTACTTTTTTTATTTATTTTACAATTTATTTCAGACAAAGTTCAAACAGAATCAAACAAAATTCAATACACTTAAATTAATCAAACATCGATAAAAAATCGGAATACATTGGATAAAAATAGTTTAAATCGTAAAAATATCAAATTATAATGAAGATATTTTTATAAACATAAGAGAATGCAATTAGATTATTTCAGTTCTACGTCCTTATCGCGGGGCCTGATATTTTTGTATAAAATAATTTGGACATACTTATTAGAAGAATACTGATTTGAGACGAGCCATTAATGCGGAATAATTTTATTTAAACATAACTTTTTTAAACTAATCATTCAACCCAACTTATAAGTATGGTACACATTTATACAACAACAAAAATTATAGGTATTAGTAGCATGCTCAGTAAAGCAAAAATCAGAAAATGAAAATCGAAAAATTCGCTGTTCGGTTGTTGCATTGCACTCTAGTTTTACTATTATTTTACTGAGAATTCCGTAAAGTGTGTAATACCCAGGCCCTACGCAATAGGAAGAGTTTAGTATTATGTTAGTCATGTCAATTTGTGTTCTGCCAATTTTAACATTACCTATGTTCTTACATTCGACACGACTCTCCAGGAACTGGTGAAATGCTGCATCCATTGTAATGTTGGATAATAGAGCTTTTCGCAAAAATGCTGTGTTAAATATTTACACATCTAACGTCTTCTTTTCTGGAAATTTCTACATAGTGTGACTAAACTGTGTGCGCTAGCTGTCTCTAAGTTTCACCGCGTGGCTTTCAGCTCAATGTTCGTATTGTTGTCATTGTGAGGCAGAATTACGTGGTGTTGCAGTAGTTATGAACAAGCGTATCGTTTACTATTTGTCATCGTATTTCATTACATTGTGGTAGTACACATAGTAACAGCAACTGTTTTATTTTTTCTGTTTTTTACTTACAATTTAAATGAAATCTTTTATACCTCTCAAATGTAGGTCCGTGTACAGATCTAAAGATATGCATGCCTGTAAAGTAGGTAGAGATTTTGACAAACAAACAATTTATAGAATTTTACAAGCTTTTATTTAACTTGCAATGGATGTACCTATGTATGTAAGTAAGTCCATAGGTAATTATGTAAGTTCGGGTGGAATCTTGCAAGTAAAAATTGACCAACATGCCGATGTATATGGCGTGACAATGCAATATTATGGGACCATGGAGCTGATCTGATGATGGAGTCGGAAGATGGCTATAAGAACTCCTGTACTAAACAAGATAGACCCGTCATGTTGGGGTTCGTTTTACTTGTCTTGGCTAGCACTCTGTTGCTACATGATATCCAGGATCTCAAAAGCTTGTATTTTTTAAAAGTTATTTGTAATAATTTCTTTCTCATAACATCGGAGTAAGTCAGACATTATCTTCAAAAATTATATTTCTGGGTTCCATTACTTCTATTTACTCTATAAAGAACTTATTTTCAATAAAATAGTTGATACCACTTTATTTAAATATGTTATGTAGAATTGTTGTCCTTGCATTTAATTTTACTATTTACCAATAAATAAATCTGTGACAATAAAAACTTACCTACTCTCTCATACTGTCGATAAGTAAGTAAGTCTATTTTGTCAAAAAAAACATACCCATTCACATGAGCGTGCGTGGCAACATTTGTGGTCATATTCGTTCGATTCATGCTTGCAATAACTAGATACTTTCATCCCAGCATGAATCGCAGCATCTATTGCTTAAGAACGTACAAAAATAGTAAATACCAACTAGAGGCAATAAATGTGTGAACTTGGCCAGGGCGTCCTTGGCGTAGTGGACTTGACCTTTGGCTCTACACGAGTTTCAATACATTTATTTTTAAGTTACGTTACTAGGCAAGTTATTTCGAGCTCCAGCAATTACTTAATAGTTGAGACAGGTTTTGAGTGAAATACACACCTACTTTTGTATTTGATATATTATCTAAACTAGTTTTAAAAGTGTCCTTGTGGTTTCGCTTAGTTATTTGCACAAATACATACTTGCGCCTCCAAGAACCCATAGAAAGCAAACAAATATTCGGCGAAAACTATTTGGACAAACTAGTTTGTATTTGTTTTTTTTTTTGGGTAATTATTGGAATTTACTGAATTATCAGATAGTTTTACATGGTTCAACAATACTATTGAATGGTTGATAGAAGCGGAAGACTTAACGACGTAGGTTTACGGAATTCCAACAAATTCTTCGATAAATTACGAGACTTTAAACATATTATCGTGATAAAATGTCATTAAATTTAATACTCTATGACAAAAAGCTGTCCCACGGGCGAACATTAAAACAATAATAATATATGCTTAGTGTCATACTCCGCGCTCACTCGTTCGAAGGACTTCTTGAGTAACTCGAATTACCTAGTTGAAATATTCAGCTATTCGATAGTATCTTAGTAGATATTCGATGGCTTATCTAAAGTGTACTTGTCGTAATGGTCTATTGAACGGCACCTGACAGTAACTCAATTCGAAAGGAGGTAGCCAGCCACAGAGATGGGCTCGGACAATGATGTGCGTGTACAGGACAAATGTCGAGTTGCGCAACGGTTCAAGGCTACAATACATGTTTTATAGACAAAACGACATTCTGGCTATTAAATATTCACGACTATCATTATGTTTTTCGACGATAATCTCACGAAACAGGAACCTCGGTATAACCGCGTAGTTTCGCGTGTCGCGAGATCTTGTCGCATTCAATTAGCAGAATATGATTGTAATTTCCTTATTTGAGGTAATAATATAATACACCAGGATTTAACGCTTAGACAGTGTTTGGGATCAATATTGTTTAATTTTATGGGCAAACATTGCAAATAGACGGAGGAGCGCGCGTTGATGTCTTTTGTATGGATGTTGTAGGATTTGGATTTTGTGTGCGGTTTGGTTTGGTTATATTTCCGGTTATGTATCGAAATGTTTCGTTTGAAATAAGTTTTTGTCTTCGCAAAAATATATAACACAAATCAATTTATTCCTGTAATATGGATATCAACTTTTCGTAAATAGCAGTCCAAAAAAATATCGCGTCAATCCAAGCTTACAGCTTTAGCATGCCAGCCTTACAAGTGTATTTAACCCACATAAATTTTACTAAGTGCCAAATATTGTGAACGATTACGATTGCATAAACTTTCATGTTTGACTCATATCAATTACGACTACGTTGTTTACATTTGCGTGTCCCGGGGCCACCAGACGTTACGTAGACCAAAGGCCAAAAAAGTTTCACTTGACGCATGAAGAATTCAGAAGAGCAGCCATAATAACGGCCAAGGGACGCCACGTGCATACAAATTATGTGCAATTGCCAGTTTAAGCGAATTAACAAGCTTTCGCTCTGACTTGTCATATGTGAATTGATCAGTTGCGATTCATTTTTTTGTTGCAAAACCTCAATGTGCAGATAGAGTATTAAAAAGTTGTTGTATTCACGATAATGTACTTCGAAAGTTTGGAGTGTGCAAAATTTTAAAATAATGTAATACTATAAAGTTATGTACAATTGTACATGCTACGTATGTAGGTACGCTCAGTCAATGTAATGTAATCCTGTGCAATCAAATTGCTAGTATAGTAATGCAGACCACGTTTAGGCGCAGACCACTAAAAAACTACTACGATATGCTAATACTACTACAATATCACACCTCAATCAAGATAGACATGTAGGTAATTTTTAATCACAATGATGAGCGAATCTGGGACTTATAGTTAGAGACGTTGGTTAGACAGCTTGAGGTAACCCAAGCCTAATAAGAATAGAACTAGAAACAGCATTATTTTCTCAAGCACCTACGTGACTTTTAAGTAGTTAATTAATCATTAAGTAATTCGCGAAGACAACAAGTCATTATCGCGGTAAGGGGTGGCGCCAAGCTTAGGGTTACCATATCTGACAGCGATTTATTGATTCTTGCTGGCTCGAGAGAGTTTCAACAAAATGTCAAGTAACGTAGTTTTGCTACGTACATAGTTCATGTATACTTATTTAAAAGTTAACAAGTTTAATGACGTGGTGTCATTGATATGATAGATCATTGATCATTTTTCATGTTACTTAAAAATAAGGTCTAGAAAAATATAAGTAATGTTGCCTGAATGATACCACTTGTAATTGTTGTAATTGTAATATCTCTGTCAAATCATAGAAGACTACTATCTAGAATATATGTAAGTTATCTACTACTTCTTATACATCTTTAAAAATCTTCCTTACATAGTATAAAATAAAGTCGCTATTTTCGTTTGTTTGTTTGTCTGTATGCTTAAATCTTTAAAACTACGCAACGGATTTTGATGCGTTTTTTTTTAATGGATAGAGTGATTCAAGAGGAAGGTTTATATGTATAATACACCTGTGCGAAGCCGGGGCGGGTCGTCTAGTCTAAAATAAAGCTTATAAAAATTTCACTATTGACTCAGCAGTAATAGGCGTATCACTTTACCAACGATAAGTTTGAATATCAGACAATTACAACATAATAATTTATTTACATCTCCTGTGTTAGATGTTTTGATAAAAATACTTTTTATTTTACTTAATACAACTTAAAATAATATTAGTATAAAAAAATATCAAAAAATGCTAAATAAAATATTATAAATCAAATTCTGACATGTGTCACTGAAATAGTTTGGGGAAATATTTGGCCTTTGAAATGGTAACCCTAGGCAGGCTCCAGTGCAGTGGTGAGCAGCCGAGCTGGCACGAAGCTGCAGGATCGTGACCACGCCTGACGGACGGCCGGCCTCGGGCGCCTCGGGCGCCTTGCGAAATCCCCTAGCTACAATGTAGCCAAGCCTCGCACTAAATTCGCGATTGGGACACAGATTTGCGAAGAATACCATTGAACTCTAGCATAGAGAGGCATTGTTTAACACTTAAGCGCTAACGCGAAGCATGCTCTGTTATTTATTAACAACTAGCGACCCGCCCCGGCTTCGCACAGGCAGGTGTATTATACATATAAACCTTCCTCTTGAATCACTCTATCTATTAAAAAAAACCGCATCAAAATCCGTTGCGTAGTTTTAAAGATTTAAGCATACATAGGGATATAGGGACAGAGATAGCGACTTTGTTTTATACTATGTAGTGTTGTGAATGCATCGAGTACACTGAAGGGTCCAGTTAAAACGGCCTCGCCAAATGACGTATAACAAACTGATGTCAGTTTGTTATACCGAACGTTAAATTGTAGGGGCCGGTTGTAGTAACCGTTTAGCCATGTCAGAGGCGTTCAGGCGGCATAAAAACTCTGACACCAGGGCTAGCCACCCGCCCTAAATGAACTTACTTAAACTGAACCGCTAAAATAATTCCAGAAAGGATAGTACTCGTAGATGCCCTGTGTAATAGGGCCTATTCTGTGAGTAGAAGTTGTAGTAGTCTCTACTTTTGTTAAGTGTGCTGCCCGATACCTGTTATAAATTTGTTTGGTGAAAAATTGAAAATGTTTTCATCGCATATAAAAAGCAGTCTATCCTTTTATCGAGTTCTTTTAAGGATCGTCCAAAAAGAACTCATATAAGCGGCGCTCAACTAGCTTGGTCTTTATCGGGTGGAGTTCTCGACAAAAAATGTACTGAAGTACCTCTTATTATAATGTTAATTCAATTGATTGAGACAAAAAGTTATCTGAGTAATAAAGCTTTATTAGGCTGAGGAAGTTAATTAAAAACAGCCATGAAATTGCACGTCTCACGCAGTCGTATTACTTTATGGATGAGGTCGCAACTACGGTCATCTCAGAAACAGCTCATGTCAAGGCTGCTTAGTACACGGATAGGGTTGCTAGCGTTAAAATATCAATTAATAAACAAAGCGCATTTTATTCAGCTAAGAAGCCCCTCAGAGAAAAATGTCCCAATGCAGTAAAAGCACCGAAAAAACATTTCAACTGAACAAAATTTTTACTTTATTTACCTATCTGTCTTTTTCTACTATAGAATAGACACATAAATCCGCATTTAAATTCCGTTGTAAAGTATCTAAGCGTACAGATTGCGAGAAGCGACTGTTTTATGCATATGCGCATATTTCGTAGCGCAGAATGTTCCTAGCTATATATATTTTCCTTACTCGGTAGACCAGCACATTATTTCATCTCCCTAAGAAACAATATTTCTGATTATTCCGAGTTTTTGACACCAATTTTTGAACTTCACGCAGCCATGCAGTTTTAACAATTAATATTTTATGAAGTTTTTTTACAACTATACGTAATGTTTTTCACGAAAAAAGTGGCAACCCTATACAACTATACACACATGGATGGTATCCACGATCCCCGCCTGACGACATCTAACTTCCGGGTACATGCCATCACGGCTCCACGACACTATTTGTCCAAGTTTTTGCTTCACTGACGATGACGTCTAATCCTTTATCCTAGGCAATCATATTTGCTCATTGAGAACATGATTTGGCCATATGTGTAATGAGTTCTTGCAATCGGATTATGACGGCAAAAAAATAGTGTAAAAAGGTGACGAGCCAATTTAAGTTTGGCATCGCTGAATAATGCATTTAAAGGATTTGTAACGTTCAATATATCCACATCTGCTTTTTATCGCATATCCGTATGTGACGTCAGATTTCTTGAATCAAAATTGTGATCAAGCCATGCACCAATATTTGCATTGAGTTAGCAAATAGACTTCTAAGTACTTGTTCCCTGGAGAACTTTTAGTAAGGAAGACTATTATGAGCGATATCCCGTATCTAAACGTTGTTGAAATTTTACTTTCATCACGCTCATAGTAGAGCCCTATAACTTTGTAAAACTTTTATAAAGCACTTTATCATCGTCATTTTAGACATAGGACAGCCACTGATGAATCTCTTGACTAATTTCAAGAAAAGGACCATTTAAAGATCTTGTAGATCTTGTTCTTAAAGTCTTTACATAACGCACTTCAAAGCTTCGTACTAATTATTCAATCAAAAGTGAATAAAACTATTTAAGATAACGTGGATGTGTTGTCACCTGCATGGCAATTAGGTTGAGTCGGAGATACACTTGACTTATGTAATCCCGCGTCGCTTGACCAATGCGCCGGCGACACCGATCTTTATAACATAAACAATCAGACAATTTATTTTCGGCAGTTCTGTACCGGTTGGACTGACATCACGAATGCAAATATTATTCAGGTATACATCGCACATTCCGCAGAGTAAGGTTCAGTCCAAAATAAATTAAACTGCTTCTCAACATTTTTTTTTTCAAAGAGATTTCTAGGCAATATGTGAAAAACTATGCTTGTTTTACGAATGCCCAAGAATTCAGTCATGTTTTTCGCCTACTATTGGATGTGCGAGAGAGCATCAGTTTTCTTAGATGACCTCATACTGCAACTTGATCAATTTTGGATTGCGGATGATCAGAGTCATCCATCACATGCATTATAGTTTTGATTTTATCACAGTAGCGACGCTGGCGAGATATTCTACAAATCATTTTTGCATGACTGACCTTAACATGCTCTAGCTTCAAGTTCGCATAAGTAAACATATTATAGTGGCTACGAAATTGTTATAAATGTTTTTACTTATTTGTAGTTTTTATATCAGGTATGTGTAATGTATATAAATAAACATCATCTAAAATAATATAGATAGGGTAGGTAATAGATAAGGTGAGAATTTACTTTGAATACACGTGCATTGTTTGGTAATTATTACGTTGTGATTTTTTGTTTATTTTGCTGCAACAAGGACGCATTATTAGGTAGTTTACCTATTATTTCAAACTTCTTAAAACAATACTTGTCCTATGTCTACTTTTTGTTTGCAAGATAGTAGGTGTAATATTTTATCTTAGCAAATCATACGAATATAAATAGAAGTAATTTTTTATTTAGTCATCAGTAGATCATTAATTATTATTTGCATATCACACGACAAATAGTTTGTTAATTTGGCCATTTTTACAATTATACGCAATTATTGAAAATGGTATACAGCATGATTCTGTGTCTTTTTTTGTTTACTTATCCATTTGAAAGCCAGATATACCATGATACCTTTGCAGACCTGAAGATGCCATTAAATAACTAAACAATAATACGCTTTTTCATAGTCTATTAACATCATAGTACAAAAAAAAGAATGCACCATTATTTTTCTTCGCGAAGAAAATGATATATCCAAATTATCATAAACCCAAAGTAATGGTATCACTAGCACAGTATTTCAAAATTCAGAAAACTTAACGACCAGCCCAGGTTAATTACCTACGTCTCTACACGATTTCAACATACGAAACCACGAGCACAAGTACACGCGACTCAATCGTGAGACTCGTTCGATTGCATCCTACTCATCATCCTGCTAAGTATTCCACCAACTTCTTAGAACCTTATCGTTACAATCATTTTAATTTTATCTCTCGATACGCAAGCAGGGCAAACTTATTGAATGTGACAAAGCGTTATTCCAATATTAACAAGTTTATGTGGCTGTGGTAACATAACTTTAGTATGGCATTTGTTGAAAGCCCGAAGAGATTCGTATAAGTTGCGATATTTCTTGAATATATTAATCAAATTGCATCCAAGAGCATGCGGTAGGTTATACAATCAATATAATATGCAAATATATCTAATTTCGTACAAAAACAAGACAGGTATTACTACTAGTTTACATAGCAAGGCCATAAATAAAATAATTGCAATGACTAATTGTTAGGTAGGT
The DNA here is from genome assembly GCA_964007245.1 of Hypomecis atomaria. Classification (NCBI taxonomy): domain Eukaryota; kingdom Metazoa; phylum Arthropoda; class Insecta; order Lepidoptera; family Geometridae; genus Hypomecis; species Hypomecis atomaria. The sequence continues at coordinate 3,135,361 of OZ023281.1, forward strand.
AATTATGTATTTAATGCATCTAAAAAGATCAAAGAACATAGTTTCAAATGTTTCTGAGTAAAAGAGGCAATGTATTATTAGAATGAAACCTGATTACATCCGTTCCTAGAGAGGTAGAGTCAAAAGCACAATTCTAGAGAGGTCGAAATTTTATCAGTGACTGCCGTTTAGCAATGTTTTAACGAGAAATAATAAATCCGAATTGATCTCGAGTGATCTAGAATAGCCATTTAGAATCTAAATAAATTAGTTTAAAGACTTGTTATATCCACTAGTAGGTTATTTTATTGCCAATTTAAAAGATGACAAGCACGAACTAGTGTTTTATGTGCTGCTTACAGCGGAATGTCGACTCATCCATTACTAGGTTGAAATAAGCTTAGCATAAATCATTCCAATTATTTTCGATACCTGTTAAGTTGTAACATTACGCAGAAAGTGTAGGAGAGCTAAATCATAAACATAAAATGTAAAAAAAATATTTTAGAAGGTATAGAAATTTAAACAAACATTTCTTTATAACACTTCAGATAAGAACAACAAAATTTTGATAAAGTTTAAATTTGAACTCAATAAGTACCTACCTTTAAAACCTTTACCTTACCTTTACTCTAACTTATCTAGGTTGTTCCGAAAATTGATAGGCACAGAATAAATACAACCTCTTTTTGCATGAAATTATTTTGAATTGACGGCTAATTCCGCTAGAAGACCGTAAACAGATTGTAACAAACCTCAGATGGTTTGATCGTCCACATCTGAGTAATTAGGCATAGGAAGAAGGCATTCTTGTAGGTCAGGAGTCTCTCACATTAGGATATAATTCTTTCTAATATTATCTAAAGAATCTTTCCATTCAAATGATTTACAAACAAGCAGGTAAATAAAAACATTAAAAAAAAAACAACAGATCTTCAATCTAGGTATATAAACTCTTTGCAGAACTTGAGAATTTAAAATAGGAGAAAAAAAGAAGAACAGAGAATTTGACGGGACGGACAGCAGGGACTTCACTTGAGAAAATTATAGAAAAAAATGTTGGAATATTTCATCTTTAATAGCTTCGACTATTTGTGAACATAAAATCTTAAGATATTATATTCTATGCGGATTGAGAATCTCCAGAAATTGAGAAATTTCCAGACATGACGGGCTTTTTACCTACTCGTACAATTTGCGAAGGACAGAGTGTTCATAGATAAAATGTCATTTATTTATATTATGGGGATTGAAGAGTCGACTATTGCTATAAATTATTATTGCTACATCTCATTATTTTAATACTAGCCGTAAGTGCTACTCGATCAATGCTGTATTTTCATTAGTGTGCAGAACTCTTGAAGCCAGATAGAGCTTGGGCCAGTGTTTCTCATTTCCGAAATGGAGGGATTTCCCGTGTCCGTATAAGAGTGTAAATTCTGATCACTTTGAAATAAAGCTATTGAAAGCTTATTGATTTTAATATTATTTTACAAGGCGAAGTCGATTCTCGAACCTTTATCTATAGTAATCTTGGAGCTTTTCTTGAGAACACTCTGGATTTCATGCAAGTTTTATGATTTTCCTGACTTTATGAAATGATGTAGATAAGATGACTACTGACACACTCGCGACTCCTGGTTTTCTTTCCTGCTTTCTTTTTCCAGGATGGCGTTAGATTTACGAAAGCAGAGTAGAGTCATTTTCATGGTTTTCAGCTCTCTCGAGCGCCATGACTAAATAAACAGAGATAAACATAAAATAAAATAAATCTCTGATACCTAAATAAAATTGAATAAATTTAAAATATTAAAACTAACTAACTGTCAGAAATAAATCAATACTATTCTTTCTGGCAATCATTTCTTTTATTATATTCGTAGTTTGATAATAATATTAGTTCAATAATAGAGTTTCTTTGTTCTAAAGTACTAATTGAATGGAATTTCCTTCTCATCTCATGTCTAATATTTTCTTAAGCAACTAAATTAATATTTTATACCTAGCTTTATTGAAGCTTATTTACGTTATAGACAAATATTCTAAATTAACATCAAATATAACAGAGAAGCTCTAGAATCACTATTTCTATATAGCTCTTGAGACATTAGTTAGATACTCCTTTCACTCTGAGATTAGTAATATACTTTCAGGTTCATA